>OX393581.1:44309747-44909747 GCA_947652605.1 Elmis aenea
CAAACAAAAAAATGGTTTATAGGATTTAGTAATCATCTTATCATACTGGTCCAATAAATAAATGCATAAATAATTTTAAGAAATCTCGATTTAAACGTGAGATTGCTCTTCATTAGAAAAAAATGTCAAAAATGCGTAGGCAAAAGATAAAACTAAGACTTTCTTGTTCTTTCTTTCAATTGTTTCAAATTACCGCTGTCTACCTTCATAGCCTACTCGAAAATATTACTTTGCCCTAATAATTAACAATAAAATCGCGATATCTCAGAAAATATCAATTGTAGGTAAAAAACAGTATTAATATTTTCGAAAGAGAATTAAATTTTCTATAAGACGGTGTAAAAAAATATAGGGTGTTGTATTTAAAAAAAACGAGTTATCGATGTTGAAAGTTTCACAAGTTTGACCAAGCGTAAAAAACGCCCTGTATAATATTTTAAAAATGTAGGTGGTGCAAAGTGTTACATAATCTATTGTCAATCTTATCTCCAAGCGAATTTCTTCAGACTTCTCAAAGTTTTTAAATGTTGAAAATTTTTGAAAATAGTGTATTTTCATGAAAATGCAATTTTCACGAGAACGGTTGACTTTAGACCCATATAACCTTATACATTTTTTTAATTAAATTTAAAGAGGAATCCAAAAATGTAAAAATATACAAGGTGGTCCATAAGAAAAAGTATAACTTTGATATGCCACTTTTTTTTGGAGCACCCTGTATGTTTGAAAATATTTTTAAAATGTAGCCCTTATTGACTTACATAATCTAACAGCGACAGAAATTGGAAAATATATACCGTTTTGCCGTAAAACTCCGACGCGTCCGTCGTGACTCACCCTGTATGATTTTTTTTGCTTAAGTGGGCGCCATTACCCCTCCCTCCCCTACACCACCTTTAAGACCCTTTCTTTATCAAGTCCTTTCTTAAGCACTTTTGAGATCACTGGTCAATTCTTTTTAATGTCTGAAACTTGAAGATTGTAGTGTTGAAAATTGTGACAATTTTTAATCTTTTTTAATTTTGTAATCGTACGACACCGTCTGTTTTTAAATAAATTGAGACATTGCAAATTTCTTAAATCGCATAAAATTATATATTTAAGAGTCGTCACTAATGTTCAAGACAACTGAAAGAGTCGCGAACAATAAAAAACAAATAAGTTCTTTTACTCGAAATAAAAAAGAACTCGCTTGAGAATAATTAAAAATTTATGTTTCATTATTTAGTTCTTTTATGATTATAAATAGAGTCGCTACGTAAAAAGAGATGAATGTACTTTGTAAGTACATTCTTTAAACAAATATGAGAATATAAAATCCTCTTTAATATTTTATCGCGGCCTTAAATCCGTACATCAGCTGCATTTATTCTAGGTGTGAATGCCTGTAGGGACCCGTAAAGTTGACATATTGATTAGTGGTAAAAAGGATAAAAACACTTTTAGATGGGTTTAAAACTGCTGCAACTGTTGTATTATATATCAAACATTCACAAGAATGGAAAGACCGGGTGATATATTATTTATATCTAACCAACAGCTGCTGATACCGCGTTGCATGTGAGGCAGTAATTTTTAAAATCTGTTAACCATTATTTATTACTTAAAACTCTGTAATTTATGCAATATTTAATTCCAAAACAACAGGAAAAAAGCGGATACATTGTAAAATTAGGATTTAATATTGTGGCAATCCGAAAAGGATTTATCAGGAACAGGACGTTTAAAATTTATTCGTTTTTTTACTTTTGGAAAGTTTTGCCAAAATTAAAATAATTCACCCTTTAAAAATACGAAAAATTGTAAAAAATATGGTTGAAAAATGGGGTTTAAAAAAAGTTCAACAGTAAAAACGGTTTGATCGTAACACCCTTATTTTATGGTCTTCAAAACTTGTGCTGGAAAAAGTATTTTTCAGAATATACAGGGTGGCAATAAATGTTATACTGTATCTTTTGTGTCGATTACTGTACAAAATTATCATTTTAATTTTATAATATACAGTGGGGATTAAGATAAAAAAGAGTCAGCTTAGGTGGATGGGTCATCTCAGAATAATTAAAGACAGTAGAATAGTGAAACCAACATGGAAAGAGAGTGTTGACAAAAGAAGAAAATGAGGGAGGCCCAGAAGAACCTGATGTAACGAGATAGCCAAGATACTTATTTAAAAAAGAGAGCTAACATGGACAGTGGCGTACGCAAGGGGGGATTAGAGGGATAAATCCCCCCGAAAATTTGAAAAGGACTAAAATTATAAATACCGCATTTCCAAACATATAAAATACAAATAAAAGATATCATATGTTTGTATTTTTTACTTATAAATGCTATTTTTGGGTAGTACGTTTAACCTTGAAAATTAGAAAAAATTTTGCCTATGGCGCAGTTTTTAACCATTGCTCTAATTAACTATAGATACATTAAAACGATGTTTTTATTTTAACATCAAAAATACATTCATTAGGAGTACAATCTAAAATCAACATGCTTGTTAAGTACAGTAAACGTAAAGTAACATGTCGAATATCCAATTAAAAGTTCCTGTATTAATAGTATTTTTGATAAATTTTGTTTTATTTTGTCGTTAATTAATTATTTTTTGATTAAACTTTTGGTTAAGATGTAGCAACGATTAATTTAATTTTGAATCTATTCAAATCTATGAATTATAATCAGGGACCCGAACCGAACCGGAACTGGAACAAAACCGGAACGAACCGGTGTTTTTTCCATGAACCTTGAACCGGAACTGAACCTTTTATTTAATGACAAAACCGCGAAATCGAACCGACCGGTGTGAACCGGTTCAAACCGCTTTAACGGGTTCACACGACGGTGTTTTATTTTCGTAATTTGAATTACATTTTACTAAAAATGGAAAAATTTCAGACAGTCCAATTTATAAATATGCATTGTCATCATATTTTGCATTGAACCGGAACCGGAACTGAACCGTTGCCGCTAAACCGGTTACCGAATCATTATAAAATAAAAACCGGTGGTTCGGAACGTAAACCGAAAAACTAAAATGTATCGAACCGGTAACCGGAACTGAACCGTTATTTTTTACGGTTCGGATCCCTGCTTATAATATACCTATAAACATTATACTTATTGAGATTTTTTGTAATCCATTTGTAAAGTTAGTAGATGAAGGAATAAAAATTGAGTTATTAAAATCAGGGGTTTGGAGCGGAGCTCGGAGCTGGAGCACGGTGCAGTGGAGCAATGGGTTTTTGCCCGGAGCAGGAGCGGAGCCCGGAGCAAATAATTTTGATTGCTCCACTGCTCCAGTTTATTATGTACAATTTAAAAAAAAAAACTACTTTTTTCCCTTTTTTACAACGTTTGAAGATCAATAATCTGTTTTTTCAAATATTTATTTAACTTCACTTGTTTGTCAGCGCCAAATTTTGTTATTCGATAAAATTAAAACTTTGTTTTTAAAATCAATTTTTTTTATTCAAAAGACTTTTTTTTTAATGTTAACAATATTTGGAGCATGGAGCGGAGCCGGAGCAGACATTTTGATGCCGGAGTGGAGCTGGAGCGGAGCAATGAAATTGGACTGCTCCAAACCCCTGATTAAAATATCAATTAACAACATCGTAGAGATCACATTTTTTGTGCTTAGTAAGTTGTAACTTGTAACTCTTCATTAGGCATCAACTCTGAAGTTATTGATAACAATTGTATAACTAAATGTTTATAGTAGTTAAACGAAGCAGTCTGAATTTATAGGTGTTAGTTTTGATCTTAGCTTACAAAATAATAAAAACACTAACATAACAATTTTCTATACAAATCCGCAATTATCGGCGTGTGCAGTGAAGAAAACTTCCAACATATATCACCACGATTTTATTGTATTTTATGTGGCAGCGACAACAAAGTGTGAATTTGCTATATGCAAAGGAGAAAAATATTTTTGTAAAAAGAGAGTGTTTGCTGCCAGATCTAAGATAAATACGTTGAGCCCTTTATTTCGCCCACGTAGATCGAATAGAAAAATAAGCTTTAGTCTAAAAATATGACCTACGATATTGACGATTTTATGGTTAGTAAAAACTACAATAAACATATAAGTTACTTCTAGTTTCTAGTAATTCGTTTAGGGTTGTCCAACGTTAGTGTCCACCAGATTAATTTATCAAAAATGATGTGTTGTAATTTTGTAATCGTAACAATTTTTTTTTGTAGAGGTTGTGTAAACAATTCTGGCCCATGTTGGTAACTAACATTGGCATTTAAACGCGAAAGGTTGTTTATCAAATTGACACATCATGTATTCTATATATTGATGATTTGTGGAGGATTATAAAGGTAATAAGTAGTATTAAACATCGTTTAACATTGTAGTTTTAATTAATTTGAAACATTAAAAACATAGATAGGTACTTCACTTTAGTTACCATAGTTATTACGTAAATCTTACGTCCATTGTGAACGCTTGCATTTGATTCAATGCATTTCAACTTTAGCTACTAACCACTATCTGCTATCTACTACGTTCATTGTGAACGCGGGCTTACTCAAAACTGCAAGTACTAGACGTCTTTCAATGTTTCAATGTAAACTGAACTGTGACGCAGAAACCAAAACTCGCCTAAAGCGATAATTACTGCTCCACCTAAAAACATATATCTATTTCAACTACAAGGTTACAACCTATAATAGTATAACGTTTTTAGAAAGGTCTACATTTCAACCGCCAACCTCTCTGCGCATTTCGCGGTCTAGTTTATCTTGAAAGACCTCTAGCAAGATAGGTATTATTACATAAATATAGTGTGGTGTGTTCGCCACTCTATGTTAATTGGAAAAGCGAAATAATGGAAATAATACAGATGGTTTTACTGCTCAACATGACATTTACTGATAAGAAATTTGACGTTCAAGTGACGTTTCTTGACTTTTGTTCATTTTTCACTGTATTGGCGCGGTAATAGAAATATTCACGTAACACGTGCACAAAGTGGTTTTGCCGAACTCGCGTGACAAACTTCACACTCGTGCGACCAAATATCACTGCGCATTTGTTACATAATAGTTATTTAGTTTGCCGCCCCCAGTTGCGCCCTTGTATCGTACATAATCCATTTAAACTGCATTATTTTTTGTTATTAACTGCAGTTCTGATTCTACATAGCGATTTAAAATTCACGCAACTAGATTCGCAAATGTTCATTATTTAACGCATTTTAACGGAACTTAATATAAACTTTAGCAGTGGTAAAATTGCAACCCCAGACTCATAGAACGTTTTATACATTAGATTAGGGTTTTGCTAGTAATGCTTGTTTTTTTTTCTTCGTTTCATTAAGATTTGTTCCTGCTTAGGTGGATTTTCTTCTAAATTTGTCGATGTAAATGATAATTTAATTAAATATTTCAATATAAGTAAGGTTCGACTTATATTTTCAAGTAGTTTCAAGCGTTTTGCCACTTAAAAATGAGCAATTCTAGTCTCACGGAATTGGATAATTAAACGTGATCGATTTTAATTATTTCCTAGAGGAAAGTTATCAAATTTTTGTATAGTAGTGATTGTACTCTGAACATTGGAGGTATAAAAAAGGTTATAGGAGACAGATTTTACAAAAAATGTCACCACCAAAACAGCGTAAATGTTAACGCCTGTTTGCTTTTGTTTGTGTTTGTTTGTAGGTACCTAGTGTATATTAAATATTTATGTAATATTTTTTTGACGCTTGCTGGGTAGAAAATGTATCAGTCACCGAAGTAACTGAATATTTGCTCTGGATATCTTTAACTTTTTTTGTTTAAATTGTTATTACGCCTAGAAGATTTCATTTTAACTTCTTAAAATTTTATTTTTATAAATTTTTATTTAGTTTGGGCATATTACGAAGTAATACAGCGTAATTATAGCAAATAAAATTATGAAAAAAGAAAGAAAAAAAACATTGTCGCGCAACGGGATTCGAACCCAGTTTGTGTTGCAACTGTTCCGTACTACTAAAAAAAAATTCCAAACCTGTTTTATTCCCGGTTCCGGTACCCGTAAGCAGCTTTTGAAATTGGGGAAATTTATTATTTTATGTCTTACTTGTTTGTGTAAATTTGTGTAAAAATCGGCGAATTACTATTGAGGTACTTCCCTTGTTAGTGGTGATATCGGGGTTTTGTGAGGTTCTTAACTTATTTTGCTTAGATTTAACCCTAGCTATGGCTTTACGATTGGTCTGGCAAAATGGTTAAACCGGTAAGACTTTGAAACCAAGAGTGCTGGTAAATCGGTGTTGTACCTGTACTATGAATTTATGAAATGAGTAATAAATCGCGTTTTGGCTTAGTAAAAGGTAAAAGAATACCAGCTTGGTAAATTTACGGGTATTAAAATGTCAAATAAAATATTAACGGTTTAATATTAAAGTAGATGGTACAGGTTACAAGGAATATGTAGCAAAAACAAAATATTTTAGTTGTACTTTTACTGACAACTATTACTATTATAATAAATTAAAAATATACTTTTTTTATAGTTTGGTGAATTGAAATAAGTTTGAGTACTTCCATACGCCCCTTTTATCCAAATAGTTTAATTTAATACTGTTTACTGCAACACAGAAAAAAATAATAAGCATCTACACCATGTCAAAGAAAAAATAGACCATAATTTAGTCTTTTATACAGAGATTTGGTGTAATTAGTTTTAGCTATTTTCGTCTCTTGAATTTTGAATCACTCTGTATGTAAATACTTAACATGCAAGTCTTGAATGAATTTGTTTTGTTCCAGTGTAAGCTCATACAATGTATGTATATGGATAAACATGGTTCATAATAAATTTAGTCGTTGTACGGAAAGCTCCACGTTTTAAGTAGATATATGGCAACTTAAAATGTACATCCTCTTTATCCTTTAAAAGATCCCTTTGAACGCGTAACGAACTTGAAACAGGCAGATTATGAAGAAGTTTTAAATCAAAAAAATTCCTTTACATTCGCAATTAATTTAGCAGATTATTTTGTAGCAAGTGGGTGCTGTGTATTGGAAAATCTCGACAAAGGATTCTAAATGCGATCCATTTATAAATTATAAGTTTTATGAAGCACATTGTGAGCGTCGACCGCCCAGTTCTGGGCTGTTTTGTATGAAAACGGATGTAAGTTTGTATATACAGCAGTTCGTTTGTTTTCTTAATAGGGCGTTTATTTACGTAAACGGGTCCGTACGTTGTCTTAACTTTAAGTAAGAATGTTTCGTTGCTTAATTTCGTCTGTGTTTACGCGATGAGCGCTAGTAATAAGAGAAAGAACGAATTAATTAGAGAGTGCAAGAGAATTTAATAAGAAATATTTGCCTTTCTGATGTACGACAGTATCCAAATCCGTTGTTGATAACCAGAGCCGTACTAGGAGGGAGATATAACGCGTTTTCCGTATGATTGAGATCGAAGAAAAGACTACTAGGATAGTTTAGGTGTGTGGGAGCACTTAATCAAAAATAGTCTCTGTGCTCTACATTATTAAAAGTTGTCGATTATCAAATCCGAACAACGCGAATGTACAATACATGTATGCGTCACTAGTTCTTATTTTAAGAGATGGTTTTTCTTATTAACTCAAAATATTAAAAAATATCCAAGTTACAATAATTTTAAGGAATAAATGTTTTTAAATATGTATACAGGGTGGTGCTTTTTTCGATGCTCACCATTGCTATCTTGGAAACGGTAAGAGATACAAGGTCGGTTAAATTAGAGAAAAGTTGCACATTTTTATGGCGATTAAGAATCTGAAAAGAAATCCTGGAAATTTTGATTTGTTTTTGATTTATTACAAAAAAACTGAAAAATATGATTTTAGAAAAATATTATTATCTTCCCTACCATTGACGCTATTTCATTTAAACTTGGTAACTTTATGTTTTTGACCGTTCTGGGTTTGATGACGTCAACAGAAATTTTCTAAGCCTTCTAGATTTCAAGTTGCTATATTCAACTTTTTTATTTCTTATGGCCGCCATATTGGATTTTTACACCATCAGACAGACAAAAAAATTAGCTTTTCAGATTGGTAACCAACATACCTTTTTTCTTTCAAAAAACTTGTTGAAATTTTAAAATTTGTGTAAATAATTCATAAAATCGAGAATGCTCTGAAAAACAATTGAAATTATAATATAAATCAAAGTGACACAACATTTTATAGGTCTAACAAAATAACGAAAGGACAATAAATTTAAAACACAAGATAAATAATTATTTAAATTGTTTAAAGTGCGCGCCGTTATGTATGATGTATTGGTTAGTCCTCAGATTCATTTCGTCCACTGCCTTTATGATAGTTTGTCTCGAAATAGAGTCGAAAGCATTTTTGATTTTATGGCGAAGAAGTTCAATATTTTCCGTTGGGGTTGCATAAACAACATCAATGTAAAAGTAATCCATAGGCATTAAACATGGCGATCGCGGAGGCCAATGAACAGGACCAAACGTACCAAGTCATGCATTTTGAAACCGTACATCTAAATTAATATCATTTTACAATGCGGGCGTTGTGAGGACCAGCTCCTTCATGCTGAAACTACTGATGATTTTGAATTGTTAATAATGGCAATTCGCCTAACATATCTTCTAAATATGTTTCCAACAATCTTAATTTCGATATCATTAGACCTATAAAATGTTGTGTCACTTTGATTTATATTATAATTTCAATTGTTTTTCAGAGCATTCTCGATTTTATTAATTATTTACACAAATTTTAAAATTTCAACAAGTTTTTTGAAAGAAAAAAGGTATGTTGGTTACCAATCTGAAAAGCTGATTTTTTTGTCTGTCTGATGGTGTAAAAATCCAATATGGCGGCCATAAGAAATAAAAAAGTTGACTATCGCAACTTGAAATCTAGAAGGTTTAGAAAATTTCTGTTGACGTCATCAAACCCAGGACGGTCAAAAACATAAAGTTACCAAGTTTAAATGAAATAGCGTCAATGGTAGGGAAGATAATAATATTTTTCTAAAATCACATTTTTCAGTTTTTTTGTAATAAATCAAAAACGAATCAAAATATCTAGGATTTCTTTTCAGATTCTCAATCGCCATAAAAATGTGCAACTTTTCTCTAATTTAACCGACCTTGTATCTCTTACCGTTTCCAAGATAGCAATGGTGAGCATCGAAAAAAGCACCACCCTGTATAGGATGGAGGGACCTAAGAAGGGAGGGAATAGAAATATAAACAATCGTCGTAATAAAAGTGATGTACGAAAAAACGGTAAATATTGTAAGAACACAAAATGAAGAATCGGAAAAGTTTGAAACAAAAGAGGGCTTAAAACAAGGATGCGTGCTCAGTCCATTATTATTCTCAGTAGTCATAGATGGGGTAATTAAAGAAGTAAATCAAAAAATGAGACCGTTTCACCTAGGAAACTGGAAAATGGAAAAATAAACATAACTGAGCTAATGTTCGCAGACGACATGGTCTTAGTCGCGGAAACAGAAAAGAACCTGCAACATAATCTAGAAACTCTAAACCAGGAATTGATAAAAATTAATATCATAATAAATACAGAAAAAACTAAAACTATGATCGTTACAACAGAGAACAAAGGGTATAACATCACTTTAAATGGGCTTAGGTTGGAACAGGTAAAATAAGCGAAAGGACAGGAAATGTGGGAAGAATATTTAACAGTTTAAGAACAACGTTTTTTTGGAAATAGAGAAGTCCCAAAACGAACAAAAGTGGTCAAAAAGGTAGTAACTCTGGCACTTTTATACGGAAGTGAAACGTGGACTCTCATGAATAAAAATAGTAGCCAAGTGTATGCAGCAGAAATGAGGTTTCTAAGAAAAATGTAAGGAAAAACAAAAAAAGATTAAAACAGAAATGAAACATATAGAAAATAATTAAAGATAAAATCAGTTGAAACAATACAAGAAAGACAGCTGGGACGATTGGGTCACATTTATGTGAAAAAAGAAGAAAGGTTAACCAGAAAAGCCTATGAACAGTGTTCTCCCCAGGCCCTTTTTTTTCGGGCGGGCCGCCCGGCTGATTTTTCTAACCGCCCGGCTGATAAATTTCGTAATAAGTGCGTATGTAAAATCTAATATCTAAAAAATCTTAGATATAAAAGGTTAAACTGATAGATGCCAAAATAAAATCACAAAACAAGTTAAAAAAGTAAATAAAACCTAAAACTGATATCTTCGTTTAACTAGTACACGTACGAGAAGAGACAAAGACCGTAAAACAACGGAGACATCTAGAGTCGAGTCGGCGCGAGTCGACTCGACATTGGTGTTATCGTTCGTGCTAAGTCGCATACCAAACAGCAGCAACAGTGATTATCACAAAATAGCAGACAGATTACTACTCTCCTGCCAAAATCGAGACGTTTGGTCATTTTCATATATTTGTACCCTCATTATAAAGCGCAGTGCTCATCATTGCGAATCGCTGCGACAATCAATAACAGTGAGGTGCAATTTTATCTAAAATCCGTATTTTAATGGTGTAACAAAACAGTCAGAAATTTTAAATTTTTTTAACTCCAATCAAAAAAATTATGTCATATTTCCATTAAATCAATAAGTTTTGAACATATAAAAATACCACACTATTAATTATTAATTTTATTTCATACTTCAGACATGGACAATAACTTAAAGTCAAATCAGACTAATTTATTTAGTTTTTTTAAAAAACAAAAAAGTGCTCTAAACAATGAAAAGCAATCTAAAACAACTTTGGTTTCAAGCCAGAAAGTTGAAGAAGCCGAAGGTTCTATTAGCGAATTATTTGTTTTTTATTTAGTTAAACAAAGTTTCTTTAAATTCTTAAAATTCCTTAAATTAAATTGTTTTATATTATTGTTTAAAATGCGATATTTATTACAAATAAATAATTTTTTATGGAACAAAATATTTGTGTAAATTTAAAAACTAATAATACAAAATAATATGTAATTATAAAATAATAAGACCGAACATTAATTTGGGGGAGGGGGGGCGCCCAGCAGCCTTTTGCGTCCGCCCGGCAAAAAATAAATTCTGGGGAGAACACTGCAAGATCACAAGGAAAAAACAAAAGTGGTAAACCGAGAAAATCCTGGCTATAGTTAAAAAAGCAGCAGCGGATAGAAACATCAAATGGAAAGACATAAAAAAGCTAGCACAAACAAGTAAGAAAAACATGAAAAAAAAGTCAGCACAACACAACTCAATAATCCTACACCTAACAGTAGAAAGACTCATGACTAAATAATAATGTAGGATGACCCAAATTCCAAGCTCAACACGGGGATCTCGCTCATGCAAAGAAATACGAAATCGGTTCAATTGGGATAAACTTGCGTAATTTGGTGCCAAAAACAAAATATTCATGGCCCGCTTAGTTTAGAAATTATTGCGAATAAAATGAAAAATTTGCTTTGGTGACTTAATTTTTCAAGATGCCAAAAAAATGTAAAACCATTTTCTAAAAGCATTTTTTAATTCTCTATACGCTGGCTGCTCTAATTAGATTTTGTGTCTGATGTTTCGTCCCTTTTCGACTATCATCAAAATATAATTTTCATGCGACAATAATTTAGTAAGGTCTACAAGATGATGGTCTAAAACTGACAAAAAAAATTAAAGCGGCTTGTAGAGACTAAAAAGTTCAAGAATTTCATTATTTTTATTATTTCCGCGGAGGTGGTCCCCTTTCGGGTTCCTGTACTGCGACCTATTGGTCTGTTGTACCCTCTGGCGTTAGCCCCTTAAAGGAGTCCTGTGTTTTTGAAAAACTCCAGGATTTTCTTTAAGGGTGTTTGGCTTAACTCTTCTTGGTTGGCTTTTTCCATTGCCAGAAGTCTACGCCGATAGTGTGTGAATCCTTCACACTGGCATATTACGTGAAGAGGAGTTTCTTCTTCTTCACCACATCCTCTGCATATATCGGTCTCTGAGAGCCATCTTATGTACAAGTGTTAGTTTAGTCCACAGTGCCCTGTGCTTCAAGAAAGTATTTCTATATATTTAACACCTCTCAAAATAAAGGAAATTAAGCAAAAAAAAACGCAAATAATTTTTTTAAATAACTGCTGTACTAGGAGGGCCATACTACTTTACTTTTCATTAAAATTCAGCAACAAATTTACCCCAATTTACCCGACTTCATAGCTCTTAAGATAAGCAAGATCCCCATGTTGACATGTTTGGGACACCTGTACAAGTTTAATTGCAGATCAGACATTATTTGCTCTTATAAGGCACCAAAGTTGCAGATTAGTTTATTACTACGTGTGATTTACATTTAAAAAATACTTTATTGTATAAAATATTTAGCAACAATCGTCAGCACATTTAATACGATAGGAATATTATTGATAATCGTATATAATAATGATTAAATTTAAGAACACTTCGATGAATACTATCAATTCTTTTATAAGCGTAATTTTGTAATGCCGTTATGGTCAATCATATTTCGTCAATCATTAATTAAACGAATTTTTGTAGAAAATTCAACTTTAGTTGTATTGTTCGCATGAGTGAAAAACATTCAAAGCCCATTGTTCGATTTCTACGAGTGTGAAAGATTGATTGGACTTCGGTTTTACATGGATAAACAATATATTTTCTCTCGGCGTCATATTTTCAATAAGTCAACTTAGCACGAGCGAAAATTTATTATTTTTATTGTTCAGAGTTTATTAAACCTCTAAAAAATTAAATTACTACATCATTGGTTTAACAATTTGTCATGCTGCTTTCGCAAATAAGACTTACAGTATTAGTTTGTATTTTTCATATAAAACAGTTGGACAGATGCGGCTTTAGCACCAACAAGACATCTATAAAAGGCTGGATGTGTTAAATTTTGGGGATTTAGAGGAATCGGAAATTAACGGATCGCAAAAGTGAGCAAAATGTTAAGTTTCTACTTTTATGATGCCATTTAATAGGAGTGGGCGATATCGAAATGTCGATATCGAATATCGATATCGAAATTATATCGAAATATCGATATATCGATACATCGGAAGCTAAAAAGTTAGTAAAAAACTCTGAGAAAAGAGACTGGTGACCTAAAAAAAAGCTTATCGCCCCTATTTTTGATGTCCATACCACGAAAAATCGATATATCGATATCCGATATTTCGATAAAACGATATTAAAATTTTATCGATATTTAACGATATACGTATCGATATATCGCCCACGGTAATCATTTTACATTCCCCTGACAGATGTTGATCCTCCTGTCAAATTTGCGTTTTTTACCAATATCAAACTCAGATTTCCTAGAAACGACCCACAAACATAATCATACATTGATAATATCCTTTTCGCAATTAACAGATTTTCATGCGTTTATTGGTCGGTTTCTAAGAAATTTGAGTTTGTGATTGGTCGAAAATATAAATTTGGAGAGGTAATTAAATATTTTGGTCTTGACAATTTTTGGACGAATTTCGGCGACCAGAAGCGTTACTTAAATATGGATTAAATCACACACCTGACGCACTACTCTAACAGTAAGGTAAAGTAGCCTAATATGAGACCCATTTTGAAAAAAAATTGTAATTCCTACAAAAATAGACAATTTTCAAATATTAATGCATTTATTGATAGGTCAGTGGGTCTATTTTGACAAACAGGTAATAAAAACAATTTTCCTTTAAACATCTTTACAAAAAATTAAAGAATAATAATTTAACGCAAAGAGTAACTAAACAAAAAAGGTATCCTAATATGAGACCCCATATAATATGTACTTATACATTTAAATAATTTCATTTTTAGTCAATCAATTACTTAATAATAATATTTATAATAATAATAATAACTAACTCATCCTCGATATTTTTGCCCAGGGCAGGTTTTCTACCAAGTTTTCCAAAAACGAGTTGCTCAGAAGAAAAATTTATGTTTCGCCACCGTTTTATAGCCCATAGCATGAGTTCTGACTTTTTTAATTGCAAGTAGGTACCATTTGTTCCTTGTTGCGTTTAGAAGAATCAAAATGGTTCTATACGATTAGAGCTGTATAGACAAATAGAGGGGTCTCATATTAGGAACCCTAGGGGGTCTCTTATTTGGAAATAATCACACGTTTAAAAATAATACTTTGAGATTTGGTTGTTGTTTATTCATCCCTGTAGAAGTTATCGCAATGAATCACCTTTGTATTAGCTATCTTAGAATAGTACTACAAAAGAAATTGTACTTGTCATGTTGAAAATATAAATATTTCAAGTTGAACACAAAAAAACATGGTTTTCACGGAACGTCACTTGTTGAGTTTTCTGAGCAGAATTCTGTGACATCTAGCCTACAGTATCAGTACTATAGAATGTATTACCTGTACATGATGTTGCTGTTGTATTTAAAATGTTCTATATAGGATATCGTCTAGGGTCTCATATTAGGAACGGTCTCATATTAGGCTAGAGGCTACCTTACCTTACTTGTGAAATTTGACATAACATACATTTAATTTGACAGGTAGGTTAGGTGAAGGAAATTTTGTGACAAAATATAACTCGTGCATTGCAAGTAATCTATAATTTTTGACAACTCTTCACTCATGCAAGTTGACTCTGAAAAAAATCACTCGTGCACTCATGTTTTTTTTCAGTTCAACTTGCACTAGGGCATATTTACCAAAAATTATCGATAATTTTCAATGCTACTACTGATAATATTTTGTTCTATTTTAATTACCTAATAAAGAAGTTAAGCAAATTTTCAAAAATGATGAAGTTTCATTTTTCATCTGTAGTGCCAAAATGGAAAGCGAAGTAACAATTTGATTACATAGGCGTTCTTTTCTCAAAACAATAGACCCCAAGAGACGGATATCAGATTTTCGCTAACTATTACGGTAACCGAAATTACCCGTAAAACATCCGAATTTGGTCCACCCTGTACTGTACAGCAGTTTTTTTTGCCTTGCAGTTAATGAACTCGGTGTTTTTCAAGTCTTAATATAAGACGAGTAGCTTATATTTTATTTACAAATTTAAATTTGTCTTTTACGCGATAAATTCCATAAAATATTTGTTTACTTATTTTAGAAAACACACTTGCCAACGCGTTGCGCAAATCTAAAATTAATTTTGGCAAATTGCAATAAACAAATGTAAATTTCCAATACACTCGTTTGGCGACGGTTCATTAACTATTAAAATTAGAAATTCTAAATTATAGGGGCTTAAATTAGGGATTTTATGCAATTAATTTAATAAATTCAATTTAATCGCTTCGATTACGATGGCATTCGGTTTCTCGTGGTTAATTTAACATTCAAATGCGAACATCGTCGCGTAACCCTCTTATTTTTTTATTAAAGTGACTAATAAATGAGTTGCCTCATTCAGTCAACGACATGTGATACGCAATTAGATAGAACCGCTCATAAATTAGGTCCATGAGTTAGACAACAATAATATTAGTCTGGACTCTCAATTGCTCCCGACTTGAAATTCAAAACCTGCTTAAAAAAATGTCCTGCCTTGGGTTATTTATCGAATATTGCTGAATAACATTACAAAAATTACAATATTTATTTATGCAAATAAGTAACGCACGTAAAATATAGTACTTTAACTTCATTTGAATTTTATTTAAAATTAATCTAAGGCATTCACGTAAATACTACTACCGCTAGGTTTAAGTAACCGATCAAAATGCAAAATATGGTGATTTTTTCCACTGATTACGTACACATCAGCAACTCCGGCATGAAAATTGCAAAAAGCGCACGTACGAACTTTTTTTGCCAACAGATTTAACGAGAAATATTCAACTTTTTATAATTTTGGCTGTGCTCGTTTGCTAACGATTTTACATAAATATTTACTTAAACTCTTTTCTTTTACTTTTTTCTATAACACATATTATACAGGATGTTTCTTAAATATTGCGAAAAAATTCGGGTGGTGGTTCCTTATCGAAAATTAAGGGGAGTCTTTCATATAACATTTTTTCCTTAGACTTCTTCTTACGGAGTTGCACCCCCCTAAAGGGGAGCGGTAAAATTAGGTTTTTATTTTTTGTTTCAAATTTGGATAAATGTAGGAGAATGATATTTGGTATAGGTATGTCTAATACAAGGTTTCCCGTAGTAATATTTTTAATCATCTCCCACCTTCACAGGGTGCTGAAAAACGCGACCCCTGTTGTTTTTTTTTTTATGGTGGGTTGAAATTTGGCAATTAAAATTTTTGTTTGAAAGCTTGATTTATTTGGAAACTTTTTTTGTTCTTTAGTTTTTCTCGTAAAACCTACAGTTTTTGAGTAAAAAATAAAATAAGTAAACATGAACCATCAAATATTCCAATATAAAACGGATCATTTAAAACAAATTTTCCAGATATTTACAAAGCCTGCTAGTTTAATGCTATTAAATATTGTGTATGTATCCGTAAATTACCAAGAAAACCGCAATAACTTGAGAAATACTGATTTTACACATAATTGACCTATGATACTTTTTAAAGATAATTCATGATCAATAAGAAAATTAAAAAATGTATAAAACTGACTTATTCGTGTTTGAAGTTTAACTAAATGGACCGGGCATAAGGAACAACCCATGTATTATTTTAAAATTTTAACTAGTCAACAATCATTGGGGCACTATTGTCCAACAAAATTTTAAAGGAATTCGTTCTGACATAGCCAAGTTATAAAATATCATTATTTTTTTAGACTCCTGTTTCTGTCAATATTTTTATAAAAACTTAAATAACTCAAAAACGACTGAATTTAGATACATAAAACCTATATGTTTTAGAAAGTGAATTCAATTTTAAATCTAAAAATTGTAAAATCTACTCGGTGTTCTATTAAAAAAAAAACAACGTGACGTATCGGTGCGCAAAAACAAAACACTGTCTATAGTTGAAAATAATTTAAGGTTATGTAGTAAATTACCACAAACAACTTTTGTATCAGACTTTTTTGTTAAGTCGTCACAAGACGAGATATTGATCCGTTACGTTACTTTTTGTACATACTGTATACAGGGTGATTGAAATTCGAGTTTAAGCATGGAAATAATATAATAGCTAGAGTATAGGTTTAAATTTAGCAAAGTTGCTAAATTCGATTGTCATTGATAATACAAAAAAATTCGCAGCATATCGCGTTTTTCTTCGTTATTAAAGTTCATTTTTAAGAATTTATTAATGTGACAAGTAAAAGGCCTTAAAAACTTTGAGTTTGTTGATTGGTTGTCATGGAAACAACATAAACTACAATGACCAGCCAATCTGATTTACGTTGTTCTTGTGAAAAACGTATTTTTTCAAATTTGACGATAAATGAAAAAGTAAAATACCATGTGTGATACATCTATGGATTCAGAAAAATAAATGCTATTTGATTAAGTAAATAGCAAAAATTGCGCCCATTAGTAAAAATAAAGTTGGTTGTTATAAAACAAAAACGATTCGATCTAGGAAAAATTTGTGACCACCATCCGATTCGGCTTAAAAAGTTGCTTGGGCAATATTTTTACACATTTGAAATACTTCATACTCCTAAGGAGTTATAGACGATTTTCAAAAATCGTATTTTCCGGTTTTTCCCAATTTTCTCGGATACCGTTTGAGATATTTCCAATTTCTCTTCGGATTATTATTGAGCACAAAATTTAGCAACTTTGCCAAATTTAAACCTATACTCTAGCTATTATAATAAGCGAGATCCCCATGCTTAAACTCGAATTTCAATCACCCTGTATTAGTACTCAAAATATGATAAAGATTTATGGTCCTCTTCGTAATAAATTTAGGGCAAAAATGGGAATCTGTATCTACTATATGAGGCTTCTTGGATTTTTTAAGATTTCTATTAGATTCTTAAAATTATCTGTAACTGTTCTTCTCACATTAAATAAAAAGTTGAGAAGACTTGAAACAAGTTTTGGACGAAAAAATTTCAAGTCTTCGTTCGATTTGGAACGAAAATAATTTTTTGATGTACTAGAGTCGCAAGTCATTGTTTTTGTGGGGATCGACAAGATGTAATCTCCTTAAGATTTGTGTCATTTTTTCATCACGAGATATCCGTACAAACGGGGAGCTAAGATGCTTTTGTTATGGTAGGTAATTTATTTTTTAAAGCCCAAGGCAGAGAAATTTTTCATAAACCCACAAAACAATAAAAAATCACAGCAGTAGGTTGTTAAAACCACCGGGAATAAGACGAAGTAGTAGTAGTGAGGACCGAGGAGGTCCCACCTATTTTTAGAACGAGTTTTTAGAGTGACCATGCCTGTCATATAACTGGCATGTCTAGTATGTTAATTGCGAGGCGCAGCAAAATGATAAAATGCAGAACCGGCCAACTTGACTACGTGAATTACGAGAACCTTCCTACATATCAAGGTTTAGGTCACAACCGGCTTAAAATCGTCCTTCCTACTGTTTATATTATTATCTCATCGCACATTTTAGATGCGTAACACGCTCGCTATTAAGTCTTTTGATGTTCCCGTGTATCGTTTAGATGTTTGTCAACAAAAAATGGGCTCGAAATTTACACAAGTTTAAAATTAGTGGTGACGTATCCCAGCGCCAGCAAAAACATCGATTCGCGGACCAGGCTTGCGTCGCCTGCATGTCCTGACTTGACGTAACGTTGTTTTAAGTAAAAAGTTCTGCAGGTCATAACCTCGGTCATGAAATTTATACTTGGCGTGGGCTGGGTGCTGTGTATGTGCTGTAACTTATTAGAAAGTAACAACGCGTGACCGGAATTGAAATTGCACGTAAATTTATCGACACGTTCAACATCTACTTCGTACACGCATTTTTGTCACCAAGCCAACTATACGGAATTTGACACTGGTTTCAACTTGGAATATTAAATAACTTCCACATGGGAATGCGAAAAAAAAAAACAATAAAAGTCAGATGCATATAAAACCGGTACTTGTTATGAAATTGTCTGCATCTTCGTCGATGAAAGTCCGGAACGCAAAAAACTGTCGCGCAATTTTGGCGTTACACTACCGATACGGTTTTTGTTCCATAAAAGCGCGTTATTTCTAAGTAGATCAGTGGTTTTTAAGAGCAACGTTTTCGCAACTTTTCTGGGTAGTAAACCAAAATAAAATAGCGAACACGTAACGTACTGCTTATGGATTTATTGTTTGTAACATTTTGAATTCCTTTTTCATATAATGACGCCCAAAGGGGAAAACAAGAAATAAACTGTTGCTAGTTTTTACGACCAAAACACCTTTTAAGATGTACAGAGTGGTCCAAATTCGATGGGATTACGTGGGTATCTCGCTTAATAGTCGAGATAGAGAAACGGTTAAATTACCAAAAATGTGCAGTTTTTTTGGGAAAAACTCAGAACGTTTTCAAAAATATTGTTTTTGAGTTATTAAAAAAAATTGTTGTATTTATAACATGGCATATCTTCCTTATTGTTTTAAATATCGAAAAAGTTTATGAAGATTACTTTTAGATATTTTTATGTAGATTTTGATGGTACTACAAAAAAAAATTACGCTCGCCGTTAGAAAGTTATGACACAAACTCACCTTTTTTTTAAATGGAAGCTATAGTTGGCTATGACCTATTTAAATTCCTTATTTTTTTCTTTTCCAAATATACAAAACTTGACGTATTTATTTTCAATAATACGCAAGTTACTAAGATTTTTTAATTTTTTTAAAAATGAGAACAAAAAGTAGGCTGTGAAAGTGATGGAGTATATTTGAAAACTGTTCTAAGTTTGTCTCAAAAAAAGTGCACATTTTTGGTAATTTAACCGTTTCTCTATGTAATCCCATCGAATTTGGACCACCCTGTACATAGAAGAGCAAACACTGGGATCTCGTAAATGGTAAGAGCTAAAAAGAAGTTAAAATGAGACAAAATGTTCCCCTTGCTGAGACCTATTCAATGATGCTATAATGTTTTTAAAAAGTTCCATGGCTCGCTAGATAATAAAAATCAAAATGAGCAATTTTTAAACATTGTTAATAACTCGGTTATACTTGATGGTACAAAAATATTTCTGAGAAAAAAGTTGTAGATTTTTTACGCACTGTAAAATAAAAACACAAATTTGTTTCAATATTGTTTAAGTTTATGGCATTCAATAGCTTCATACATGGGCGTCCGCAGAAAATTATCCAGGGGGAGACAAAGCTTGCAAAGGAATGCATTTAAATATTAACGAACTTTTAACTTGACCCTCTTTCATTTGGTCATTAATGGAGCACTCGATTTCAGGGAGGGGCAAGTGACCCGTTTGCCCACCCCTGTGGACGCCCATGGCTTCATAGGAACTTTTTAATGAATTTTATTTGTTTTGAGCCTAAATATCAAAATAAATACAATAAACCTTAAAAAGAGGGGTCATAGCCAACTATAGTTTCCATTTAAAAAAATATGCAAGTTTGTATTTATCTAAGAATTTAAGCAATATTGAAACAAACAAATATTTTTATTTTACAGTGCTTAAAAAAATCTACCAACTTCAAAAATATTTTTGTACCATCACGTACAATCGAGTTACTCGTATTAACGATTTCAAAAAATTGCCCCTTTTTTGTGTATTATCTAGCTTTCCATGTAACTTTAAAAAAAAATTCAAGCATCACTGAATAGGTCTCAGAAAGGGGGGCAATTTGTCTACTTTAAATCTCTTTGTAGTTCTTACGAGATTCCAACATTGGCCCTTCTATGTGGACCACCCTGTGATAATCCCTTATTCGAAATAATCACTCCTTCTTGCATCATTTAGCGAAATTTTTAACAGCACATTCCCATCATAAAAAAGTAAGAGGTAAATGTAACGATGCTCAGAATAAAGTGCGACTTCAGATTTTTCAAGATGCTCCACCCACACTCAACATCAAAATTTTAATGTTTCATTCGAGTAGTAGAATTCAGATAATCTTCACAATTCTTCGGTGATTTCGTTTATGCAAAGTAAATAATTCTTAAAATTACCAACGTTTAAACTGGTTCTCTTGCGACAACCATTACAGTACTCAAATAAACGTCGTAAAGCCGTTACATCAAAAAGAATAAATCGAGTTAATCCGTTTAAATTATAACAGAACGAACGTAAGGAAGCATTAAATTCTTCGTTTTATTATTACGTCGAATTTTCTTACGCTCTTTCTATTAAAAGTCGCATTACCTTTTTTCAACGAATGCAACACTAAATGCTCTTATTAAAAAGAAATGATTAGGAAGGAATCTTACATAGGTATGTCGCTTTTTTTATCGAATACAATTTAGTCGGTTCGTTCTCAGTCTAAATCGTTCCTTACAATAATTCCTTACAATAATCTTTGTTTTGTTAAACAAATACACGCTGGCTTTGTAATCGTTCAGGGTTTATCGTTGCTTATCAAACAAAAGTTTGTAAAAAGTAATTTATAAAAATTTGTAAACAATCGATAAAAGTATTATAGTAAGATTATATCGGTTAGTACTTTATCGCGTTTATCTGAAATGCTTCCTAGATTTATGTAGTAAATTCTTGGTACCAAAATGGTAAAAGAATCAATGTACGATAACGGAATTACATAATCGACCATATGAGAACGATTTTATAATGTTTTTAAGGTAAAAGGGTCGGGGAACTGGAATAGATAATATGTTTAAGTCTTATTACCTAATTTGCTGGATTTGATCTAACTGTATATAACAGATTATAATTGCGATAAGCACATACTTTTGGTGGTTAAAAAAAAAACGTCACTGGAGTAAGCTCTAGTTCGAAAAACCTCATTTCGCTTTTTAATTTGTGTGAAACCGTAATTTTAAAATTAACTTAACTATTCTCCCATCAAAGTGAATTTGTACCGATACGGTAGCGTTTTGTAATTTTATTTTATTTGTGAAACGAACGTCGCGTTGGTCTTACACAAGGAACACAGAATTCCTAATTTGTTTTCAAGTAACAGCACTACAATTTTTATTATTGGAAAATAATTCCAATTAAATTCGATAACGATTGTTCGAAATGATGTCTTTATTATGATTGTTTGGTTAGTAGTACGCAACGAGAGTGAAAGTTTTTAACTCTTTAAGATTTTCCGAGTAATATAAAATTGCATATAAATCTCACCTGGTGCAATTAATTCATGATCTTCTATCTCGTCGTCGGATTCAGTGCCAGAGTCGTGATCTTCGTCAGCCTGTGGAAACACAAATATTATTGTATACCTAGTGAACAATACGTGCTCCACTACAGGCAGCCATGTTCAAGCCGGCTTACAAATCTCGCTTTAAATTATTAATTACAGCATGATATATGCAGATTACGAAATAGAATTATGAAGAAAGAAAGGCGGTTTACGAATATGCACAAATCCGTGCTCTGAATAAAAATTATCCGGTTAAAATTCGGACTGGAATCTTGTTTCCTTTGTTCCAGGAGCTTAGGAGGCAGCCATTTTTCACTCAGGAGTGACCTTCAGTGGGGTTACCTAGTGAAAATTGAACCTTCTACTTTTTATACACACCTTTTCGACAAAATTATCCTCATTTATCGATTGCGTTCGGAGTTTATGCGTTAAAAACTTGAGCATATTTCGTCTACGGGAGGACTTGGGTTCCGGTTTCGCCGCCACAGCTGCAGAGTTTATACACTAATTCACATAAATTCTTCGCTTTCTCGCGAAAACATTTCAGGGAGTCCCGGAAATTGAAAGCCCTTCTAAATAATCAATTGTCATTTCTAAGAAGGTCCGCGACCATACCTTTCTCCTATCGGACCGTACTACTACTGATTGTACGTGGAGTCAGCTGCACTACGTGACGGGACGAGTCTACTATTACTACTAAGGGGAGTATGCGCGAAAAGTTCGGTTCTAAAACGATTCTATATTCGTTATTTAGGAGATTTTTGCGACGCAGATCTTTCCCTGGTCGCTTTTTTTTATCAATCTAATGTGACCGTAACGGATGTAAGCCCAGTTTT
The DNA here is from genome assembly GCA_947652605.1 of Elmis aenea. Lineage (NCBI taxonomy): Eukaryota > Metazoa > Arthropoda > Insecta > Coleoptera > Elmidae > Elmis > Elmis aenea. Next base: position 44,332,683 of record OX393581.1, read on the forward strand.
TAATAATATGGGGAAAATGTTTGAGAAAATCTTAGTTACTCCACCCCGGAGGCGCCGTGGACTATTCTATAACCCATTGATGACAGAGGTAGGTCTGGATCCCAAACTGGTTGTGATTGGTCGCGGGGGTCCGGCACTGCGTTCATTCAGGCTAACGCCAGATTTTCCGTCTCATCCTATATATTGCATAACCGTTTTCCAACCGTGCGGCGTATGGCTTAGTGCATCTAGTGCCATGTAGCGCCACGATAGACAATTGTATATACTCCATTTCGTTTTAGTGCAAGTCTATTTCCCCGGAAAAACAGAGATGACTGCCTAAAAGCGTACCTATCTTAACTGTTTCTAAGCATATATGTGTTAGTATGCTTTTAGAGACTTGGTATTTAGGATTCGTCGATAAGAGGCGGCAAACTCGAGCTTTTGCTCTTTGTTCCGAAGTTTCAGCTGGCAATCTTTGTCTACCGCTAGTATGCGATGCTGCATATTATAGTGCAGGGTTGTAGTATTACGCAATTTGTGAATGAAGCTCTATGTCCTGCTAGGGGTTGAACAATGCCTGTTATTGATAAAGAAATTCGCTGTATGCTGTATGATTTCTGTTTTAATTCAAAAACGTAATGTAACGTAAATTCATTATATCAAGGCGTTTTGTATCCAAATTCAAGTTTAAGTCCAAATTTTTGTGTCACTATTACTTAACTACGCTGTGCTTTGTTCCGAGTTTAATCAATAGTCAAGAGGTGCATCCCAAGAGTCTCATTAAGGGTCGTTGTTGTTCTCGTTATAATATAAGATAAATAAGTTTTAGCCAATGATCGAGTCATAGTCGTGTTACCCTTTCAGGTTCGTGCAAAAAAAGAGTTTAGTCTATAATCGTTGCACGCCTGCACGCGTGAAAGCTCAAATACAATTTTTAGGCGTTTCAACTGTTTTGCTTTATCCATTAAAAGGATACAATAACACTATACAGTGAAGGCGAACCTTTTCAAGCCTGCGTGTCAAAAATTAAAAATTCATGTGATGCTACGCAAACGGCGTGTCACCTACATACAGGGTGTTTCAAACCACCCGTACCAGCACTTTTATTCGAAAATACGACGTCTGACAAAGATTGAAAAAAATAATTACAAAAGTGCATATGTAGAATTGACTGACGCTATAGCGGTTTTCGTGAATAAACCGGAAGTGGCCAAATCCGGAAGTAATAAAAACTTAAATAGAACCATCCGGTTTTTATTGTATAATTAGAAAGATATTTAGTAAAAAAACACTTTTTACTTGAAAAATTTTTTGATTAACTGTGTAGTTTGTAATCCATTGGACCTAAATCATAACAATATTTTTTCACTACTAGTAATATAGCGTAGCATTATGACGTATATTAGAATGCCGTGAAATTCAATTTCTCTACCTATGCATGGTTACAGGTAAACAATTTTTCATTATTAACCACTGGTGAATAATGAACAAATTTATATTTTTTGATAATGCTGTTGTAGTTTTAAAGAAAAAAAAATTATAGGACGATTTAGTATGATGGAGAAATTCTCTTTATTGGTATTTTAGCATTTAAAACGTTGTTTAAATAAATTAATTTAATTTTAAAAACTTTGGTGTATTTAAATAACACGACTTTCGCGCCGTAATAAATGACGGTTGTCAATATCCACACCGTCGATTGACACAACGTAAAAAAGAGAAAAGTTTTAATGTCAGTATTTTAGATGAAACCATCGCTTAAAAACAATGTTTTTTAATAACAATAGTGATTTAGCAAGATGAGTAACACGCAGATTCAATATTTCTATAGAATAGATAGGTACTTAACTTTTTATATTTTAGGTTAGAAAGTGCGTACATAACATAAATGGGTTTGTCTTACTAGTAGTGAAAAAAATGGTATATACACCACGGTAGAGAAGTCTTATAGCCTTCGGGCCCTTAGATCCCTCGGCGCTTCGCGCCTCGTGATCTAATCTGAGCCCTCAGGCTATAATAGTTGACTTCTCTACCTTGGTATATAATATACTATTAAGACCCTATTCGCATGTAACTGAGTTCTGGACATCCCCTTTTTTCTTTAGTTTTGTATTCAATTAAATGAAATTTTAGACATATGATATGTGTAAAAAAACAGATTATTTGAACATTGTTTCACTTCCGGTTTCGCCGGAAATGACCCTAAGTTTGTTATTTCAAATAGAACACCCTGTATATTTTTACATTTTTGGAAATAGGAAGCAACTGCACTATTTTGTTGAATGTACCATTACCATTCCGTTAAAAAAAAATGACTCGCCCTCTATAAAAAAAATATATTCGCCTAAAAATTGTTTGAGGTTATAAACATTATACAGGGTGCACCACGACCCTGAGATTCTTCGATAGCTCCTTTATTATTGAAAATATCAAAAAATATTTAATACAAATATTGTGCGAACCTATTTTCTACATAACCTAAAATTATTTTTAAATATACAGGGTGTTTCGTTTGAGCGGCACATATAAAAATGTAATTTTTTTTAATAAAACACCCTGTATATTTTTACATTTTTGGATTCCTCTTAAAATTTACTTTAAAAAATGTATAAGGTTATATGGGTCTTAAGTCTACGGTTTTCGTAAAATTTACATTTTTATGAAATTTTTGAGGAATAGATACAGCACTTTCAATTTTTTTTACATTTAAGTTATTTAAAAAAGGAGTAAAATTTCGTTTAAAAATTAGATTGACAATAGATTAATTAACACTTTGCGCTAGCTAGATTTAAAAAATATTATACAGGGTGTTTTTTACGCTTGTTCAAACTTGTGAAACTTTAAACATCGATAAGTCATTTTCCTCAAATAGAACACCCTGTATATTTTTACATTTTTGGATTCTTCTTAAAATTTACTTTAAAAAATGTATAAGGTTATATGGGTCTTAAGTCAACCGTTTTCGTAAAATTTACATTTTTATGAAATTTTTGAGGAATAGATACAGCACTTTCAATTTTTTTTACATTTAAGTTATTTAAAAAAGGAGTAAAATTTCGTTTAAAAATTAGATTGACAATAGAAAAATTAACACTTTGCGCTAGCTAGATTTAAAAAATATTATACAGGGTGTTTTTTACGCTTGTTCAAACTTGTGAAACTTTAAACATCGATAAGTCATTTTCCTCAAATACAACACCCTGTATATTTTTACATTTTCTTGTAGAGAATTCAATTGTCTTTCGAAATTATTAAACATGTCCTATACCTAAAGTTAATATTTTTCGAGCTATCTCGATTTTACTAAGGCAATTGAAATATTTTAAAGTCGGCCATGGAGGTAAGCAGTAATTTTTCAAAGAATTTTTAAACAAAAGAACAAAAAGAGCTGCAACTTTACTTTAAGGCTAAAAATGTACCCCTTTTTCCCGAAATTTATTGTATAAATTGTTCAAAATTATGTCCTTCTTGTTCTACGCACGTCTGAAAGACTCTAGCACCCTTGATAACATTTAGGGGGTTATACCATTAAAAGCAACACGAATCCTGTGCTGCATATATTCAGCAGTAGTTGGGGAGTCTTGATCCACCTGCTGTTTTATGTCCTCAGAAAAAAAATCTATAGGGGTAAGATCAGGTGACCTATGTGGCATGTGGCCCTATTCATCTATTAGGATATTCAGTATTCATAACTTATTTATTTGAAAAAAGTCATTTCTATACCGTACAAATTTTCCGTTTAATTTTCGCCACATCAAAAGATTTGTTGTACAATCTTGGTGAAGTGCCCTAGCTAGACAGTTGGATTTATAGTTTGCACCGTAATATCTAGGTTGCTGAAAGCGTAAACTGCGGTTATCGTATTTGTTTTTGTTAGAAAACAAGTGAACCGTTGGATAGAAGTGCTGCTATCGTACAATAACTATTGGTTCTGAAATGTGAGCGCGTTTAACCATTTAAATTTTTTTGGTGCATTAACGTGACTGTGGGGAATGTTTTCGCAATACACCTGGTTAGAAATCCGAACAAAATGGACTAGTAAAAAGACGTAGGAGTTCGAAGAACCAGCAAATCCCATGGGGGACTATTCTTAGAGCTAATCGGCTCGGACTGTACTAGGGTTGGAGAGATTTCCGATTCTAGCGATGATCAACAGCAACACGATGCTAAATGATTTAGAAATGTAAACGTACGGCCTGTACAGGGTGAGGCAAATTCGATGGGATAACATGGGTATCTCGCTAATCAAACCGATTTCCCGGAAAAGCTGAAAATAAGGAACTGAGTGTAAAAAAATCCGAGAAATAATGTTTTGTTTTTAAAAATGCCATAGCATCGGCACTATTCATAATATTATGTATATCGGCATCAGCTCAAGGCTTTTTATGAAGTTTGAAATTCTCTACAAAACTACCCCTAATCATTTTTTTTTAAGGAGCTAACTAGCAAACTAGCTCTGGTTATCCCCAGCATCTTATTAAATGGGGCTAATTTTACTGATAGCCCGACAAAAAGTGATATCATATCGTATGATACTGCAATATTAAGTTAAAAAATATTAAATTTGTTAAATGGTTGTTGCACAAATTATCAATACATCGATCTGTGTTAAATTATGTCACAATTTTTGCTTAATCGAAATTTGTAAAATATTTTTTTTTATAATATTGCGAATATTAATACTTGGCTGCTTCATAATTTGCAAAATTTTCTTTAATAACGCTGTGGTCTGAGTAGATTTTGTGTTAGACTCTGTATACACAAAACGTAGTCCATTTTTGATTGATAAAAATGTATTAATAAAAACAACTGACGTATAATAATTATTTTTTTTCAACAAAACAATTTAAAACGTAATTTTTTTAACCCGCGTTACTTTAGCAATAAAAATTGGCAATATTAAATATCTCCGTTAAAAAAAAAAAGGCAAAACCTTCATTTTTGCAGGGTAGCTATAAATTCACAGCCTCTATATGCCCATCATGTTAAAAAAATATTGGCCACCCCCGGAGGCGGAAGCCCAATTGTCAAATTTTAACAAAAGACCCTGCCACCTTCAAATTTACACCAAATGTACCTTTTATAATTAGTAGACGATCCCCTTTCTCAAAATCGTTTAGGCCACTTTTCTTCGGCGGCGGCGAATTTTCAAAGGTTATTTCAAAAATCTATTGCTGGGTCGAACGGAGGATCCTGCCACCTTCAAATTTACACCAAATGTACCTTTTATAATTAGTAGACGATCCCCTTTCTCAAAATCGTTTAGGCCACGTTTCTTCGGCGGCGGCGAATTTTCAAAGATTATTTCAAAAATCTATTGCTGGCTCGAACGGAGGATCCTGCCACCTTCAAATTTACACCAAATGTACCTTTTATAATTAGTAGACGATCCCCTTTCTCAAAATCGTTTAGGCCACGTTTCTTCGGCGGCGGCGAATTTTCAAAGGTTATTTCAAAAATCTATTGCTGGGTCGAACGGAGGACCCTGCCACCTTCAGATTTACACCAAAGGTAGCTTTTATAATTAGTAGACGTGGCCTAAACAATTTTGAGATGGGGGATCGCCAATTTTTATTGCTAAAGTAACGCGGGTATTTTTTTTACCGTATATTTCCTTGCCTTGAGCCGTTTCATGTAGCCTTTAATCTGTAACACAATTTTTTACTGAACGTGGTAAATGTTGCTTTTTAGCATTTTTTAGCGGAAAGTGCACCCTGCTAAATCACACGCTGTTGTGTTTTTCGTCTGCTATTTCTAGATATTTAAATTATAAATTGTTCATGCATTAAGTGTATTGATCGCTCTTAAATTCGAATGCAGTTAATTTTAGATTTATTAATTACTGAATATCATTCACAAAATTCTGGAATACTTATAATAATTATTGCTACAACGAACGTGTTTTTATTTAAAGCCGCAACTATTTTTCAACATGAAAGATTACTGAGAAAAATAAATACTGTTTCAGACTTGTTTATTTTAAACTACACAGTATTATAAGAAGGCATGTTTTTGTACATGACAGGTAAAAACTCTTTATAACTTTTTTTTTGTATTTAGAAAATACGAGGAAAATCTTTCAATTCATTTTACGCTTTAGTAACATAACTTTCATTAAGGCTTTACAATATAAGTTCGATTGTATCTTGTTGCATTGTTAAATGTCATATATTGTGTAAAGTTAAGGTTTAAGGCTACCACTGTTCACTTGTTTTTTTTTTCCCCCCGTTATACAACCAATTATACTCGACACGGTGTATTCGATCCGGTATAAATATAAACTCCAAGGAATTTTCATCATTATTAACGTTTTCAAACGAAGTTTTTCACTATAGATAGGTAAATATAAATCTGATAGAAATATAACCATTTATAATTATACAGGGTGATTGATTAGGACCGGGCATTAAAAATATATGAAGAATGAAAAAGGGTACTGATCTGAAATTTTAGTATCATCATAATGGCATCTGAAATGTTTAATAAAAATACTTTCAAGATTGCTACACTTCCGAAAATACCCGAAGTTGACGTCTACTTTCTTATTTCAAATACAAGGTCCATTTTTTATCGCATTTTTGGATTTAACACGTTATTTTAGAGGGACTTTTGATAGCACCCTATACCTAATAACAGTAGCTTTTTTAGATTTTTGGACTTCTTAAATTTTTTTTTATTTACCTCGTGATGCTTAATATTATCTACCGCCGCCATTTTTGAAGAAAAAACGCTTAAATTTAGACTATGGCTAGAAGAAACCTTGAAGTACATCCTGGAATTTTTGCAATTGATGCATTACTTACAGGGTGTACAAAATTTAATTTTCCTTTAGTACAAGTTCAGACCACTAAAACTCGTTTATTTCGAATACAATACCCATTTTTTTTTAAGTTTAATGCATTATTACGTGATAACTTAATAAATAATAGAAACGTTGTTAAGTCGAAAAGAAACCGGCGCACGGATTAAAATAAAGAAAATTTTGTTTTGCAAGCCGTGAGTGACAATCCCCGTACGTCTTTAGGTGATATAGAAAACACAATAGGTGTCGCTCGATTAACACAGCCGGTACAATTTTAAGACGTTTCAAGTATCATCCCCATCGTGAACACCCCTGTCAATGATTTAAAAATTGTGTTCAGATGAGAAGAATAGATTTTGTCGATGGTTCATCACAAAACACAATGTCTGCGTGCTGCGTCTTTACGGGTTTTTATTGAAATACATTTCTGCAACCATAATATCATTTCTCCTACAGATAATAAAGCTATCCAACATTTCATATTTATGCTTATTTGAAAAACGATCTATTGCAAACTTGAAAATCACTAACTTGTTTGCACTACAGAAAAATATGTATTATTTGACAGTTATAAATAGTCGTTGCAATTGTTTAATCACGACACTAAGGCCTACTGTGGTGAAACCTTAATTTTGCAAATTTCCATATTTTTCCTAGGTTAAACATACGGAAGCTTTACATCAAGGGTGGGCAAACGGTCGATCGCGATCGACCGGTTGATCGCGAACAGTTCGACAGTCGATCGCAGACATTTTAGTCCAACATATTTATCAATAAAGTACATTGCACAAAATAGTAAATACAATGTACATATTTAATATATTATTATCGATAAAGCCCTTAATTAAATTTTTATTTGTTTTTAATTTAACCCATTTTCCGAAGTCGATCGCGCATAAATAAGAAAAATTAATGTCGATCATACCAGTATTAAGTTTGCCCACCCCTGCTTTACATGGTTAAAAAGCATTTGTTATGGGGTTTTGAAAAATGCAAAAATCCAATATGGCGTCCATAAGAGAAACAAAAGTTAGGTATGACCGCGCGAAACGTAGAAGGCCTAGAATCTTTTTAATGTCATTTTTAAAATCCTTATAAGTTACTTCTCCGATTCTGAAAATTTGGCGCACAAATCTTTTCAAATAAAGATAATATGGAGGTTTTAAGAAAATGTAAATTTTTCGTTTTCATCGTTGTACTACGCAGGGCCCGATCCAAGGGGGCGCGAGCAGGGCAACTGCCCAGAGCGGCAAATTTGGGGGCGGCAAAATTGGTAGAAAGAGAAAATTAAAATCAATAAAAACCAATAAAAAATCACAGTATACATGAATACATCAGAGTATTAGTGTACTTTAGAGTGGGTACAATAATAGTTCTCCAATGGTAAAGCGTTTAGGATTAGTTTAAAGTTAATCATTCCACTTTGAAATTTATTTTCATTCTAATTCTCTTACTTAATGTTACTTACTATGTTTTACATACAAGGTTGACTGAGAGTATTGTACAAAAGGGCTTTACCATAAGGGCATAAGGTGATCATTCGTCCCCGATTTTCGGGGACAGTCCCCGAAACAAGACCCAAGTCCCGGATAATTCTTGTCCTGATTTACATAATTTTCTCATGAATTTTTAAAATAATTAATGGAAGCTATGGTACGGCATTGCTGCAAAACTATGCAAATCCTATAGTCTGGCAATATATTGTAACAATGTAATGGCTCATTGGAAACGAAAACTGGAATAGGAGGAAGTTTTGAAATGAGCAAAACTGTCCGAGTTTTAACTTTCCGCTCTTTAATTGAATTTTGCATGATTTCCGCGAAAATTCGTCGAGTTTTTTTTCATAACCCTTGGTTAGTGTCCCCGAAACTTGTAAGAAAAAATTGGACACCTTACTTTAGCATGCAAAATTAATTAGTTGCAAGTGTTGGCTCTCCTGATCATTTCTCCTAATCATTTTACGACGTAATTTTATGAAAGGTGAAAAATTTGCGTTTTAAATTATTTTTTATGGGTAAAACTTGATCTTCCTTATTTATTATCATATTTCGGCGATTTTTTAAAATTATTCTCATCGATTGGCCAAATTGTACTGTGAAAAATTATTCTTTACCTGTCAAATAACTTTAAGGTGCGACCTCGTAAATTTTGGAAAGCGCGTGTAGCGTAAAATGACACATATGAGAACTTTTTTTAATTTATATAAATAGGTCACTACTATATCAAGACGAAATTATTACAAAATATTAACGCAGTTTTTGCAACAAACAGAACTCAGATATCTTTGTCTTTGTAGCGTCCTGGCGTGTAGAGTTTTTTTAAACACTGTTATTTTCCGAAAATGATGCCAACTGCACTTTTAAAATTTAGATCACATTAAACTTACCTTCATGCGAGATATAATAGATATAATATTTATTTCCCATTTCATATTTATTTAGTAAAAATGTCAAATAATTCTAGAAAAGTGAGAAATGCCTATAAAAATTTAAAAATTGTGCCATTTTGCTGTTGTTAACGCATGGGAGCGAAAATGGTAACCAAATTGAAAATGCAAGTGAAAAATCTTAAGTAGTTTTTGATTATGAAAAACTTTTATGTTTACACTTTTGTCGTAAAATAATCATGGAAGCCAATATTTGCAAATATTTAATTTTGCATGGTATAGTCCTTTGTACGATATTTTCAGTCAACATCCTGTATATTGTGATATATGTTATACCAATCTGTCGTTGCATATAATAATAATTTGAATATCCCTCGCGAAGCAGTAAAATATTTAATTTTTATGTTGTTTTTTTATTAATTTAAAAAAAACATTTTGTGTTGTTTCCTTTTTTTTCAAAGAAAAAACATGTACCTATCTCCTACTTATATTTTTCATTTTATGTTACTGATTTTTATGGATTTAAATTTTTTTAAGAAACAAAAGACTTGTTATTCAATAAATACCTGCAAAAATTACACTCACTGCAAAAAATTATGCTTAAAAAAAATAATTTATAATTAAATATCAAGGGCGGCAAAAATCATTTTTGCCCAGGGCGGCGGAAAAGCTAGATCGGGTCCTGGTACTACGTAACAGGATGAATTATTGAAAATGTAAAACTGGATTATTGTTACGCATGTAATTGTGCAACTTTTTCGTCATTTAACCGACTTTGTATTTCTAACGGTTTCCTAGATTATCATGTACTTCATTTTAAACTGGACACCCTGTATACCATTTTTTTGAATTTGCGAATATACAGGGTGATTTAACGTTTTTAAAGGCATTACCGGCGGAAATGGTTTTAAAAGCGTCGTATATCCAACAAATCGAATTTTACATCATATGAAGAGCTTAAATTTCATTATTGAAATTGAAAGCTAAAGAAAAAAAGTGCTAAGCGTGATTTTGTTTAGGTCCGGTAGGTATGGCTATCGTTTCAAAATTTCACAAATATTTTGCAACTAATTATACTAAACATTTTTTGTATACTAAATTTTTCTTAGAAATAAAAATTGCTTTTCAAATTTTTTAAAATTGCCTTTATTGGGACCTTTTATTTTCTGTATAGCAAAAAAGACTTTGATTTGCTTATTTTTAAAATCTAGTCTCATGACTACTAGCCAGTGATAATTTGAATAAACTGTCAATGTTTATATTATTTTATTCGATAAATATACAAATGAGATCTTACTGTAAACAAATAAATCTTAAAAATATTTATTGTAACAAAAATGAAATGTCCAACTAGTACAGGTTCAGATAAACTTATCAATAATTTTGTATGTTTAAAGCTGCTGATTTTAAAATTTAATTGACCCGAACTATGCAAAACAGTTACTTTTAATTTATTTGTAACATTGCATGTCTGTGTAATCACTTTTCACTATCTCGCTAAAAAAAAATGCAAGATAAGTTTAATCCTAACCTACTTTTATTTTAATTACGTAAATAAAATTATTGATTGCACAATTCGGTCGGACAATATATAAATTTATTCTTATTCTTAAGTGTAAAGTTAAGGCAGTCGTATGACGTAAACGTCAATAACAAAATATATCAGCTAAAATTTAATACTCTAAAGCGATAGTATTAATAAATATTTACAATCCATAAAAAAAAGTTATAAAATTAAAAAGTAACGAACACAATATACATATAATTATATCTCTATGTAGAAAATTTTTGATTTGTTCGCAACGTTGAACATTCGTTTCAGTTCTTTTAAGTCGTACACTAATATCACAACTGATTTTAAAGTTTATAAGGTGATACGATTTATTAATTACTTATCTAATCGACACAAAAAGTCTTATTTAAAAAAAAAAGTCAAAATGATATCACATTTTAAAAGCACTTAGCCTGGTGCGAAAGGCACTACATAGCAGTCTCTAAAGGTTGACTTTTACTCCTACTAGAGTACGAAATCGGTTGCAAAATTGTGTTATCTTCTGGTTCAAAATCGAAATTTGTTTCTAAGAGAGCTTCACTTTTCGATCTCAATTTGGCTATGGGTTTGTGATTTTCTGGATCGTCGAAATTCGTCTCTAAAATATTGCCGGGGGGGTTATGTGCGGGGTAATAGGGCTCCGGGGGGCTTTCTAAAGCTACTGTATTGTAATCAGGATCATACATTAGATTTTCCAGTTTGTAAGGCTTAGATCGCGGCGGCTCTGGCGGAGGTGGCAAATCCACTTGCTTGTACTGTAGTGGTTTGCTTGGACTAACCCCGTTATTTTGGGGTATTTTAGTCTTTAATTCTCTCAAAAAGTTATTGTTCGGCCTAACGCCGGCATAAGCCCCACCGTACGGCTTATATTTGTCGTTTGAGTTGTCAATTTCTCGTTTCAAATCCAACGTGGAGCCAGATTCTCCTAAATTGCTTTTCAGGGGCAGAGTATCGGTGTTGTAGTATTCGCTGGGAGGATACGAGATGTCCGGCCGGCTGTTTTCGGAGTGTATTATCGGAGTTTCTTCGTTCGAATTTTCCTGCACACTTTCCGAGCGGGATTGGTAGTTGGAATTGCTGGCACTTGCGAACGTGGAGTTGTCTCGGAAACCTTCGTTCTTGAAAGCTAAATTGAACGGTTCTGATTGAGTGTTGAACTGATTGTTTAACTGCGGCTGGTTTTTGTGGGGTTCGATTGTTGGGCTGAACGTGTAGCCTGTTGGGTTTGGATTGTGCGCTTCGAAGATGTCGTACGATTGTGTTTCATCGAGCGATGAATTGTACGCAGATTTTTCCATGCTGTCTATCGATCCATTGCTGACCATTTTTTTGTAGTCGGAATTCTTCGTCAAGGTGTCCGTCGAACGGGTACTCTGTAAAAATAATGTTTTAGTATGCAGGGAGGTCTCAAATTTAAAATTTATGAGGGCCAAATAAGACTTATCCCAATAGTTAACGGGTCGCACACTTACGAAACTTAGTTTCGTAAAATTTTAGAAGAGAAAAGGTAAAAAAGATTAAAAACGTGTTTTGTAAAGGTTTGTACACAAATACGGCAGAACGCGAACGAGGCAAGATTAAAAATCACAACATACGCTATTTATGTAGCAATTTTTAAACATAATAATTAAAGAAGAAGTATTAATATACAAGAAACAACTTTAGGCTAATGTAAAATAATCTGTAAAAATTACGTTATGAATAAAAACCATCACAATTACAAATTAAATTTGTGATATGCTTGTATGCGGCGAAAAATTGTGGCGGCGAAGAATTGTGGCGGCGAAGAATTGTGTAGGCGAAGAATTGTGGGCGAAGAATTAGGGAGGCGAAGAGCTGTGGGCGAAGAATGTTCTGAACACGAAAAAAGAGGGGCATATCAAAGTTATACTTTTCTTATGGAACAACCTAACCTTTACTTCAAAAAATGTATAAGGTTATATGGGTTTTTATGAAAATACAGTACTTTCAAAAATTTTCCCCATTTAAAAACTTTGAAAAGTCTGAAGAAATTCGCTTGGAGATCAGATTGACAATAGATTATTTAACACTTTGCACTACCTACATTTTTAAAATATTACACAGGGCGTTTTTTACGCTCGGTCAAACTTGTGACGACCCTCAACGATCTCCGAATTAATGTCTCCCATATCGAGCTTAATTCCCCGACCTAGCACTTTCGATTTTTTTTACATTTTTGCAACTCTTAACAAGCATATTGGTGGCGTATTATTTCGAAGACGACGAAATCAAGATAACGGTTCATGATTGGTTGCGTACACGTTCAAAAACTGTTTTTTACAGGGTAGTCACGCTGTTATGCAATACAATTACGCTGATAAAATAAACACATGTGTGTTTGCACGTATGTGATCAAACACCTAGTAAAAATTCATTTGTGGTTTTCGTATGAACGAACATCCCTTGTATTTTAAAAAGTTAAGTAGGTTACAAGAAAAGTAGAATCGCATTTATTTCGGTTTTTACTTACTAGTTGTGCCCCTTTTCCACGGTATCCTATATCTGAGAAACCTCCACGAATGGATCCCAAAGACCGAACCGAATGTAAGCTCTGTCGAATGCTGTTTCGTCTCTCCAGTCGCTGTGAGTGTCGATATTTCGATTTGCTCCACCAGCAGATTCCCATTAACGCTATTAGTAAAAGGCCAATTGCAGAAATCCCTATAACGGCTATGGTAACTACATCACCATGCCATGCTAACGGGTCAAGGTGCACCTTCGGATCTAAACAAAAAAAATGCGTACTCAGTTATTTTGCCGATAAAGAAACACAAAAATAGGAGGGGGAGCTCAAAATGTTTTTCCTTTACAAACGATTATTTTAACGCCAAATTACCTTCTTTTGTTTTTATGGTGTCTGTATGTTATATGTGTAAATGTTTAGATAAAAATAACTTTAGTAAAATTTTGAAAACAATCCCATTTCTCTCTCCCCATTAGGGTTTCTCTCCCGGGATCCCGGTCCATTTTAACCTTCCCGTATATTTAAAATGTGTTTTTTTCGTTTATATTGTGTTAAAATCTTGGTAATATTATGATAATTTCATCAATATCAAATATCAGACTATTATAAATATCTTAACTAACGTTAAATTATGAAAAAACTTTATTCTTAATTCAAAATAGTTTTTATGCTTTGGAATAACAATTTCTTTACACCCATAGTAAGCGCCAAGAAGCCCGGTCTCCATGACAAAGTTTACATCAGAGGTCCCCAAACTTTTTTAGACCACTTACCATGTTTTTCGGTTTAGGGTAGATCCCCTGCTTACCTGATATTGATTTTTTGCAAATTCATCAACTTTTTTTTACAAAATTAAAATTTACACGCTGAGAAACTAAAAAAGTACGCGGGCCGAGCTGCGGGCAACTACTAGTTTATAATTATTATTAAGCAGTTTCATATATCAGAAAATATACCTAATAACTTAAATTTTAATATAATTCTTCGTCACGTTTCATGAACATTTATGTTTAAAAAATTTTTACTTCATCGGTACTTTTATAATTTATGTAGATAGTTATATGTCTTTATATTATATGGTAGTATTATGTAAGTAAATAGGTACTATCTGTGTATGTGGATTATTCCATTCCTGGAATGCCAAAATTAAAGTCACGACCTGCTTATATGAGATCCACTAACGTTGACCCCCATTTTCGTTTCATGGACCCCCAATCTTTTTTTTTTCCGCTGACATGGACCCCTTGCAGGTCGTCGTCGACCCCAGGGGGTCGATATAGACCACTTTGGGAATCACTGGTTTACATCATCAAAATACGTTTATCGTTTTATGTTTTTGTACTCTGGTAATGTGAAGCAAAATACGTGTAGCTAACAAAATGCAATTTCATTGATAAAAACGTTGTCTCTTTTCTGATAAATGCTCTAAAACTATTCCACCTATATCAATAGCACTAAGATTATTTATTTCAAAATATAGACTTAATTTATTACGTCCCGGAATTCCGGGAAATCTTGGGAAATGAACCGATTTCTTTCCGGAATCCCGGGACAAGCAAAATTGTCAAATATGAGAAACCCTACTCCCCATACAAACTTTTGATCTGTATAATTATTCATCATTAAATTCAATGGTAAAATAACTTTAAAAACTTTAGCAAATTATTTTGTGTGCTGTGTTTTTTTAAGCAAATTATTTTACATGAAATTAAGTTTTTACCTGTTTCACATATGAATGGATGACGTTTGTTGCAATCCTCAATTTCCACGTTTTGGTACACAAACATTGTGCATTCATCGATTCGGTCAATGTGTTGTATCCAGACTCTGTCTGTGTATAAGTACCATTGCTTCTGATCCCTCAAGAAGTTAGAAAGTGGCAAGTAATTCACGTTTCCTATTAAATAAGGCATCGTAGCATTATCAGCCTGAAAAACAAAACAAAAAGCTTATTAAACATAAGTTTTTCAATAAAAGTATTGTTTGTGATTATAAAAAAATTCTATAAATTATAAATAAAATATATTTAAACAATAGTACTCCTAATATTTAATTATTAACGTAATAATTAACGTTATATTCTATAGCCAGGCATAAAAAATTATAGCAACTTAATGCTCGCCAGCGGCCTTTATCCCCACCATTCAAAAATTCAATGAGTCGACCCGCTAGTATAACGATGGCCCCGGTTATACTGAAGTAGACTTTTTATTGTAATAAATACTCACATTACAAAACGCTCGGGCTTCATAAAAATTCATTGGGGCTCCAATGTAAATGTAACAAGTATCTCCAACTAATCCCCATCCTGGTGGACATTTTCCATTCAAAACGGTTTCGTTGTTCATATAAAACGGTTGGTAATCCACTTCCAGCAATCTTATGTCGTCCATTTGGTCCCTTATGCGACTGCCCACCGCTAATGTCTCATTTAGGCCCCAGTAGTTGTATGTGGCGTCTATTTTTGTTTTCCAAACTTCAAGAGTGCTACAATTTTTAAATTCCGTTTTAGTTGTCATGCAGGGGAATTTGGCAAGAGGACTTTACAAAATGCACAAAAAGCACAAAAGCTAAGCTAAACATGAATGTTCTAAAATTCTACTGTGGGTAACATTATAACAAATATAAAGAGATTGAAATGTTATCATGGATTTAAAAAAAAACAGATGTAAATAACTTTGTACAATAAAATGTGTTTTTATAAAATATTTTTCTTCAGCATTTTTAAATGTTTGTTACTCTCTTTTTACTTTTGGTTTTAAATTATTGATATTGAACGTCAACTAAATTATAGTATTTAATTGTTTCTGCTTATTGCACTTAATGCTTGCAAATTTTGCGAATGTTTGTTGTAAACAAAGAAATATTTTGAATTTCGGTAATAACTGTACGCAAACCATTTCATGAATGCAAAACATACACAAACTACACTAAAACTACATTTTAATCTAATTCTTACCTGCTAAAGTTAAATCTGCATGCATGCGCCATGCAACAAAAAGAAAATCTGAGTTAGCAAATTTTCTTATCCAATACAACAAGTATGTTATTAACTTTTTAATAAAAATATTTAAGAATTTTTCAACTAAAATATTATTTTCGTATCTGTTAAAAAAGTACTTATTGCAAAAATTCTATATACTTTTTAATTTTGAAAATTCACGACGTCTGTGTTTTAATCCTATTTTCGTATTATTTTAGTGAACTTTATAGTCTTTGTAGTATTATATTTATAAGAGGTAATTTGACAGATTTTTGAATTCTCAATACTATGATCATTAAAAAAATTAACTTCGTGATTCTAATAACAAATTTACAAGTTATGGGACTCCATTTTTATCGATTTCTCTAGTTTTCGACATGTGTTTTTGATATTATTTAAAAAATGTATATAGGTACATATTTTTAAAATAATTAATAAGATTTAAAAAAATAGGTACAATTAAAGGAATCAATATTTTAGACTTGAAGCATAACTTATGAAGAAACTATTTGATAAAAAAAGGCCTTTATTTTTATGATGTAAATATAGAATGACTGAATATAATAATTTTGCAAAATTTTAATAAACAAGTACTTCTTAAAATGTATCCAAAACTTTTTGAGTATTTTATAGTGCTAAAATTTCACTTCTAAGAATACGCGAAGTGTAACTGAAATTATGTTTCAATTATGTTGTTAGTTTGTTATCAAACAATTTTTGTTTTACATTGCAACATGCAATAAAAACTTTCATTTCACATATGCAATAGTATGACAAGTCATTAATTGGCAATAATGCCAAGTACCTTTTGTAAAAATAAAATATCAGGAAATTGCTATCATATGATGTTATTTGGATGATTTTGCAAGTTATGTTACATTAGCGCATCAAAATAATTACATTTTTTTTTTTCAAAACATTACGTGACCTTTAATTACGACCCATGTACAGGGTGGTCCAAATTCGATGGGATTACATGGGTATCTCGCTTAATATTAAAGATAGAGACACGGTTAAATTACCAAAAGTGTGCGGTTTTCAGAGCTCTGAGTTTGCCCCGAAAAACTGCACATTTTTGGTAACTTAACCGTTTTTCTACTTGAATATTAAGCGAGATGCCCATGTAATCCCATAGAATTTGGACCACCCCGTACTTATCCAATAACTACAACAAAATCAATCTTCTAATGACAATAGAACTTTAATTTTACTCTACTTTGACATTAATTTTTTAATTTCACTCTACAAATCTCGTATATTACGACTTTTAAGTTTACTTTACAAACCCCAAATAAAATCCAAAGAATACTTACAGTGATCTATTAACTGTAATCATTTCATAGTCGTTATCTGGATTGAAAAATATGTTGTCAACGTAATGTTGACCTGCAGTGCCGGCTACTATTGTCGATCGACTATCTAAATGTACAGCATAATTCCTGAAACGATATTTAAATTTGTAAAAATTGCTTTTTTCTAAACATTCTTCTTCACTTACATGTAAAATCCGTTGTGTGAAGTGGTTTGGTAAATCGGCAAACGCACTTTATCAAATCCAGACACCTCCAAATTTTGCAATCCGACATTGCGCTTGACGTAGTTATGGGAGAAATTCGACACCACTTGTTTTAGAACGATGTTGTTTTCATAGTACGCAATATTTCGCGTGAAGTAGTTGCGATAAATGGTGACTTCTTGATAGGGAGACGATTTTCTACCTTCAATATAAAGAGCCGGAAGGTTCGAATTGTTGACGAAGAGGTTGTTGTGTATCCAGCCTTTTAGGGAGGTGGCTGAGCCACGGGAGTCGGCCCGAATGGACAGACCACCTTGGTTGCTCTCCACCAAATTGTTCTAGAAACAACACAAGTACATAAATAAATTCAATTTTAAAAATCCCTGAAACAGATTAACCCTTTCACTGCTGGAACCGTATTAAGCCGCATTTAATTTTTGTCGCTCGTGTGCGGGAACCGGAATATTACGCTGACATGTTTTAAGCACTTTTTGAAACGACAGACCGCTTCCGCCGTATTTTTTAGCATGCTATAACACACTACGCCTCATATTCAACGTGATAGCTCGCTATATGTGTATGACACTTTTTTGCTGCAGACTCCGGGAACCGTAAAATTCCGCGCTGTTTATTTAGACAGGATTTTTCAGAGCGCACGCCAAGTATACAAACATGTTACTTGTTCATTGGTCAAATCTGTTTGCATTTTATAAAAGTGTGAATAAATACCTGAATATTTGGATGTTGTGACGAACAACACCAGTTGAATTTTATAATCTTAACTGGGTAAACTCTTAGAAAAGTTAATTAGGGTTAATCCACATAATCCAGGGCGGAATTTTAGTTAGAATCTGTTTGCATTTGTATCAAAGTATGCGTAATACATGAATATTTGGATGTAGTGACGAACAATACCAGTTGAATTTTATAATCTTGATTGAGTTAACTCTTAGAAAAGTTAATTAGGGTTCATCCATCTATACAGGGTTTGTATAAATTGGCGGAAGCGCTACACGTGACGATGTTCTTCGTAAAATTTTAAGTCGAAAATCTTGATACAAAAATGTTGTACCATGCTACCTATTGCCTCAGGAACCATTTAAAGAAAAAAAAATTGGCAACATTGCATACATTGATTTGCGTTTGGACATCTTTTTATCAGCAATTTTTACTTAGATATTTATAATATTTGTTCGAACTGAAGGCTTTCAGTTCGTAAACATAGCTGCAAACTTTTAGGTATCGTCTAATACAAACAAGAAATAATAATTACGAGAAAAACATAGATGACAGCTAATGACAATGTTGCCATATGTATTATTTTCATTCAAATCAGTGATTAACATATTTTCAACACCACTTTTTGAAAGGAAAAACACAATATCTAGGAAAAAATATCATTCGAAATTTATTTTTATTCCAAATCGCAGCTTTTTCATTAAAAACTATTAAATAATAACGCTTTTTAAAGGACTGAATGTCAAAACTTTGAGGACCTCTTGCAGACACAGCAAGCATGGTACAACATTTTTGTATTAAGATTTTCGTCTTAGAATTTTACGAAGAAAATCGCCACGTGTAGCGCTTCCGCCAATTTATACACACCCTGTATATCCCACAAATGAAAAAAAAATCTATCTAAAAGTTGCACTATGTGCACTAAGCAGGGCATTAAACCGGTTTAAAAAACCGGTTAAACCGGTTTAAAAAACCGGTTAACCTTTATTTTTTGTCTAAAATTGTGATTTTTAACCGAAACCGAAACCGGTATTTTTAAAGGCAAAAAAAACGGTAGCCTTTAACCAAAATAATAAAAAACCGGTTTTTTAAACATCTCTTTTTAATAAAAAGTATTTTGAAAAAATACAAAATCTGTATTAAATGTGATTATACCAAAAGTAATTACTGAATGCTTGATTGTACATATATTATAAAATTATAAATAGATAATATCTTTTTATACTTTGCATTCCAAATCTGAATAATGTTAAAAACCGGTTAAATTAACCGTTTTTTTCAAAACCGGTTTTTTACGGAAAAAACCGGTTTTTCAACAGAAACCGTTATAAAAATAAAGTTCTTGAATTCGGTTAACCGTTAACCAAAATTTTATTCAGTTTCTAGCCCTGGCACTAAGCGAGGCGTTCGAAAAGAATCGCGATTTACCTGCAAACATTGTGAAGTTCCACTTTGCGTGGTGTCTTGTTTTGCAAAATACCATTCTCAAAAACGATGTTGTTTTTAAAAACTCATTTTTTACTAATTTTTTATTATGCCTAATTTTATTTTAGTTATTATTATTTTTTGGTTTGTACTAAGATCATTTGTATATTTTATTTATGTAATTCTTTGTGTGAAAACAATAATTTAAAAATTTGTTCTCAATTTTTTTTACTTTGACTGCGGGAACCGCATTAATACGCAAGGTGCAGGGATCTGAGTGCGGTAACCGTAATAATCCGCACTACCTGTCGAACACCGCACAGCGGACACGACTTTTAGAAACGAGTGTCGCAGCGAAAGGGTTAAATTTAACAAAAGATCAGATTGTTTACCCTGAAGTGCACAGTTTGTGTGTTTTGTATATCCAAATCTACAGCGGCGCGGCATGTAGTGAAATTTCCATAAAGCTTATTGCAGTTGTCTTTGAATTGATTGTTTTCAATGGTTACTATAGGGTTCACTTCTCCTGCGGAATAGTAGGACAGGCCTCCTTCGCGATTGTTTCTGACCACTGATGACGAAATATTATGTTGCACGTCTCGATCTGTAAACAGTAAATTCATAATTTTGCCCGAAATATAAAATGAATGGTCTTACTGAAGCCAATCGCTGACATCGGTAACGTTACTATTTCAGCGATAAAGCCATGGTTGGACGAAGCTCCTTTGGCGAAAAGTTTCACGCTTATGCTGGGTTCTCGCGTTTTGTATAACTGGTTTTCGCCTCCCGAATCCATCGTAATTTTTCCGATTAATTTCGATGATGTGTTATAAATATCGCCGTCGTATAGCGATATGAAATCTGGAATGCTGTAAGTCTCGGTGGCGTTAAATAGATTGAACTGTAGCAACCTGAATCCAAACGGTTTGACGTTGTAAGAGCTCCTGAATATCTTGACGCAATTCACAGGATTGTTGTCGTATTTGTAGTAAACAAGAACGCGCTCTTCGACCATTATTTCTTTGGTTGTGTCACAAATATCGACCAAGCTGAAGAGATTGTAGGGAATATTGAGGTCTCTCAGTGGCGCGAAACTAGATTCATCGGCTTCTTTACCCTCGCCAGTCAAAGATAGCACGTTTATTCCTACTCCAAGCGTGTTGTCAATGGTGTTCGATAACAGATTCATTGTATTTGACGGTGAAATCAAGTTAACGCCGTGAGAAGCTGATCTTTCTACGCTCACGTAACTGATCTTGGGGCTTTTTATTATACTTTGAACTGCAGCAGATTTTTCGTTGTGTAATATTCCTGCGCCGATCACTTTAACAAATTCCAGTTCCGATTCTTCGGTTTTTTTTGTATCGTGAGTGTGTATGTCGTGGATTCTGTGCTCGTATAAATGCTGCTCGAATTCCGAATCAGCAAATCGGATGCCGCCCCAGTAATCTTGCGAAGTCTGTATGTTGCGCGTTCCACAATGGATGAAAACGAATTTTGAGTCCCATTTACATTCGTGGCGGTGTCCGAACTGCTGACCGTTCAGTCGGATGGGGCAATCTTCGTATCGTGATTCTGTGCCTTTGCACTGCAGCGGTTCCGGCCAAGACCAGATTCTCGAAAGCGAGTTGCTGTGAAATTCTATGCGGATGTCGTAGTCGAAGAAGACGTTGAGAGGGTCATACCCTAATTCACGGCAAACTACTTGAGCGTTGCGTTCTGTGAATCGTGGATCGCACATGGGAATCCACTGAAGCGTTGTTTTATTAAAGTATTCTAAAAAGCCTTCGTTTGTTATTTCCTGTTTTCCATCTAAACAGTTGCGACCTTGGCACAAACGAATACTGTCGTGTACGGCAAAATGTTCCAAGTCTCTTTTCTCCCTTGTATCAAATTCGCTTTCCCCACTTTGAGTTCTAAGATCCCGTTTTTCTATTATGTTATTCGTGTGTAAACTTCCTGTTTTGGATAATGGACGCATTATAATTTCATAATCTTTAAATCCTTTAGCTTTCAACACTCCCAACACTAAAATTCCTACGTTTGGTCCAAATTCCATAACCACAGATGGTTCGATGGTTAGTGTGGTCTTGGGCATGACGGTTATATCTGCGTTGATAACATACGGCCTATCTCTAGCCGTCAAAATCAAATCGCGATATAATCGTCCACCTAAATTGTCCAAATCGACTGGCTTTTCAGTTTCAAACGAAACCGAATGACTGGCATCAATAGAATTGGCAGTTAAATATGGCTTGTAATGCGCTATAGCGTGGTTGTTCCAGTCGTCGAAGTCAAAAATAGTTTTCTCTATGTCCTGTTCATTGGGCGAACCCCACCAATTTTCAGTCACATCCAAATAGTTATTAATTTTTGCTGTTTTGATACCAGCTATCAGTTGATAGTCCAAATTGTTTTCGGAGAGTAAATTACGGTTTATTTTAACTTTCTGTATTCCCTTGAAACCAACCACGCATGTGGGTTCGTTGTACATTTGCAAAATTCCAAATCCACGAAGCATGGCGGCGTAGCGATTACGTCGAAGTTCGTTGAAAATAAATCTAGCACTGACTTCACCCAGAATTTCTGACTGACTGTCGGAACTAAATTCTACCATGAATCGGCCATTATTGTTTTCGATTTTGTTCTCATTGATAAGCATTTTTTTCTCCATGCCTTTAATGGATAGTAGACCAGTTTTGCACAGGTTGTTTGTGAACATATTCTTCGTTATGTTGACGAGGGCAAAGTGACCGTCAATGATAACACCAAAGTCTTTGTTATTTCTCCAAGTGTTGTTATTCATGTAAACGGAATGGGTGAAGTTTTCGTTGTACTGCCAAACATATGGGAGATTAATTTCAAAACCACCTGCGATGTTTCGTTCTATGGTATCATCCTGCATAACGTAGTGGAATAGATTGTTAGAGGCTCGCATATCTCGGGAAAAATGATAAATACCTTTACCGTTATCGATTAGAAGAGAATTGTTTATCATAAATTTGATTTCTGATATGTTGCTTCGATGGAGATCCCAGTGTGGGGAGTGTACAAATATTGCTTCGTGCTTATTGTGTGAAATTTCACAGTTAATGAATTTTAACGTTTCGTTTGCTTTACGTAAGAAATGATCTCCGAGTTCATTAAGATATCTGTTATAGTATGAAGCGTGAACGCCAAACAGATTGTTGCTGATTTTACTGTTCCTTACTGTGAGTGTTGGAACAGGGCCTTTTACGATTCTGTTGTAAACAGTTTGTTGGGGGGCTGTGATGGTACTTAGAACTATAACTGTACCACCAACTGCATATGAACCACTTGTGTATTCTAAAAGTATTCCGTGCGTAGTTGATGTTGTTGGGAAAATGGTTAGATCCCTTTTAACGAGCCATACATCCGAGTTACCGTTTTGGTTTTGGGCATCGTGGATTGCAATTGACTCTGTACTGCGATTTTCGATTGGATTTAATAACTGTATGCCAATTACGAAACCAGGATAGCATCGTATCTTATACGAGCGTGTCACAACTTCACCGATAATCTTAGTAGTCACTAAATACTTTGGTTCTCCGTGCTCTAAAAATATAACGTTGGCATCATGCTCATGAGGTATCTTAAACGGTCTGTAATGTTGCTCTTCTTCTTCTGAATTAAACCATCCAGCGAATTCTCGTTGCTGCAGCCCAGTTAACGCGGCGTTGTGTTTGATTCCAACTTGATTGTTCTGGATCGAGCTACCGTATACTCTCAAACCGAGTTGCTTAAAACTTATACCAGCTCCCCTGTTATTAGAAAATTCCGAATTTTTCACTGAGTTAACGGCATCAGCGGTATATATATCCGCGTACATGACACCCATACCGTCGTGGAAATTATTGGTCACTTTGATATTTTCAAAATTGTGATGAGCAAAATCGATTTGAAGAGCTGGTTTGAAATCATTCGTAGCATAATCTAGCAAGCCGGCCTTTTCGACTGTTATGTATTGAAGATCGGAACGTTGCGAAAGGGCGCCAAAGCGCATTCCCGCCCACGACGTTTCGTAACATCTAATGCCAACATCATTGTCGTGCGTGCACGAATTTTCAAAGTTTGAAATTGTTTCCGATTTGCACTTTGTTATATCTAGATCGAAATCGTCGCACTGGATGTTCGTAAGGATCACGTTTTCTGTGGTACCTGCTTGAGGAATTTCGCTTCTCTCCAGAAACCAGTCGTCTGGATTTAAAACTAAGCCAAGCTGATGACAGACAATTGCAGCATCTTTAATGTCCCACTCATAGTTACAAACTGTACCCCACTGATTGTTTATTTTAACTTGCAAGCGTCCCTCTGCTGTAGTTTTTCCTCCTAACAATCTAATCGGAATTTGCGATTCTATTTGAACAATTTCCGTTTCCGATTCGTAAGCTTCTGTTTCAATTTCGTAAGTATCGTTGTCTGCTGGATGGGTCATCTCTTCCTTAAGCGTGAATTTAATGCTGTCTGGTCCGATTCCACGTGCTTCTAATCTCCCGCCAATCATAATTCCAACCGCAGGTGGAAAACGAAGGGTAACGCCTGATTCAAGTGTAAGTTTGCCACCAGGACGGATGTTTATGTCCTTGTCAACGACATATTCTCCAGGACTTAGCGTTTCTTCACCCTCTACTTCACCTCCAACAGATTTGGACCCTTTTAAGTTGAAGATCGGTACGTACAAGTGATTTGTATTGAATCTCTGAGTGGATGGATTTGTGTTGTGCAGTAAATAGGGGAAAAAATTAATTTTTGCCAAGTTGTAGCGGTCAGTACGGTCAAAAAGTCTATTAAAAATGGCTGATTCGTCACTGGAGCCAAGCCAGTTGTACGTGCAATTAATTGTTTTGCTTTGATCTTCCAAATGACTACCGACTTCGTATTTGGAACTAGGATTATCCAATATATTTCTAAATACGTCTATATTATTCGAAGCAATGACAAGTGGAGCAGATACACGGCTTCGAGGGTTGAGTTTCGAAACTGATCCATCTTCTGTTTGGAAAGGTTCAGATATATTATTGAAGCGAACAAAATTTTTTGTAAACAGTAAATATTGCTTCTCGGAATACGGAGATAGGCCCAAGTTTACGACAAACGTGCCTTTGTTTTCTTGAAAATAATTTTGCTCCACGATTATTCGACTGGGAAGTATGGTAAATTCTTCCAGAAGTTGGTTTTTAATTACCAATCCGCCATATAACCCAAACTTGAACCAATTGTATTCAAGCTTAGCGTCAAGATTTAACGCTGGTCTAATTTTTATACCGATTCGTTCATTCGATAAGAAGAAGTTGTGCCCAATTTGCAGTTTTGTGGAAACGTTGGTTTCTAACCAACAAGATAAAATTTCCAGACCCGTATAGAAGCCTTTTTCAAATTTATTTCCAGTTATGTTGACGTAAGATTCGCCGCAAAAATTGCCATGTAATATTCCGATGTCCAGGTTCCTTATTATGTCGGAATACTGAACAACTGTTGTTTGGTTCACGTAAGAGTATTCTGTCTCTTTTGTATCGTTTAACCATACAGCTAATCCGTATCCTTCGTTAGAACTGATTGAAGTTCTTGAAATATTCCGATTGCCTCCGGTGTACGTTATGTTAATACCATCGCCCTTATTAAAGGATATTCGGCTTTGTGTTACGTTGACATCACCGGCTCCGCTGGTCACGTGAATACCAGCAACGTGGTTGTTGTTTGATACGGAAGTGTCGTGCACATGAAGCTGTGATCGAATATTGTCTATAACTATTCCTCTCCCGCTGTTATCGGAGATTTCAGAACGGCTTACGTTTAAATCGTAACCTTTATTCAAACCGGACGTCAGTCTCATGTAGATGTACATATTTGTTCGTGGATCGGCATTAAATTTTATGTATATTTGGTTGTTCGTGGTAGTAACTGATTGCGGTCGAGTGCTATTACGGATGGGATATTTTTTTAAAAGGCGATGGTTGGTGGACGATCCGTCGTAAATCTCCAGAATGGCGCTGTTATTTCTTTCGGTTTCTGCTTTTAGGAAGTGCAGGGTAATGACATGTCCCAAGCGTGTCGTGAAAACTTTTGAACAACTTTTTTCCGTGCCAAATAAAACCGACTGGTCGCCAAACACCTGGATCGGAAAAGTCTGGCTGGTTGCCATCGCTAACGTGCAAAAGTCGGCGATGTCCGATTTGTCAATTTTTTCGTCTGGTCTGTCTTCGTTATGGAAATATCGGACACCATCACCACCATTTCCTGTTACAACACATCCGTCGATGTGAGCTAAGCCGTAGCTAGAGTTGATGAATATGCCATAACCTCTGTTATTTCTTATTGTGGAATTGCTGATTGTGATCGGAGCCTCTGGTGCGGTAATATTGATGCCGTTGTACGCGGAGTTGAATATCTCTATGCTGTCCATTTGGGGTGGAACCCCCTCGGCGTGGATAGCGCTGGTTGTATTCTGCCCACGTCCGCTTCCCGCATACTTGATTATTACGTAACGAAGGTATGATAATGACGTGGGCACGTACAGAGTGTTTTGCAATGTAAGAATTCTTTCATTTCTCGCGTTTTCGAAACGAATTCCTCTCCAATACGGGATGGGATTATCGTGATGGGGAAGACATTGTATCGCGAGATCTGGATGGTAATCGCAGACGCCGGATCCCAATTGCCGCGATGACCATTGACATTGAAACAAAGACGATTCTCTTCCGGTACATGTAGGATCTTCGTAAAGTAAGCGGGGTTTTAACGGCATCTCTCTATTAAACCAGTTAAAAAACGAACCCCCTTGGAAACCGAGTTGTCGACAAGCTGTTTCCATATCTGCAATTGTCCAACTGGAAAGAAAAATTAAATTAAATTTTGAAGGAAATTTGAGCAGGATGTAAGTACTTTTTGGAGTTGGTGCACACACTTCTCCATTGTCCTTTGTGATGTAACTGGACACGTCCTGCAAGTATGCTGGGTCCATCTACAAGACGTATCTGTGGCAATTCTTGGCTTTCTGATGATGGTGTAGCTGAAGTAGTGAAAATTATCCGATCTGATTCCGTTCCCTGTAAAATTAATATATTTTAGAGCTTGCTCTATGCAATTGTAAAAAAATTATGAACAGGTAGATACTAATCGATCGGTATTAATAAGAACGCAGTAAGATTATTATTTAAATAATTCGAACTTCCAATTGCCATCCTTATACTTTAGTATTTTCAATTACCCTAGAAGCAAGTTTTGAAACTATTCAATAAATGCTTTGGTAAACTGATGATTTTGTGTTGTGTTAAAAACCTAATAATCGACTAATAATGCAATAATATTTTGTCATTGATTTATTTTTAGCACCATAATAGTTGTGACGTAAATATAAGATTTCCTTGGTGTTTCTCGTATTAATGTAATAACATATTCCTCGTATGAGTAAGCTTAATAACATTTATTTCCCAATCAAAATGCCTGTGATTAATGCTTATTAAACGCGGTTGATGAAAGCCATTCATAATTCTGCGATATTACGTTGTATTTTATGGATTTGCCTGTATAAGAATTTAAAATAAAAACAACGCGAGTGAAAGGAACGGCCACTGCAGTCTACTCAAGGTTAACTTGCAGCAGATCGAGTCGAGGCGATAATCTAGGATGCCGTTGCGCTCGATAGATTCACAAACGTTTAAAAATTACTAGTAAACAAAATTGCAGGCACGTAGGTAACATTAAAAAAATGGATCTTAAAACGCAAAGTTACTTTGCCTCATTAAATTTGTTCTTCTTTGTTATTGGGTGAATCGCATTAGTTTTTTTTTCCAGTTTATTACAATCGCGCATATTTAATGTCTTTGTTTTCAGTATTTATTTAAATACGAATGTTGACGTAAAAAGCACGTTACGTTCGTTGGTGTCCAGCTACCAAACCGGATTCACAGTACAAAAAAGTCCAGTATTCATGCAATTTTGCTTAATTTTTGGAAATTAAAATATGCAGTGTGTCCAAAAGGTATGGAATATGCTCAGGGTGTCCCCATTATACACGGCAAAAAAGTAGGTGCATATTCCTAAGTGAAAATGATGACCATTTGTCAAATATTTTGTTATCCGAAAATGCTTCCTTTCAAAGTTAGAGACCTCCAAAGTTGCAAGAAAAAAAATTCAAAAAATCGATTACGTCCTAGCCGTTTAAGCTAGAGCTATCAAACTTGGCCGAAATGTTTGGGTGTTTCCCATTGACTTTGTGGGATAATTAGAAAGAAAACACGTAATTGGAAGTATGATTTATAGGCAGGTCATCCGCTTACCATCTTCAGAATTTTTTTCTCTGAAATAAAATTGAAAATGTCATTGGTCCATAAGAAAGTACGACTTAAGAGGAAAAAATTCGTCCCTCTTTGTTTTTTGCTGTAAACGTAGCCGTTTTCGAGAAAATTAGCGCTAAAGATGCATCGACAAACTCTGTTTATACACCTCAAATATTTTTTTTTACTAAACTTAGTTGGCTAATGTCATGCTTGACTTAAGGCTTGTTCATAACCTAACCTTTTTTTAAAAAATTTTCATAGCTGTCTTAGTTCAAAAGTTATTAAAAAAAAACTGAAAAAAAATATTTTCGTTTTTTTGCCCTATATCCTACATTTTTTTAGATATCGACAATCTGAAAGCACTTCTCCATGGCAACTTCTTATGATTTATATTTTGTGATAAAATAGAATTTCCAACTTCGAAAAATGTTTTCCTAAATATTGCGAAAAAAGTCGACAGGTGATTCCTGATCGAAAATTAAGGGGGGTCTTTTATATAATTTTTTTTTCTTAGACATCTCCTTTCGGAGTTACACCCCCTAAAGGGGAGCGGTAAAATTAGGTTTTCACAGAAGGCTGAAAAGTGCAACCCCTGTTAGTTTTTTAAGCAGAACTTTTTGGTGGGTTAAAATGTCAAAGGGGCCTGTTTTGCATATTCAAAAATATAATTTTCCTTAATTTTGTTATTTTTTAACGATTTTTGCTTAATTGA
Source organism: Elmis aenea (assembly GCA_947652605.1). Taxonomy (NCBI): domain Eukaryota; kingdom Metazoa; phylum Arthropoda; class Insecta; order Coleoptera; family Elmidae; genus Elmis; species Elmis aenea. The sequence goes on from OX393581.1 coordinate 44,361,564, forward strand.
AATAATCTTTCTCCATTAAGAATACTTTAGATATCTTCCTGTTCTTTCAAAATCTTAAACAGTAAAGCACTATTAAAAAATTTGGTATACACGTTGAGTATGAACATTAGCATCAGTGATGCGTTAAGCAAAATCCAAAAAATTTAACCAATTGTGAAATTTTACTATACGCTGTTCGCTCCAGTAGAATAAATCGGATGCAATTGTGTACCGCGCTGATATTTCCCGTTATTAACAATTTCCTAAAATCACAATGCATGCATGTATACAGGATATTTAACCATAAAGCGTGTATTATATTTCTGCAAGCACAACTTTTATGTGCCAGTTGGTTGCGCCTCGGATATTATTTTATTATCTAATTGTAGTTTACATTCGTATTCATAAAAATAATTGTATATATTATTTAAGTGCTTTAAATTGTGTGTTTCGCGGATTATGGGCCCGATACGAAACAAAGACCCCGAGTGCTATGGATGGACACGGCGTGGAGCATGGCCAATCTAAATCCCACTGATGCATAATGAAACTACGGTATCCCTCAGGTCAATGGCACTGTGTTAAGGCTCTCTTGTTCCCGTTTGCGCTTTGCCTTGGAGGCTCCAGGGCTTACAAATTTGCTTTCTATCGCATTGTTTTACCACATTGTACAAAATGCACCGGTTTCGATCACTTTTACTGCCCTTGATAGCCAAAACTTTGGTTAATTTGTATCAAAAAAATTGCCACAAAAAGATTTTAGCGTTTCTGGCCGGTAAAGCTTGAAGTATTTTTTAAATTTATTCATTTTTTGACTAGTAAGTAGACGTTTAAGTGTGCTCACGATTTGCGTTTTTATTACAACGATCGTCTTCAGAGTCGTGTGAAACAGTGCAGGATTATGATCTCTTGGTTTTATGTATATAGGACACGACTATTTTGCTTTAGCACTCTAGATATTTGCTCTACACTAGGTTGATCAACCATAAATCGTACACAAAAACCACTAAAAACTTGTTATGCCATAAAGCATCACGGTGTAGTCATCGTATCTCCATATTTCTGCTTTTTTATAAACTTATAGTTTAGAATCATTGCTTTTAAAAGAAGATGTCTGTGTATATTTTTTATGTGTAGTATGGAGACAATACTTTAAATAGGTAACGAAAGATACAGAGTAACAAATGCAAGATGCGACAGAGGATATCAGAAAACCAAGATTACAATGGAACAATTAGAAAAATTAATAGCAAAATTAAAGATAGGAAAACAAAAGAATCTTCATAATGTCCGACAGCCAAGCAGCGTTAAAAGCTCTTGGTTCGTCAGAAGTAAACTCAGGACTTGTCTGAACTGCATACAAGCACTCAACATGCTAGGAAGCAGGAATAATGTTAAACTGGTATGGTGCCCAGGGCACACTAATATACCAGGGAACGAGAAGGCGGATCGCCTAGCCAAAATTGGCAGCGAGACACCTTTCTTCGGACCAGAACCCGCAGTTGGTACATCCTATGGAACAGCCAAGCGGTGTCTTAATGACATACTAACACAAGTGCACAATGCTCATTGGAAAAAAGTTGCAGGACAAGCCCATTCCAAGGCTATCCTGTCAATGGTCTCCAAAGAGAAGACAGAAGAAATGCTCAGGATGAGCAGAGCAGACATCAGAGCAGCCACAGGGCTTGTCACAGGGCACTGTGGGTTAAACAAACACTTCTACATAATAGGGCTCTCTGAGACCGATATATGTAGAGGATGTGGTGAAGAAGAAGAAACTCCTCTGCACGTAATATGTCAGTGTGAAGGATTCACACCCTATCGGCGCAGACTTCTAGGGATGGAAAAAGCCAACCAAGAAGAGCTAAGAAAAACACCCTTAAAGAAAATCCTGGAGTTTTTCAAAAACACAGGACTTCTTTAAGTGGCTATCACCAGAGGGTACAATAGACCAACAGGTCGCAGTACAGGAACCCGAAAGGGGACCACCTCCGCGGAAATAATAATAATAAAAGATAGGAAAAGCCGCAGGTCAAAATGATATTACACCGGAAATGATTAAATACATGGAAGAATTGGGGAAAGAAGCACAAAGGGCTCTATTAAACGAAGAAATGAAATCAAGAAAAGTACCAAGAGATTGGAACACTGGAAACATCCAACCACTACACAAGGAAGGGGACAAAAGGGATTGTTCTAATCTAATTATAGAGGAATAACATTAGTGTACCGGGAAAAATACTGCCGAGTAATGGAAGGTAGATTAAAAGAAAAAAATAGAAAATACACTAGAAGAATCCCAATGCGGTTTCAGAAGAGGAAGGAGTACACAAGACCCAGTCTTTATATTAAGAAAAACAATCGAAAAGAGCTTAACTAAAAACAATGATAACATTTATGTTTTATAGACATGGAAAAAGCATTCGATAAAATCAAAAGAAAAGACGTATGGAGGGGCCTAAGAGGGAAGGGAATAGAAAAAAAACAATCGACATAATAAAAGCGATGTACGAAAAAACAGTAAATATTGTAAGAACACAAAATGAGGAATCGGAAGAGTTTGAAACAAAAGAAGGCTTAAAATAAGTACGCGTGCTCAGTCCATTATTATTCTCAATAGTTATAGATGGGGTAATTAAAGAAGTAAAACAAAAAATGAGACCGTTTCACCTAGGCAGGTAACTGGAAAATGAAAAAAAAAAATAAACATAACTGAGCTAATGTTTGCAGACGACAAGGTCTTAGTCGTGGAAATAGAAAAGAATCTGCAACATAATTTAAAAAATCTAAATCAGGAATTGGAACAAATCAATAAGAAAACAAATACAGAAAAAACTAAAACTACAATCGTTAAAACAGAGAACAAAGGGCATGTCATAAGTTTAAATGGGCTCAGGTTGGAATAGGTAGGAAGCTTTAAATATCTAGAAGTGATCATAGAGAAAACTGGAGCAATGGACAGGGAAATAAGCGAAAGGACAGGAAATGTGGGAAGAATATTTAACAGCCAAAGAAAACCATTTTTTGGAAATAGAGAAGTCCCAAAACGCACAAAAGTGGAAGTAGTAAAAAATGTAGAAACTCCGGCACATTTATACGGAAGTAAAACGTTGTCCACGTTTTACTTCACAAATAAAAACAACAGCCGTGTGGATGCAGCAGAAATGAAGAAAAATCTAAGGAAAAATCAAAAAGATAGAATCAGAAACAAAACATATAGAGAACAATTAAAGATAAAATCAATTGAAACAAAAATACAAGAAAGACAACTGGGATAGTTGGGTCACTATTGAAAGAAGAAAGGTTAACCAAAAAAGCCTATGAAGCAAGATCACAGGGAAAAAACAAAAGAGGTAGACCGAGAAAAACCTGGCAAGGCGAAGTTAAAAAAACAGGAACGGATAGAAACATCAAATGGAAAGACATAAAAAGGCTAGCACAAGACAGAAAAACATGGAAAAAAGTCAGCACAACACTACAAAACAGTCCTACTCCTAACAGTAGAAGGACTCGGGACTAAATAAAATAAATAAATATAAAAATTAGAAAGATGTAAGCAACTTTTTAGATACGCTGATCTAATTAGATTTTGTACGGAAGTTTATTCTATTTTGGACCATCGCTAGCTTTGTTTTTCCTAAAGGCGCCATATTAGATCCGTACATTAACACATTGTACCAAAAATTTTGCATGGATTGATATAAATCATTGTTGGTGCAAATTAAATAAAAAATGATTTTCCATGAAACAAACTGAGTCATGAAATACCAAACCTACTTAAAACGTAAGAATCGTTTAGTTTAATTTCATTTTGGTGTAGCATTGTTCATAAAAATGTCAGAAGTTGAAACCTTTATGAAGATTTTAAACGGCATTATGAAATGAAACTTATTGTGCAATTGTATTTTAATCTACATCAATCTACGATTTAGATTTCATTATTGCAAAAAAAATTAATATGTAAATTAAAAAATTACGTTATTCGGTTATTATTCTTTTAAATAGAACGATACATTTTTTCAACATAGAATTTTAACTAACTTCTAGCATATATACTAATTAACGCTAATTTAGGTGTGTCTTAATCATATTAAAAAATGGCGTGTATATTTGAATAAATACTTGACTAGATTTCCTTGCTGTAGCTTGGATAAATTACTTTGGGTTCAAAAATGTTTGTGTTGACTATTAATTACCAAACTACTGTTTATAAACGGCTAAATAGTTGTTTCGGTGTCCCATAATTTTCAGTTTAATTAAAAAATTATTCATGTTTAAATCGCCGAACGAAATAGTAGATAACAAGAATTTATACAAAAGTCGTTATAAAAAAAAACAACCCACCGGAAGTTATTACTTATTACGGTTAAAATATATTAATTCAATTACATAGCTGTAAATCATAAAATAATTAATCTGTAGGTTATTTACCATCTTTGATGATACCATATCTGTACAAGATTATGGCCTTCGATGTTGATATAATTTTTTATTATCGTACTTCTTCGATATCCTGTTATTTTACCAAGAGATTGCCCCTATTTATTCTACATTATTATTGGTATTAGAGCTACTACTATATTACACTAATTACACAGTGCACTCGTAGTTACGAAAATCACATATTTGCTGTGATAAATATAAATATTTAAAAATCAAACAAATTCAACCTCGTTCTCATCGATATAGGTCTTCGATAAAGATTGTTTGCGTTTTATTTTCGGTTTTTAGGCCACCATATTTATTAGGTACACATTATTATCAATGGGAGTAACGTTACTAATTGTGTATTAGGTAATTGTTTTAACTTTTTTATAGAAGAGGTCACAAACACCCACTACTTTAGCGTCAGAGGTTGGCCAAGTTTGACAATTGACCTTTTAATGAATCATCGGGTCACGAAGTTTGTGAACGGTTATAACGGCAATTGTTTAGGAAACAGCTGATATTAAAAACCGTAAATGGCGATATCATCACGTACTGAACACATAAAAAGTTGTATAATAGACGCAAAGAACCTGAACAAATTAGCGTTAGTTGTTCAGCTTGTTTCACACTTACCGATAAATCAAACCAATTTTCTATTTCTTTTTAAAAGGTTATTTTGCTCTTGAATAACTTAACTTCAATACGATGAATCAATAGATTTTAAAAAGTACTTACTTCTGGATAAAGCTTATTTTTATTAATTGTAATTAATGAGGTACAAGTTGACAAAGGTAAAATCTGAAGTTGGTGAATTATTTAAACTTGTAACAAACGTTTCGAAAAATTGGTTAAATAAGTAGGTTACACCAATTTTTACTTAAAAATAATAAGTAAAAAATGTACAATGGATAAATCAATTAAAATGTCTGGGACATCTACCACGCTGGTGCCGGACGAATTCCCGACAGCCAACTTCCCGACAGCCAACTTCCCGACAGTCAAATTCCCGACGGCCAACTTCCTGACAGACTAACTTCCCGAAACTTCCCGAAACCAACTACCCGACAGATAAATTGGCTGTCGGGAAGTTGGTTTCGGGAAGTTTGACTCTCGGCAAGTTAGTCTGTAAGGAGGTTGGCGGTCGGGAAGTTGGCTTTCGGGAATGTGGCCAACGCCCCTACCACGCATACAGGAAAGCAGGTAGGCAAAAATGGGATGAAAAACAAAGTTTGAGGGAAAAAGAATTTGTGAAATAAGCAAAATTATGTCTAGTATGTGAAATCGGCACTTGCCTAGTTTTCAAAATAGGCAAGGTATTTAAAAATTTTCTACGACCACTATTGTAAATGACTATTCTTGTACAGGGTGGTCAAAATTCGATGGGATTGCATAGGTATCTCGCTTAATAGTCAAGATAGAGAAACGGTTAAATTACCAAAAATGTGCAGTTTTTTGGGAAAAACTCAGAACCGTTTTCAAAAATATTCTATCATTACCGGTTTTTGAGATATTAGAGAAAAACTGTTTTTTTGTTATATTTACGTCATATCTCTCTTATCGTTGTAAATATCAAAAAAGATTATAAAGATTATTTTTAGATATTTTATGTAGATTTTGAAATTTCTAAAAAAAAGTTTTTTGCGCTCACCCTTAAAAAGTTATGACACAAACTTCCCTTTTTAAATGAAAGCTATAGTTGGCTAAGACCTATTTAAATTCCTTATTTTTTCCCATTCCAAATATATAAGGGTTGATGTATTTATTTTCAATAATACGCAAGTTACAAAGGTTTTACTATTTTTTTAAAGATGAAAAATAAAAAGTAGGCTGTGTAAACAAAAAAAAAAATCAAGAAAAACACGAAATGATAGAATTAATTTGGCAACTGTTCTGAGTTTGTCCCAAAAAACTGCACATTTTTGGTAATTTAACAGTTTCTCTATCTTGAATATTAAGCGAGATACCCATGTAATTCCATCGAATTTCTATAAATGTCAGCGTAGACTCACGTAATACTAAACAGCGTAGGTACAAGTGTGCTTACTATTAGCAAAAAACGGTTACATCGTATGCATTATGTGATCGTAGAAAAAATATGCTACAAAACACGAGTTGTAAAGCAATTACGCATAATATGCTTCTTGTTATGTAATATACTATTACCAACCTTTAACCTGACCTTCATTAACTTGGTCACTACTAGAGCATCAGGTTAAAAGTTGTTTTTTTTTTAAATGTCGATTTGTACATTTTGCCGGTATTAGTATGTGCATACATTTACTAGTAAGTGGATAAATTTACGAAGTTTACGCTTTTACTGCAACATATACCTATACAAGAATATAGTCGAATTATGTTCCTGTCTGTTTTAATTTTTGTCCCATATTGGCGTGAGGAAAAAATGGTCACCCTATTTTTAAATGAACAGAAATAGGTACCTACTAATGTAATTTTCGTCATTTGACATGTAAAACAGTATAATATACCTATCGATTTTGAATAATTCAGAGAATTTAGAATAAATGGACAGGTTATATTACAGTAAATGAGGTGTTTTATAGTCTATTTAGCACTCACGTGTTATGCATTTGCTTAGAATAGTTTTTTTGTTCGTTATAAACATCGTAATTAAATATTTTTCGCAGTTTTTCCGATGTTTTCCCAATAAGTTTAGTAAAATTCACATCGAGACTGATTTATTCCAGTAAACAATCGTAAGCAAACAAGTACATTTTTCATTGTAATTTTCTAGATGGGTTCTGCTGATTTACTTACAATCTGTACGTTTGAATATGAATCATTAGCACTTGAATGCGATGACAAATGATCCGGTTGTATAAAGTTCCGGATTGTTAGTAAATTACAGAAGTAATTGCATTTAAACGTAAATGGTAATAATCTAATAATAAACAACACGGAACGGAAACGTTAATTAAATATCTTGTGGAGGTTGCTCGGTGCAGTTTTAATTGTCTTTAGTCCTTTGCCGCGGGGTCAAACAGCATCGGCGTACCGTATTTACTTAATAATTAAATCATCCAAGACAGCTGTTCTTGAGATATGTATTTCGGGAAGTTGTATTTCGAATAACGAAAGTTATAAATAACTTAACGTGGTGGAATATTGATATGACGAAAAAAAAAATTAATAATAAAGAAGGGTATTGTTTAGTTTAAATGTAAAGTATTAAACTACTGACAGATTTCAGAATATTCGAATTTTCGATTATGATAGTGGCTGATAAGCTAAAACTAACTATAAACTAGTAGATAATTTTAGATTAGCAGCTTATCTTCAATGGTGGAATAGAAATACGAATGTGGATAGTAAGAATATAGTATATTATTTGTTTTGATTATACACGGTGATTAAAATTCGAGTTTAAACACGGGGATCTCGCTCATTGTAATAGCTAGAGCATAGGTTTAAATTCGGTAAAGTTGCTAAATTTTGTGCTTATTGATAATCCAAAGGGAAATTAGAAATATCTCAAACGGTATCCGAGAAAATTAGGAAAAACCGGAAAATACGATTTTTGAAAATCGTGTATAACTCCGGAGTTTGAAATATTTTAAACGTGTAAAAACATTGCCCAAACAACTTTTTAAGCCGAATCGGATGGGGGTCACAAATTTTTCTTTGCTCGATTCGTTTTTGTTTTATTACAAGTACAACCAACTATATTTTTTGTTATGGGCGCAATTTTTGCTATTTACATAATCAAATAGCATTTATTTTTCTGAATTCATTGTTGTATTTATTACACGTGGTATTTTTCTTCTTTATTCATTGTCAAATTTAATAAAAAGGGTTTTAAAAAATAACCATTATAAATCAGGTCATTGTAGTTTATGTTGTTTCCTTGACAACCAATCAACAAACTAAAAGATTTGAAAGTCTATTACTTGTCACATTAATAAATTCGTTAAAATGAACTTTAATAACGAAGAAAAACGCGATATGCCGCGAATTTTTTATTCATTGAATAGGAATTCTATATTGTCAAGTCAACGAAATGCAGAAACATATCCAGAAAGAAGATAACCCTCGCACACATATTTTTGTACGTTGGACAGAACATAGGAAAATATGGGGCTTTTGCCAAAAATATGGCAGAAAAGTTTCAGATGACAATGAAAAAAAAAACATTTTTATTACAAACATGTCCGGAAAAAAACAATAATTAAACAGAATTTTAAGTAAATTTGTATAAAGCATGTGAAAAAGTATAATAAAACTTAAAAGAACTGTATACAAAATTCGCCTCATATAGCGTTTTTCTTCGTTATTATTCATTTTAACGAATCTATTACGATGACAACGGACTTTCAAAACTTTTAGTTTGTTGATTGGTTGTCATGGAAACAACATCAACTACAACGACCAGCCTGCCTGATTTATAATTTTTATTGTTTAAAACCCTTTTTTTTTTAAATTTGACAATGAATAAAGAAGTAAAATACCATGTATGAAGTATGATACATCAATAGATTCAGAAAAACAAATGCTATTTGATTATGTAAATGGCAAAAATTGCGCCCATAAGGAAAAATAAAGGTGGTTGTCATAAAATAAAAACGAATCGATCTCGGAAAAATTTGTGACCCCCATCCGATTCGGCTTTAAAAGTTGCTTGAGCAATGTTTTTACCTATTTGAAATATTTCAAAATCCAAAGGAGTTATAGACGATTTTCAAAAATCGTATTTTCCGGTTTTTCCTAATTTTCTCGGATGCCGTTTGAGATATTTCCAATTTCTCTTTGGATTATTAATGAACATCGAATTTAGCAACTTTGCCAAATTTAAACCTATACTCTAGCTATTACAATGAGCGAGATCCCCATGCTTAAACTCAAATTTCAATTATCCTGTATAATCAAAACAAATAAAATACTATATTCTTACTATCCATATTCGTATTCCTATTCCACCATCGAAGATAAGCTGCTAATCTAAAATTATCTAGGTAGTTTATAGTTTGTTTTAGCTTATCAGCCACTATCATAATCGAAAATTCTGATGTTCTTAAATCTGTCAGTAATTTAATACTTTACATTTAAACTAAATAATACCCTTCTTTATTATTAATTTGTTTTTTTCGTTCAAACTGATTGCAGATAATTATTTTTGTTTAGATTTTTAAGAACTAACAAAGCAAAGTTACCACTAAATCAACTTGTTTTGTTAACTTATAATGCAAAATCATATATAGGTACACACAAATTCAAAAGAACAGTCTATTCCAGAATAATGTGTAGGTATTATTTGTTTAGTTTTTTTTTTTAAATACCTATTGATGCGTTTATTAAACAACGCGTGATTCCTTTGCAGGACTGCGTATTATAGCTTAAATGCTACTGTTTTATTGTGACTCAAAAAAACGATAATAGCGAACAAAAGGAAAAGTAAAACCGCATGGAATGCGTTTGCAGAGGCTATAAAAGAATTTAATCACGTCCATTGATGGGTTTCCTTTTCCGGTCATAATGTATTGTAACTAAAATACCAGGTAGCAGCAACTCTACTATATCTGTTGACAGTAATATTCGTTGTCATCAACGTCCAGAAGCCCCAATACAACAAAATTAAAAACCAAATGGGAAGTAAAATTGTATAGGGCGATAGACATATTGATTTCCAAAAGAAGTTCCCATTTAAATCTGACGTTATTGCGTATGATTTCTTTTTATGGATGACTACATAATTCGGATATTGTTCTAACCACAATTAGGTTAAGGCTATATTTACGTCGTCGAATTTATCAAAAAATGTTGAATTCTTTTGTACTTAGTTACTAACAAATGGAAAGTGTGTTAAAAATTATCTAACCGCTGAACATTGACAAATAGGTACTAAAAATAGTTATTTTCAGACTAAAAACAAACGAAAAAAAGTAACAATTGAATGTTTAATTTCAAATATTAAACAAGTTAATGTAGAGTGCAACAATTGAATGTCAGCAATGAATCATATTTTTCGTTTTTAGAATCGTTTCAAATGTAAAATTGAGTCTGTTTCATTTTATTTTATTTTTTCGTGCTTAAACTTTATAATATATGCACAATGGTTATCAGTACACATGTTCGCACATAGCTGACACGTTTACATGATAATGTTATCAAAACACCCATATCCTAAACACAAAGACGTTTATCATAATTATGGTTTGACACCTTTAGGTAATTAAAACTGAGATTTAGCCAATTATGATATCACTGTTTGTGGGTTTTGCTTTTGTGAACTATTTCGTTTTCACACAAAGCTGGCTATTAATAGTATACTTATCCATTCGATATCAGTAATTTAAAAGCCAAATATAGGAATTGTAGATTTGATATTCATTTAAACCAAAGTTTCTACGTATATTCTGTGAGAAATTAAAGTTTTTATTGGGTCCTTTTATAATTCTGTAGTGTATAATTTCTGTCTATACATACAACATTAAATGCAAAATGTAGGAACAACTTCACTTTAGCGGACTTTGTCGGAAATTAATAAAATTATAAATGATGTTTGCTTAAAATTTAAATTTTAGTTCCAAATGAAGCTGGTCTGATTCTTATTGATCTAAGTGAGCACACCTTGCGAGCTAAGAAAGGTGACAAAATACTCCGAACGTAATTCAAAATGTCAAAAAAATGACAGTTATGAACTTGGGTATGTTATAAGATTCAAGTTATTTTTAGCTTATTTTCAAGCAAAATCAATACAAATACAGTTTCATATATGCCTTATAATCAAATTTATACACTTTAAAAAAACATTTTAGCCATCCCAACATGACCAAATTCAAATTAAATAACTTAACCTAACCTGTCAAGCGAAACTTGTAAAATGAAATTTTGAGATAATTAAATGAGAGCGCCAAATAATTTTAACATATTTGAGTTCAGCAAGTCTAGTTTTATTAGCCCACGCAATTTTATTAATTTCCGACAAAGTCCGTTAAAGTGAAGTTATACCCAAAATGTATTACTGAATAATGAATCCTATAGCCCACGAGTCAAAAACTGATCTTAAAATTGGAGTTTCATTATTGGTATTATTCAACTGTAGGCAAAATATTAAAACAAAATCTCTTTATTGAATTTAATATTTACATTATGACAGGTTGTATGACAAAGCTTAATTACATTTGAAAGTATAGAGTGCATTACCCCTCCAATATATTTTTTTAAAATTAGATTGTAGCAGGAACATATGTATGCAAGGACATAAACAATATTAAAACTTTGAATTATTTTAAAAAGGCGTTTTTAATACTTTTGACGGTTGTTTTAAATCTATAAGGCATTAGCAAGCCTCAAAAAAACATGAAATGCTTGTTGCGACAATATCAGTGTTTAAAACTGAGTGAAGTAGTTGTTGATTTTGATTAACTTTAAAACCCATAGTTCTCTTATTTAATAAAAGTATAAAATGTATACAAAGAAAAGGTAAAAAATGTTCCTTCTCATTTGGCCCTGTACTAGTTCGTTTAGTGACAAAAAACAACTAAATAACGCAATTTTATGTACAGGGTGGGGGGTGGCCCAAATTCGATGGGATTACGTGGGTATCTCGCATAATAGTCAAGATAGAGAAACGGTTAAATTATCAAAAATGTGCAGTTTAATGGTACAAACTCAGAACCGTTTTCAAAAATATTCTATCATTTCCGGTTTTTGAGTTATTAAAGAAAAACTGTTTTTTTTTGTACATTTATAATGTGTCATCTCTTCCTTAATGTTTTAAATGTCGCAAAAGTTTAAAAAAATTATTTTTAGATATTTTTAGGTAGATTTTGATTGTACCTACTAAAAAAAAATTACGCTCGCCGCCGAAAAGTTATAACAAACTAACCATTTCTTAAATAGAAGCTATAGTTGGCTATGACCTATTTAAATTCCTTATTTTTTTCCCATTCCAAATATACAGGGTGTATAAATTGGCGGAAGCGCTACACGTGGCGATGTTCTTCGTAAAATCCTAAGTCGAAAATCTTAATACAAAAATGTTGTACCATGCTTGCTGTGTCTGCAAGAGGTCCTCTAAGTTTTGACATTCTGTCCTTTAAAAAGCGATATTATTTAATATTTTTTTATGAAAAAGCTGCGATTTGGAATAAAAATAAATTTCGAATAATATTTTTTTCTAGATATTGTGTTTTTCCTTTGAAAAATCGGTGTTAAATATATGTTAATCACTAATTTGAATGAAAATAATGCACATGGCAACATTGTCATTAGCTGTCATCTCTGTTTTTCTCGTAATTATTTCTAGTTTGTGTTTTACGATACCCAAAAGTTTGCAGCTATGTTTACGAACTGAAGGCTTTCAGTTCGAACAAAAATTGTAATACCTTAGTAAAAATTGCTGATAAAAAAATGTCCAAACGCAAATCAATGTATGCAATGTTACCAATTTGTTTTTCTTTAAATGGTTCCAGAGGCCATAGGAAGCATGGTACAACATTTTTGTATTAAAATTTTCGAAGTAGAATTTTACGAAGAACATCGCCATGTGTAGCGCTTCCGCCAATTTATACACACCCTGTATAAGGGTTGATGTATTTATTTTCAATAATACGCGAGTTACAACGGTTTTTTAAGATGAAAACAAAAAGTAGGCTGAAAAAAAAAACAAGAAAAACTGGAAATGGTAGAATATATTTGAGAACTGTTCTGTTTGTCTCAAAAAACTGCATATTTTTGGTAATTTAACCGTTTCTCTATCTTGACTATTAAGCGCGATACCCATGTAATCCCATCGAATTTGGACCACACTCTACATCAAAAAGTCGAATATACTTTTATGCCATCGTTGTTTTTGCGTGATCTTGTAATATACCATAAAGTTAGTTGGGATTATTTTTAAAACCAACCGGAAAAATACATAAAAAATCTTGCAATAGACTTGCGAATGATTGGAAAATTTTGCATTTATTTTTTGTGTAACCCAAAAAACAAGTAGGATCTAAAATGTTGTAAATTACCGTCTGCAAGCACCCGTTTTGTGTATCGTTGTATAGTATTAAATTTTTTGTTGTTAGAGACACATAATTTGTAACCATTAGCTGTAAATTTTTTTAACTGTTCGCTTTACCGTTACGAATCCGGAAGTGTTATAATTAAATTTCAGCATTTGCAAAAAATAGCTTACTTGATTCATTCAATCGCAATCTGTAGCATGTAATGTAAATATGAAGTATAGCATGGATAATTCGTGGTTGCCTTTTATGTCACTGTAGAAAGCATAACAAAATAAGTCTGACAATTATCAGAGCTCATCAGGTCCCAAGTCATTATCGAGCAGTGAGGTAAAGTGACTCATTTACCAGCAATTATTGACTCATTATGTGCACCGACCCAGAATTTACGTCACGTTATCGGTGTAAACCGAATTTAAACTGGTCATAGGAGCACGTTCTGCACAATAATAAAAAAAATAGTTGTTCAAGTGAGACTAATTCGTTAAATAAACGTTACTTTCTTTTAAACGTTGCGTTGTTTAAATTTACGAACTTTCTTATTGTGCGCGTGTGTAAACATTTAATTTTGTTTTGCTCTTCCGACTTACATTATTCAAAACATGCTGACTGGCGTTGCAACAGAATTACAAAACCATGTTGTGGCACAAGCACATAGCTCTTTCATTATATGTAACAGGAATGTATTGTAAGCAGTGCAATAAATTTACATATGGAAGATAATTACTGTGTCAGGCTGCTGTGGAAATAGTTGGGAGCACAACATGGGAAGTAGTGAACTGAAGCCAAACAAACGACGGTTGCCCATTGTCTATTAAACTTGGGAATTTTTCTCATCATCTACATTTCTTAAAAGTTGTCTAACAGCATTACGCGCCACATAAAATTTTTTCACACTTTAAAACAATCGTCAATTACTATTTGTTTTAATCTTCCTTTAAATTAATTCGATTTGCTGTCTGTACGTCTGACGCCTCGCAGAAATTGGATTAAGCGAGAATCTGCTCTTTTAAACTGCTTAGTTCGAATTTGTGTCTATATATTTGTTATTCTGCTGATTTTTTGTTTTATGTGTTAATGATTTCATCACCTATAGTAGTAGTCTATTTGTTCTGAATATCAGAAAAGGCGTAGAACATGTCACAACAATGATAATACTTACAGATATATACGCATATATACAACACAAAATTATATTTACTTAAAAGAGTTTTTAAAGTAAGCGTCATTAAGATATTCACTAACTCCATAGTAAGCTTTAGAAATTAGAGCATTTCTTAATCTTTTCTTCAAGTTGGGGGTGGGTAGATTTTTTATGCTCTCAGGTGATTTGTTATATGCACAGTAAAAAATTTATGTAAAAAAAACCCTGTTACATTTTTCAATATGTAGGTTTACATAAGAATTACTACAAAAACAATGTAAATGCTTTATTCCATTCGTTTAATGGTATAAATACAAAGTTTTAATAAACTTTACAAGCATTTCACGGGGTGAAAGTTTTATTACAATAAAATTACAAAAAGTACTGTAAAATTACTCGATGTTTACAGTCTTACAATGTACTTGCACTTAAAGAAATACATATTTGACTTTAGGTGAAGTCTTAACACATCAAAATGCTACAAAAGCTACATTTTTTCCTTAATCATAAGCTGTTACTTCGTCAGTAGCAATCTTATATATCTTGGTTTATGTATGTTGGCAGAAAATGCCGATACAACTCTGGTTTATTAAAAAATCCTGAGTACTCCTCTGTCTAATTGCACGGCCTTGTAACTCGAGACACAACTGCTATGCGCACTTTTTAGCTAAATTTCGAGCTACATTTTAAGAGTTTTTATTGAATTTTAGGTAACATGTGTTTGATAAGCATTGAAGCCGTTCAAAATTTCTTTCAAAGTATGTCGTTATACAGTGTTGTTGTTTTACTGTATATTACAAAACGACTGTAAATAATTTTACAGTTATTGTAGTGTTGTGTTAGTGTTGGTCACCAAAAAATATAATTTTTGATTTTTAATTCATTGTAAGTAAATGGGAACAGTATAAGATTAGTTTTAGTATGCTTTTTATTTCGTTAACTTGTTCTCTATGAAATTTTAAGTATTAGGTAATAAAGAAATGTGTTGTCTTTAAAAGTTTAAATAGATCAATTTAGCCAAGTTATTGGTTTAAGTCTATATGAAAATACGAAACATTTGCACTTAAAAAGATGTTGTTTTTGAAGACAAAAGTGTACAGCTTTATTGTAGATTACACTTATAACTGTGTGTTTTTGTGTTTAAAAACTATTTTCTGTTTTAGGTAGGTGTAAAGAGTGCGAATCTAGGATTTTTGCTTATGTGCTTATGTGGTGAGTCCATTTTTTTACTATACGGCCGGTTTCGAGTTAGGGTTTTTCGAAACGACGTGAAAAAGCGCCCATTTCGTCGATATAATCAAATTTTTTAGTTGGGAGTTGTAATACTAATCAAATACCCAAATATTGGTGTAAATTGATAGATTTTACCATATACTTTACTAAAATACATTAATTTTACTATTTTAGTGTAACATTCTCTGGAATAATATGAAAGCAATAAACAGAATTGTCTCTCAGAATATGGAAATTGGATGTAAGATTACTTTATATATGTTAAGTAATTTTACATCACTTCTGTAATTATACATTTCAAATTGGAAATTTACCATGATTTTCAATGGCTTAATAATGCCAATGATTATCATGGTAAATTTACAGAAATACTTTTTATAGTGTATAGCAATAATTATAGAGGCAAATTTTTTTTGAAGATAGTTGTATTTGGCGCAATCGGGTTGTAGATTTTTTTAATGTCGGGTATTGGCTGCATGGTTTTTTATATTCACTTCGAACAGATCAAAATTATTTCTTACGAAAAGGATAGCTTCGACAATGAATAGGCCGTAAAAGGTTAATATTTCTTTGTCACGAAAAGTGTCTTTACAGTGATCTCGGTAGTTTAGACCAAAAATATTTCTTATACATCGCTTTTGTATAATAAAGAGGCGCTCAGAGTCACTAGCGTTACCCCAAAAAATTACAGCATAGCGTAACCTATATTCAACATATGCATGATATGCAGTTTTGGCCGCGTTTGTATTGACCAATTTTTTTAAGGTTTTTTAGTGCGAAAGGATACTGTGACAGGTTTTGTGACACAAAAGATAACAACAAATTAGTAAATGTAAGCTGTAGTAAAAATAATAATAATAATGATAATAATATTGTAATTTATTTAGCGATTTGCTAATTTTGTTCACATTTTATGACAAATATATAAAAAAAATATAAATTAAAACTTTCCCTAAATATAACTACTGAGCTTACGTCTAAACCTTACAATATTGGTTTCATTTTTAAGTTCGCTTGTTAGATCGTTATAAAATAGAGAATTTTGAGTGTAATTTCGTGTCCTGAATGGCAATTTAAAATCTTTACGGTTTTTAGTCGGATAATTATGAATATCAGAGTTTTGCGTTGTATATTTTAACAAAGAATTTGGTAGCAGATTTTTTATAATCTTGAAAATGAAAATAATCGTATTAAAAATTATCCGTTGTTTAATACTAAGCCACTGTAGAATATCTAGCATTAAAGTAATTTTGGTGTATCTGAAACAGTGTAAAATAATATTTTGCAATTTTTGAAGCCGATCTAAATCATTAGTGTTTGCCAGAAATAAAATACTAGAGCAGTATTCGAAATGGGGTGCTATGATACTTTTGTATATTAAAATTTTAGTAAGGACTGGAAGTCTACTGCTTAATCTACCAAGAAAACCTATTTTTTTAGAAACCTCCTTAACTATTAGTGTGTACGTTTGAATTTATTGTGAATTAATTATTTGTAAATGGTAAATGCTTCATGTTAACGCTTACCAGAGATAGTAACTGTACCGTTTACGTATTCTCAATAACTTATTTCTTGTCACCTTCCTGAAATATTTGTCTTGCGTGTTTTTCTTAATAAAGTATTAAAAAAACAACCTTTGTACAACTCCTGCATAATTTCAATGAAGCATAACCGATTAATTATGAATTTACTTAGAGCAAGGTTTTAATTTAATTAATCCTCCAACATTAATGAAATAAAGGTGCTCTTTTGTTTTAAACAGAAAACATCCAACAATAAATTCTTGATTCAACAAAAGAGGCGATCCTGTTATATTACATTCTGCGTTATCAACAATGGGCCCATGCGTTGCAGTAAATCCTTTGTTAACTAAGAAAGAAAATCACACGAAATCGGTTACCAAGTTTTGAAGATGATTGTAAGAAATGACGGTTATAATTCATTTGTTTTTAAATAACGTCTTGTTTTCGGCGAAATCATAAACAATGCATAGCGTGTGACGTGATTAACATATTTTGATAATAAAGAGATGTCAATGGCTGAATTGAAATTGTAATTTTAGTGAAACTTTGTTTCCTTTGCACATTTTCAACAATTTGTGAGAAAGTATCGTATATTCCGGATAATAAACTGAGTCATGATTTTTATGCGGCAATTTCGATATTTTTCAAGCATTCTTTATAGAAATCCAATAGGAATTTTATCTCAATTTTTAAATATGTTGCGAAACAAAACTGATTGAACCACACTTTCGGTGTGCGAGTTTACTTGTTTTAAATATCTGATCCCGTCGATTTGTCGTGAAGTTTATAAAAATATTTTGGGGTGAATTTTAATACATCTCAGAATTTTATTGTATCCAAAATGAGTTTAAATCAGATTTTAGATCGCTGATAGAGATTTGTTTTAAGCAGGAATTTTCTCGTTAGACACCTATTCTGGTAGATTTACTTGGTAAATTTTTACAATAATAATTAATTTTAGGGTCAAAAGATCTACAGCCTCATTCAAAAAGTCTGCAACAATTGGAAAAGTTTTTTATTATCGATTTCTCAGAAAATTGTACTCTTGATAAAAGTTGATGCATGACCTAAAACTAATTTAGACATGGAAAAAAGTTCTTATGACACTAGATTTAACTATTTTAAAAATATTCGCAAAAGTAAAGTGCCCTTATTTTAAAACTTACAAAAAAAATCCATGGGAAAAAACTGTTTAGAAATCAAAAATACGACAATACGAAATTTTACGTTATAATTTCATTTTCGAATTTTATAGTAGTGTCAACAGTCAAAAAGTTTGCAACTAATAGATAAGTTTTTTATTAACGAATAATCGGAAAGTTTTATTCTTGAGAAAAGTTTGTGTATGGTCTAAAACTTATTTTAGGTTTAAAAAAGCTCGATAAAAGTTCATACAACACTTGCTTTTAGTGATTTTACAACAATTCGTAAGATTAAAGTGCTCTTTAGTAGTTAAAAAAAATCAAGTAAAAACTTAACTTATTTAATATTGTTTTTAAATTGCTAACAACTTTTTTTAATCTTTTAAATAAGGGCACTTTACTCTTCCGAATATTTATAAAATCGTTAATATCTAGTGTTATATGAATTTATATTGAACTTTTTTTAACTCTAAATTAGTTTTAGATCATGCACCAACTTTTCTCAAAAACAAAATTATTTGAGAAACCAATAATAAAAAACTTTTGCATTTGCTGCAGACTTTTTGGATGTTAAAATTACTATAGGTAAAAATAAAAATCCAAATTTTAACGACAAATTTCACCTTTGGTCGTGTTTTTGAATTCTAAACACTCTTTCTCTATGTTTTTTTTGTAACCCTTAAAATAAGGCCAATTTACTATAGTGATTATTTCTGAAATCGCTAAAATCTAGTATCGTATGAATTTTTTTCATCTTAAAATTAGTTTTAGGCCATCCACCAATTTTTATCAAGTTTCTGAGACATTTTTAATAAAAAAACATTCTCATTTGTTGAAACTTTTTGAATGACGCTGTTTAGGAGATAATTATAATGTAGCGTGAATAATAAATAAATTAGCTGTAAAAACAAAAATAGTCAAGTTTCTTTAAAAAATTCGTGATTTTTTTGATTTTTTAAATTTATATCAATGATTTTGATTTTTTTATTAAAAATCAAATTTTGCCCAACCCTGCTTTTAAGGGACAGTAAAGTAAGTAAACTATCACGCAAGGACAGGCAATGTGTTTTTATGAATTTTAGTCGGCTAAAACCTACTCTTAACCTTTTTAAGGTTTAGATCCAAACACATTTTGACTTAAGAACTTTTAACATTCGAGTTTATGTGCGCATTTTTTTTGCGTGACGTAAAGCAAAATACTTTTTGTAAATAAAATAATATCTGATAGGGCAGTGGTTCTTAACCTTTTAGTAGTCGCGGCCCCCTCAATAGCCTAAAATAGTTTCGCGGTCCCCTAGTTTGTATTTTTTTAAGATTCCGATATTTTAAAAAGTAAAAACGTTTTATAAATTTTTCGCGGCCCCCCGGTTAAGAATCGTTGTGCTTGGGTGTTGTTGTAGAGCAGGGTACCAAGTATGGAAGAGTCGTTTCACAAGTTTTTAAGAAGCTTTTGTGTAACAGTTTTGTAGAAGCTTACTTCAATAGTTTATCTAGAAAATGATTACGTGCCTTGTCCTAACATTCCTAAGTGACCTTTTAAAATAACCACTTAACATAAAATTGTGAGTCACTAATCTATAAACAGATGGAGACGACCTGTCGAACGTTTACAAAATTTTGGATTTAGCTTTTAACATCCCGAATGGCGGATGTTTTGTCATAAAAGTGGTATAAATATGTCTTATGTAAATATCGGCACGCACTTGTACGCACATCTAGCAGGTTGCAGTGATAAGATAAAAATTGATGTTGACTCATAATCTCATTGATGATAATAAAACCGTAGACCACGACCATGAACGAACGATATGACTCAGTAGGTTTTCAAGAAAAACATTGCCAATTTCTCACTAATCAGGTAAAATTTTTATTAGAAAGTGCGTGGATGACGTACATTTACACCTTTACGTTAAATCATCGGTTTTTGATTTGAAATTGCCTTGCATCAAAACGATTTTTTTTTTCAACAGAATGTTCACTTTCATCGACAGAGCTTGTAGTTTAGTGATTAAACATATTTCTTGTTTCTTACCACTGCAGTGACGACTCCTCTAACTGTCAATCCAACTTGCGGCTCGAATCGAACTTCCACGCCAGGTTCAATCACCAATTCCGCATCTCTTTCAATGACGAGATCGTTTCGTAACCAATACGGACTTTCAGCTTTTGAGAAAACCACACGACTTTTTGTTATTATTCCACCGGAATGTTCGCGCACTGCGTTGGTTGCACCCGCGGTCCCTTCCGTCGAAGCCCATGTCGTTTGGGAATTTACAATACCCAAAACGCCAAAAAATATGAAAAATGTTCGTTTCAGTTTCACCATTTTATAAATCTATGCGCGTTCTTCGTCAATAATTGTCGTGCAAACATTAGCACTGAGTTTTAGCTTTCGATATGAACGTTTTCGTCATGATTTATCGCGTTATCGGAACTAATCAGTTTATATTTAATCGATTAAAGGTTTAAAAGGAAAAGTAATTACACGAAACTGTATGGTAATATTTTGCGTAACAGCAGAACGAGTTTTAGTCGAGATATTCCACCTTTTATCCCACCGTGGCTGTCACTTTTCACTAATTGTTTATTAAATGTCGTTTTCCTTATCGTCTACGTTACAATTTTTGTTCACAAAAGCTCCGTACCATTACCTTATCGCACGAAATTGAATCTGAATAACAAAAACTGACTCCCTTAGAAATGAGGCACAGATTAAACCCTTATTCTTTTGTTGGGACTATCAAGATACATCGGTCTCTCACTTTCTTATTTCGAAATACCGTTCCCTTTAACTTCACATCAGGCACCAGAACGTATCTTAATAATTAAGCACTAATTTGGACGGACTATCGAATCCCTTAATAGCACTACTTGTATAATTACCTCGCAGTTCATGTGAACTTAAATAATAACCACGACACCCACAACAAAAGCTTATGTTATGTTCGTTACTATAACGAACTCGTCCGCTGTAGGCGCGGTTAGCTATTTTTTACCGTAAAAAAGCTAGTCACGTGACTCGACGTCAGCCAGGTAAATACCCCCACTCACCTGTTTTGTACAGGTAGTCGGACAGGTGTGATTGTACTTTGTTTTACCGATAGAGAGCGGTATTCGTCAGAGTGGTCAGAGCGCGGAATCTGGCCGAAGTATTCGCTTGGACTGGCGCCTGGCATGAACAAGGAGCTTTTATATTATATACATAAACCCTAATTGTCGCTTGCGTAGGTAGAGCGACTAATTGCATGTATAATTACTGCAACTGGGAATAATGAGCTGGAATATTTACAGAACGGATTAGATTAAGGTGCAATGGCGTCTTTAAGTCAGGGTCGGCCTGCTCTCTAAAGGGGCCCCGGTGCAAGAAGCTTTTTGGGGCCCTGAAATATTTTTTATAAGTAAAAATACAGGGATTCGAAATAAACGTGTATTGCGTAATATGTCTTTATTTAAATATGCGATTTGGTTTTTGCTATTACAATAACCATTTCAGAAAAGTTACAATTTTTGGCCATTTCCTTTTCGATACTTAACATAGCAAACGCGTTTAGGCGTTCTTCACACATACTTGACCGAACATAATTCTTTATTAATTTTAATTTGCTAAAAGAACGCTCTGCACTTGCTATAGTACTGGTAAAGTAAAGAAATTTTTTAACACGGTTAGCAGATTTGGTAATAATTCATTATCATTATTATTTAATATGTATTGCAATATTTTTTGCGCGTTATTTACATCTTTTTGGTCCAAGATCAATTCTTACAACAAATCAATATCCTGGATTGGGTCTTCATTTACTTGTTTACCATAAAGTTTAACATAATCTTTTAAGCGGTCTTTTTAGTTCATTTTTTTCTAATTTTTTCTAATATTAGTGATTAATTTAAAATCAGTAAAAATACTGGGTATATTTTTAAATCTTTCATTTATTTGTAGAGGCTGGTCCAAATTCGATGGGATTACATGGGTATCTCGCTTAATAACGGTAAAATTACCAAAAGTGTGAAGTTTTTTGAGACAAACTCAGAACCGTTTTTCAAAAATATTTTATCAATTCCGGTTTTTGAGTTATTAAAGAAACACTGTTTTTTTTTGTTATACATATTTATAATGTGTCATATCTCCCTTATTGTTTTAAATATCGAAAAAGTTTATGAAGATTATTTTTAGATATTTTTATGTAGATTTAAAAAAAAATATGCTTGCCGTTAAAAAGTTATGACACAACTCACCTTTTTTAAAATGGAAGCTATAGTTGGCTATGGACCTATTTAAATTCCTTATTTTTTTTCCAAATACAGTGTGACCCATTTCAAAGCGGATCACCCCTATAAAAAGTTTATTTATGGTCCAATTTTCATTTTAGCCTCAGATACTGATGTGCTGATGTGTTATCGTTACTTGCACTAATAAATTCTTCTAAGGCATTACAAATTTTTTCAAACTGTGTATATGTTACGGTCAATGTAAGTAATTGGGCATTATTTATGATGCCCGAGCAATTTAAAAAGTGCCCATGGGGATGTGACAAAATAATAAATTATATAGAAAATATTACATTGCCCGGGTATTATGAATAATGCTGGAAATCGAGTGGGCAATTTAAGAAAATTTTTATTCATATTTCTCTACATACAAAAATAAGAAGATATTATATTAAAACAAATTTTTAAATAACTAACAAACAAATAAAGAAACAAACTGGTGGTGATAAAATAAGTATAAAATATACGTATGCCTAACTAAAAAAAACATATTAGGTATGTACTTGCAAATACATATGTCGTAGGCATAATGTGAATACCGGCATTTTATAAAACGCCTAGGCATTTTATAAAAATCCTGCAAAACGAGCATCTCGTGTTTAGACTAGGCAAATAATAAAATGCCGGCCTAATTGTTTTTAAGAAAAACAAACCTATTAGCTTAATTTTTATTATTTATTTTTAAAAAATCTTTAACCAACCTTTAACCTAACCCTCTACTACTGACCAAACGAATGAGGGTCAGGTTAAAGGTTGGATAAAGCTTTTTTTTTGTATAAACACAAATGTATGGGTTTAAGAAAAGTCATAATTTGGTCCTTTTGCCGGCTTTTTATAAAATGCCCAGGCGTTTTGTTAAAAGCCGGATTTCACATTATGCCTACGACACAATATACACACAAAAAAATGAAATCCTAGAGTTTCTATTTATTTTTTAATTAAAGTGACCAGAGAAATAATAGCAGTATTTATAATGACCGGGCAATGTAATAAATTATCCTAGATTGTCGTAGGCAAATACAAAATTATTAAATTGCCTGATTTTATCGGTCATTATTTATTATGACCAAGCATTATGGTAACTGCCCTGAATAATCGAATTGACCGTAACATATACACTGCTTTGACTGCGTCTATTTTGGCTTCCCATCGAGTATCACGCAATGGTTTAAGCGTAATATTTAAATGCTTTTGTGTAATTTCCCACCTTTTTGTAGATGCAGAAAATAAGCAGTATAAACGTTGCAATATTCCATTTTTTTTTACAATGTATGCAACTGAAAAAAGCATCACAAATTAACTACTCCTATCAAATTAAAAGAATGTGATAAGCAAGGTACATAAATTGCTTGAGGGTTTAAACTAAATATTCTAGATTGTACGTTTGTACGCCTTTATATTTTCCCTTCATATTGCTACCGTTATCGTATGCTCTTGCCCTTTACAATTCATAATATCTAAATCAAGCTCACCTATTCTTTTTAAAAGCGTATTTGTTAGTCCTTCACCAGTCACATCAGTTGCTTCAATAAACCCTGTATAAATGATTGATGTATAATTATTTTTTTGTCTACAAAGTTTACATATCTAACAATTAAGGACCTCGCAGACCAACGCGATATAGCGGGAGCGGGAGCGGGAGCGGGAGCGAAAATTTCGCGCTCATGGCGACAATAGGATATCGCGAGGTTGACTACACCAGCGCGGTTTAGAGGATGCGGGACATGTGTTAATCGCTATACAGATCCCGCGCGTTTTTCGCTCCCGCTCCCGCTCCCGCTATATCGCGTTGGTCTGCGAGGTCCTTTATTGAAGTTTGTTCCTTGTGAGAATTATTAGGAGTACAATCCATTTGGATACTGTAAAATGTGGATGCTTTTATATCGTCTTTAATTTTATTAAGGACTTTATTACCCAACGCCGTAATAATTTCTTCTTGAGATCTATGCGCCAAATGATGCCAAATACGCAAGAATTAATTTATAAAGTGGTGAGGTAGGTAGAGGGTAGATGGGTATTCAGCGATAATTAAGTTATTTTGAATACTGTATGAGTGTATAGTAATATAATTTAAAAACAAACTTTTTTTTTCCAATTAAATACATTTGAAAAAATTAATTACATATAATTAATAAATGATAAAATTTTAATATGAGCGTTTAGTTCATGATCGTTTTGGGGTCCCCTCAATCGTGGGGCCCGGGTGCATTGCACCCACCGCACCCCCTAAAAGGCCGGCTCTGCTTTGGGTCTAAATACTTAAATAGAGCTTATTATATTTTGGTCTTTATTAAGGTAGCTCATCATTTAGTTGAATGGCATTTTGAATATTGTAGATGATAATGTAAAAACTATTTTCTTTAAAAAGCTTCTGTTCTGATCAATGGGGATTTGTTTTACGTGTCGTGGAGAATTGTTTTCTTACAACGCCGCAGAGCGGAGTATATTTAGAGAAATGGACTTTTAGACATATAACATGTGCAAAAAACTGGAATATTTGAACATAGGTACACTTTTGTTTCACTTCCGGTTTCGCCGGAAATTACCCTAACTTTGTTATTTTTATGTATATTTTTTAAATTGCAAATTTCAAGCCTCCAAAAAGTTCTGATGAAAAAAAAACAGGGTTCGAACTTTTCAGCCCCTTGTGAAGGTGGAAGATGATTGAAAATATTACTATGGGAAACCTTTTAATAAGTAAAAAACATCTACCGAATGCCATTCTCCTGGACATCTCCAAATTTGAGAAATAAAATAAAAATCTACTTTTACCGCTCCTCTTTAGGGGTGCGTAACTTCGAAAGGAGAAAAACAATTTGTACAAAAGTCTCCCTTAATTTTTATAAGGAATTACCTCCCGAAGTTTTTCGCAATATTTAAGAAACATTCTGTATACTGAAAAATTAGGTAGGGACAAACAAACACTGACAAATATATTTACATATTTATTCTCAAAAATAGTCTGTCGAATCACATAAATAAAACAGCAGTAGGTAATATGTAATTTTGTTGATTACAAGAAACAACAGAATTCTTACAGCGCACAGTCTTCTATTCGAACAGGCAGGAGAGCTACAAAAATTAAATAATTACGAAACATTTTAACTTAAACAGTAAACAAAAAAAAAGCTATTTAAAGTTGAGTGAGGTAAAATTTGTTCTTAAATTATTTGTTCCTATTACCAACTTAATTATAAATTATGCAAAATGAACGCATACATTATTTATATTTTATAAATACTAAAATAAGTCACACATTAGGCAAACTGTTCGAGAAAATATCCTGAAACTTAATTAGCACTCGACTGGTAAGCCATTCATACCTGGAACATTTAAATATGGAATGTTCAAATCTGGAAAATCATTCAAATCGTGAATCGTTCAACGCTGGAATCATGTAACACGGGAATCGCTCATCACAAGAAAGCTCAAATCTGGAATCCAGAAATTAAGAATTTTTGCTGCCCTCTATATTACAACAGCCAAAGTATGATATAATTACAGATTTTGATTTAACTATTGTATAGTGCAAGATAAAAACATCGTGTTAATGTAACCGAAGGGCTACAAATAGGGGCAAAATTGCGTAATTATAATGCTTAGTCAGTAAATAAAGTTTAAACAAATTATTTTTCAAAATTTTGTATTGGTTTTCTGAAATTATCTCATACTTTGGCTGTTGTAATATAGAGGGCAGCAAAAATTCTTAATTTCTGGATTCCAGATTTGAGCTTTCTTGTGATAAGCGATTCCCGTGTTGCATGATTCCAGCGTTGAACGATTCAAGATTTGAATGATTCTACCGGTGCATTTTCCAGATTTTAACATTCCATATTTTAATGTTCCAACTTTTCATGCGGCTCCACTTGAATTACATAACAAAGTATACAGGGTGCCCATTTTTCTAACCTGTTGTATGGGTAACTCCGTTAATATTGGAGATACAGAAACGTTTAAATTAGCAAATTTGTGCAGAATTTAAAGGGAAATCTGATGCCATTTTCAAATTTGATCTATGTCATCAACTTTTTGAAATATTTTGAAAAAACTGAAAAAGGTCGATATTTTTAAACTTGAATAATTCCGTAACCATATGAGTCAGAACAAAAATAAAAATTGACTTTTATAGATATTTTTACGTAGATTTTAAATATGTTAACGAAATTTTCATAGCACTCTTGATTTCCGAGTTATAGCACAAACTTCATTTCTTCATTAAAAAACATTGTTTTTAAAATTTATAATAAACAAAAATTTTGATCAACACGAGAGAGAGGCATACGTATAACAAACAATAAATTTTATTTGACAAACTCTGAGGTTTTGTTTTTAAAATTTGTAACTGGCTAATAACTGCTACACTAACAATAAGAGACAACTCTTAAATGTCACATCGAAAAAAAAAGAACATGAACAAGGGATAACTCCCATCTATTAGTAGGCTGTGAACATGTA
Organism: Elmis aenea; assembly: GCA_947652605.1. Taxonomy (NCBI): domain Eukaryota; kingdom Metazoa; phylum Arthropoda; class Insecta; order Coleoptera; family Elmidae; genus Elmis; species Elmis aenea. The sequence goes on from OX393581.1 coordinate 44,388,703, forward strand.
AAATGATTTTTGCTTATTTAAAGAAAAACTATAACAGTAAAGCATAACAAACCTTATATCATTGAAACGAGAAAAATATAACCTTTTTAATAAGACCACAGCCAACTATGACTTCGATTTAAAAAAATGCAATGAAATCGAGAGTGCTATGAAAATTTCGTTAACATATTTAAAATCTACGTAAAAATATCTATTAAAATCAATTTTTATTTTTATTCTAACTCATATGGTTACGGAATTATTCAAGTTTGAAAAAATCGCCTTTTTTCAGTTTTTTCAAAATATTTCAAAAAGTTGATGACGTAGGTCAAATTTGAAAATGGCATCAGATTTCCCTTTAAATTCTGCACAAATTTGCTAATTTAAACGTTTCTGTATCTCTAATATTAACGGAGATACCCATACAACAGGTTAGAAAAATGGGCACCCTGTATATTCGCTATTGCAAAATTATTATCAGAAAAAAATATGTTACTTTTCACTTAAATTTTTTTCTAAACTTGTAAATTTCAGACTATTTTGACTCATAATTAGGAGTACACTAAACGAAATGACTTTAATATTACGTTTGTGTAATACAAACATTATTTTAATGTAATAGGATCATGACGGTACGTATACTGCTTAATAAATATTCAAAATTAACTAAAATAAGCAAGTTTGTATAAATAATTTGCAAACACACAAAGTATATTATTACTTAAAATGGGATAATATGCCTTGTTGTAGTTGATTACAAACCATAACCAGTGACATGGCAGTTTCTTTTCTAGAGGTTGGTTGTAAACGGTTGGAAAATCTCTGATACGTTTCCAAACATCTGATAAGTCTCTTGTGCATTATAATAAAATTGAGCAGATTTATTGTAACGTAATGATCAATGGTTGAACTCTTGGATGATTCTTACATATTGATTTAAAGAAAAGTAGCTTACTGGACCAGGGTAACATTGCCATCACACAAGTGTTATTAAACGAACAGTTAAAAGTTGACTCGACTACGCATAATTAAAAGATTACTTCTATTCCTATTTACCCTGATTCAGCAATTGCTCTGTGAAGATTTAACAGAAAACACATGATGCTCACTGACCTTAGCAGACTTTGTTTTATGTGCATTTACAACACAGGATTTGCGAATATTGTTAAGTTTGCAGTCTGAAACATATTACTCTAAACGGAATTTAGACTTTATTACATAAACTTTGAATAGGTAATTAAATTTAAATAAAATACAAGAGAAACAATATGACCTTTTCAGTGGCTTTCACGACCGAAACATTTTCACAAAGGTCAACTTTTTATGGTTTTTTACCTGTGTGTCCTCATGTGTCTAGTGAGACTATTTCTGTGACTGAAAGATTTCTCACAAATGTCACATTTATAAGGTTTTTTACCAGTGTGGATCCTCATGTGAACAAAAACATGGCTCCTGCTGCGATAACCTTTCTTACAAATGTCACACTTGTGGTTTTTCACGTATGTATCCTCACATACTCATATGCACATTGAGATAGCTTCTACAACTAAAAAATTTCTCACAAATGTCACATTTTTAAGGTTTTTTACCACCATGTGTCTTCATATGTTGAATGAGATTGCGTCTGCATTTGAGATGTTTCTCACAAATGTCACATTTATAAGGTTTTTCACTAGTGTGTGTCTTTATATGTTCAATGAGAGTGTGTCTGCGATTAAAACATTTCTCACAAATGTCACATTTATAAGGTTTTTCATCAGTGTGTGTATTTTTATGTTGAATGAGAGTGTTTTTCTGATTGAAACATTTCTCACAAATGTCACATTTATAAGGTTTTTTACCAGAGTGTGTTCTCATATGAACATTGATATAGCTTCTGCAACTGAAAGATTTTTCACATATGTCACATTTATAAGGCTTTTCACCAGTGTGTGTCGTCATATGTTGAATGAGATAGTAACTGCGATTGAAACATTTCTTACAAATGTCACATTTATAAGGTTTTTCACCAGTGTGTGTCTTCATATGATCAATGAGATTGTTTCTGAAACTGAAACATTTCTCACAACTGTCACAGTTGTAAGGTTTTTCACCAGTGTGCGTTTTCATATGTTGAATGAGATAGTCTCTGCGACTGAAACATTTCTCACAAATGTCACATTTATAGGGTTTTTCGCCCCTGTGTGTCTTTAAATGACCATTGAGATTGCCTCTGGAACCAAAGAATTTCTCACAAATGTTACATTTATGAGTTTTTTCACCCCTGTGTCTCCTTAAATGACAACTGAGATTGCCTCTGGAAATGAAGAATTTTTCACAAATATTACATTTATGAGGTCTTTCGCCCGTGTGTGTCTTCATATGTTCGCTGAGACTGTTTCTGCGACTGAAACATTTCTGACAAATGTCACATTTAAAAGATTTTACACTTTCGTGTATCTTTATATGACCATAGAGACCATTTTTAGTAGTAAAGAATTTCTCACAAATGTCACATTTATAAGGTCTTTCACCGCTGTGTGTCCTGATATGAAGTTTGAGGTTGCTTCTCCAAGTAAATAATTTCTCACAATTTTCACATTTATAAGGTTTTTCGCCCGTGTGTGTTCTTATATGACCATAGAGATAACTTTTGGAAGAAAAGAATTTCTTACAAATGTCGCATTTATAAGGTTTTTCACCCCTGTGTCCCCTTAAATGAGAATTTAGATTGCTTGTGGAACGAAAGAATTTCTCACAAATGTCACATTTATAAGGTTTTTCACCTGTGTGTTTCCTCATATGAACATCGAGATGTCCTCTTTGACCGTAACATTTCCCACAAATGTCGCATTTATAAGGTTCTTTACTAGTGTGTTTCTTTATATGATCATTTAAGCTATCTTGTTGATCGAAACATTTCATACAAATATCACATTTTAGAAACGTATGTGTGGTGTTAGATTTTACAGCTGTCGAATTACTTTTCTTGGTAATACCCTCTTTGCGCAACTTCATTTTGTCTACTTCATTATATTCCTTGGACTCTTTATAATTTATACAGAGTTGATGTAAACGAACGTAACAATTTTTGAGTTTGTACTTACTTTGCAGATTGTTCACATCGTTAATTTGATGCAAATATTGGTTTTTTGAAATAAAGTTGTTTTCATTTCTAAGAGAATTTTCTTGTAGGTTATGCTTATCACAGCTTTGTATTTTACTGTTTATTACAACTGGAAAAATATCATTGACATCATTTAAACACAATATTTCGTCATCTTCCAAGTATGCTAATTTTTCCAATCCCGTGACTTTCTTTTCACGTAACATATTTTTGCTATCAACATTACAACTATTACTGTTTAGCGCATTTCCATTTTTCAACATCCTTAAATTTTCTTCACAATTAAAATTGGTACTCAGAAATTCTTCTTTAACTTCAAATAATTTGCTTTCTGGTTTCAGTTCTTCATTGCTTGCTAACACTCGTAATGCGTATTCTTCTTGCTCCACTTTAATTTGTTGGTTATTTGTTTCACCCACATAAAGTTCATTTTTAGTTACTCTGCTATAGTTATTGAGTACTATTTCACCAGTTATCGACTCCATTTATAAGCTAAGTTGGTGACTTATTAAGAATTTGTTCTGTGTTTTGTTTAGGAACAGTTGCACGTTTTAAGATAGGTTAAATTCACGTTGGGTCCCAGAACAAAATGTTTAGTTTAACTACCCGAAGCTCCACGAACTACTACCGAAAAACTGAATACAGTATAAAGTATGATGCATTAAAAAAAAATTCATTTCACTTTGCATCGTTATAAAAACAAAATTTCGAATTTATGTGCATTTTAGTAATTTTCATAGCACACTTAAGGTGGGTTTATGCAGCCATTTTAGTAATAAGATGTAATGTTTAAGCAAAATAACTTCGATTCCATTTAAACATTATATTTATTCAAGAAAAACAGAATTTACTGGAGATACATTTATTGACACGTTGACGTACACCCTTCGCACCTCTGCCGACCTAGTGTCCCAAAAAACTCTAGACACAACACTCCTCCCCCCTAGCACTGATAAAACCCACTTCATAGTCCTGTAACAGCCGTATTCATAGTCCTTCCTTATCTTAAGGATTGAGGAAGCCTCAAGGAAGCTCGCAACCTCCCTTGAGATAAGGTAGCCAATAAGGTTCCTTGTTCGGTCAAGGTAGATTTATGAAACATGAAACGAGGAATAAGGAATTCTTATTGCTCAAGGAAGGACTATGAATACGGCTGTATGGAGCTCTCTTCTCTCGGGTAGGCCTGTTGCACCTTGCTGTCGTAGGCTCTGGATGTTGTTCTTGAGGAATTTGATTCTTCGAACTGAAATCCTGGACGTCATCCGCTTCAGAATCAATTCTCTCTTTAAGTTGATCGTGGTGTCGATGGACAACCTTTCCGTCTGGAGTACTAACTTTATAACTTAAAGGTCCAGTAGTTTCCATGATGTTACAAGGAAACCACTTTGGTCCGGACTGAAATGACTTCGTGAAAATCGGGTCTTCAACTGCGAACTGTTTTGGCGGTGAGATCGGAGACTTGCATTCTTTCATTTCACTTGTAAAATTAGGACGAACATGGTCCAACAAAGTATTCAACTTACGACCCATCAATAGTTCGGCTGGAGACTTTCCTGTAGTAGTACTAGGTGTAATATGCTGTATTAACAGGTAACGAGTTAAAGCAAGATTCGGATCAGTTTTGCCCATCTTCTTTAATGCCATTTTTGTGACTTGGGTCTTCATTTACATCTTTACCATAAAGTTGAACATAATCTTTTAAACGGTTTTTTTGTTAATTTTTTTCTAATGTTTTCTAATATTAGTGATTAATTTAAAATCAGTAAAAATATTGGGTATATTTTTAAATCTTTTATTTATTTGTAGAGGTTGGTCCAAATTCGATGGGATTACATGGGTATCTCGCTTAATAACGGTAAAATTACCAAAAGTGTGAAGTTTTTTGAGACAAACTCAGAACCGTTTTTCAAAAATATTTTATCAATTCCGGTTTTTGAGTTATTAAAGAAACACTGTTTTTTTTTGTTATATTTATAATGTGTCATATCTCCCTTCTTGTTTTAAATATCGAAAAAGTTTATGAAGATTATTTTTAGATATTTTTATGTAGATTTAAAAAAAAAAATATGCTCGCCGTCAAAAAGTTATGACACAACTCACCTTTTTTAAAATGGAAGCTATAGTTGGCTATGGATCTATTTAAATTCCTTTTTTTTTCCCAAATACAGTGTGACCCATTTCAAAGCGGATCACCCCTATAAAAAGTTTATTTATGGTCCGATTTTCATTTTAGCCTCAGATACTGATGTACTGATGTGTTATCGTTACTTGCACTAATAAATTCTTCCAAGGCATTACAAATTTCTTCAAACTGTGTATATGTCGTAGGCATAATGTGAAATCCGGCATTTTATAAAACGCCTAGGCATTTTATAAAAAGCCGGCTAAACGAGCAAATTATGACTTTTTCTTAGACCCATACATTTATATTCATACAAAAAAAAAACTTTAACCAACCTTTAACCTGACCCTCATTCATTTGGTCAGTAGTAGAGAGTCAGGTTAAAGGTTGGTTAAAGTTTTTTTTTAAAATAAATAATAAAATTGAAGCTAATAGTTTTGTGCCTAGGCGTTTTATAAAATGCCTGATTTCACATTATGCCTACGACATATACACTGCTTTGACTGCGTCTATTTTGGCTTCCCATCGAGTATCACACAATGGTTTAAGCGTAATTTTTAAATGCTTTTGTGTAATTTCCCACCTTTTTGTAGATGCAGAAAATAAGCAGTATAAACGTTGCAATATTCCGATATTTGTTTTACAATGTATGCAACTGAAAAGCGCATCACAAATTAACTACTCCTATCAAATTAAAAGAATGTGATAAGCAAGGTACATAAATTGCTTGAGGGTTTAAACTAAATATTCTAGATTGTACGTTTGTACGCCTTTATATTTTCCCTTCATATTGCTTCCGTTATCGTATGCTTGCCCTTTACAATTCATAATATCTAAATCAAGCTCACCTATTCTTTTTAAAAGCGTATTTGTTAGTCCTTCACCAGTCACATCAGTTGCTTCAATAAACCCTGTATAAATGATTGATGTATAATTATTTTTTGTCTACAAAGTTTACATATCTAACAATTATTGAAGTTTGTTCCTTGTGAGAATTATTAGGAGTACAATCCATTTGGATACTGTAAAATGTGGATGGTTTTATATCGTCTTTAATTTTATTAAGGACTTTATTACCCAACGCCGTAATAATTTCTTCTTGAGATCTATGCGCCAAATGATGCCAAATACGCAAGAATTAATTTATAAAGTGGTGAGGTAGGTAGAGGGTAGATGGGTATACAGCGATAATTAAGTTATTTTGAATACTGTATAGTAATATAATTTAAAAACGAACTATTTTTTTTTCCAATTAAATACATTTGAAAAAATTAATTACATATAATAAATGATAAAATTTTAATATGAGCGTTTAGTTCATGATCGTTTTGGGGTCCCCTCAATCGTGGGGCCCGGGTGCATTGCACCCGCCGCACCCCCTAAAAGGCCAGCTCTGCTTTGGGTCTAAATACTTAAATAGAGCTTATTATATTTTGGTCTTTTCTTAAGGTAGCTTATCATTTAGTTGAATGGCATTTTGAATATTGTAGATGATAATGTAAAAACTATTTTCTTTAAAAACTCTAGAAACAAGTGCCTTTTCAGTTGAATATATTTTTTTTTTATTGACGAACTTTATTCATTGAGTGATAAAATAAGTTGGAGAGATAATTAAAAACTGATTTATGGATTAAGACAGTGAAATATACCTACTGTGTGATTCAGTTTACATATCGAACGCCTAACGTTTTTTGTTATAAGAAATAACCCAGTCCACCATCCGTTCCTTTTTTGTAGTTTTAGGCCATGAAACAGCTTTTTTTGTAAGCTTCTGATCAATGGGGATTTGTTTTACGAGTCGTGGAGAATTGTTTTCTTACAACGCCGCAGAGCGGAGTATATTTAGAGAAATGGACTTTTAGACATATAACATGTGCAAAAAACTGGAATATTTGAACATAGGTACACTTTTGTTTCACTTCCGGTTTTGCCGGAAATGACCCTAACTTTGTTATTTTTAATGGAACGCCCTGTATATTTTTTAAATTGCAAATTTCAAGCCTCCAAAAAGTTCTGATAAAAAAAACAACAGGGTTTGAACTTTTCAGCCCCTTGTGAGGGTGGGAGATGATTGAAAATATTACTATGGGAAACCTTTTAATAAGCATAAAACATCTACCGAATGCCATTCTCCTGGACATCTCCAAATTTGAGAAATAAAATAAAAATCTACTTTTACCGCTCCTCTTTAGGGGTGCGTAACTTCGAAAGGAGAAAAACAATTTGTGTAAAAGTCTCCCTTAATTTTTATAAGGAATTACCTCCCGAAGTTTTTCGCAATATTTAAGAAACATCCTGTATACTGAAAAATTAGGTAGGGACAAACAAACACTGATAAATATATTTACATATTTATTCTCAAAAATAGTCTGTCGAATCACATAAATAAAACAGCAGTAGGTAATATGTAATTTTGTTGATTACAAGAAACAACAGAATTCTTACAGCGCAGTCTTCAATTCGAACAGGTAAGAGAGCTACAAAAATTTATTAATTACGAAACATTTTAACTTAAACAGTAAACAAAAAAAAAATATTTAAAGTTGAGTGAGGTAAAATTTGTTCTTAAATTATTTGTTCCTATTACCAACTTAATTATAAATTATGCAAAATGAACGCAAACATTATTTATATTTTATAAATACTAAAATAAATCACACATTAGGCAAACTGTTCGAGAAAATATCGTGAAACTTAATTAGCACTCGATAAACTTGAATTACATAACAAAGTATATATTCGCTATTGCAAAATTATTATCAGAAAAAAATATGTTACATTTCACTTAAATTTTTTTCTAAACTTGTAAATTTCAGACTATTTTGACTCATAATTAGAAGTAGGGGAAGATGGTATATGACAACAGAGATTTTGGCCATCTGTTACCCCGTACTTGAAGTTTGTTTACATCAAAATAGCGGTTAAGGTTAAGCAGTCCCATTATATCCTGTCTACAGTATGTGTCGTAAACAATGTCATAGTGACTTGCGCATATGAGGCATGTTTGGTAACTGCGCATTGTTTTTTTGTGGTTATTCAGTTTATGTGCTAAAACTTTTTTATTTATTTAACAACAATTAGAAAATTTGGCGTAGGTGTACCTTACAGTATATTAAATGTATGTACAATGTTAAAACTTAAAATAATCATACAAGTTTTTCATTAAATCGTTGCTTTTAAAAATTGATCACATGGTGCATTGTGGGACAATGATGATAATCAGGTAAATTTTCTGAAAAAGACTTCCGACTTTAGATTTTCTTTCTCTAAAAACAGAGATAAAGACTGTGTTGAAAAAGAAAATATTCTGTGTAGGTTAAGCGCACCGACTACGTTTGGGGGCACTGAAAAAACAAAGAAACATTTTCAATTTTAGTTTGATTTTTCAAAGTACAATGTCTAAATGCCCATGAAAAGTTAAAGTTTTTAAAATTAAAAATTAAAATTAAGCTTTTTTTTTAATTACTTATGCTTTATTTCATATATATTTTTTGCTGTCCCACAATGTACCACGGGGTGGTTTATGTGGGGACAAGTGGTGTATAGTGGGACAGTCCCTTTATTTTTTTTAAATATTTTTTTGTATATGCAATGATAAACTAAAGCAATATGAATATCAATTTGAGGTATGCAAATTAAGCCGTTCAAAAGTTACGCAAAATTTTAAAAAAGTGTCCCAGTATATAACACCTTCCCCTACACTAAACGGAAGACTTCAATATTACGTTTGTGTAATACAAACATTCTTTTAATGTAATAGGATCATGACTGTGCACTACTGCTTAATAAATATACAAAATTAAGTAAAATAAGCAAGTGTGTATAAATAATTTGCGAACACACAAAGTATATTATTACTTAAAATGTGATAACATGCCTTAGTCTAGTTGGGGTTGGCCCCTGTTAGAAATAAATAAATAAATAAATTACAAACCAAAACCAGTGACATGGCAGTTTTTAGAGGCTGGTTGGAAAATCTCTGATACGTTTCCAAACATCTGATAAGTCTCCTGTGCATTATAATAAAATTGAGCAGATTTATTGTAACCAAACATAATAATCAATGGTCGAACTCTTGGAGGATTCTTACATATTGATTTAAAAAAAAGTAGCTTACTAGACCAGAGTAACATTGCCATCACACAAGTGTTGTTCAACAGCTCTGATTTAACTGTTAACTGATTGACTTCGTATAATTAAAAAAGATTATTTCTATTCCTATTTACCCTGATTCAGCAATTGCTCTGTGAAGTTTTAACAGAAAACACATGATGCTCATTGCTCAATTACCTTAGCAGAATTTGGTTTATGTGCATTTACAACACAGGATTTGTGAATATTGTTAAGTTTGCAGTCTGAAACATATTTCTTTTAACGGAGTTTAGATTTTATTACATCAACTTTAAATAGGTAATTAAATCTAAATAAAATATAAGTGAGACAATATGAGTCTTTACGACCGAAGCAGTTTTCACAAATGTCAACTTTTTATAGTTTTTTACCTGTGTGTCCTCATGTGTCTAGTGAGACTATTTCTGTGACTGAAATATTTCTCACAAATGTCACATTTATAAGGTTTTTTACCAGTGTGGATCCTCATGTGAACAAAAAGATGGCTCCTGCTGCGATAACCTTTCTTACAAATGTCACACTTAAATGGTTTTTCACCCGTGTGTGTCCTCATATGACCATCGAGGGTGCTTTTGTAACTGAAAGATTTTTCACAAATGTCACATTTATATGGTTTTTCACCAGTGTGTGTCTTCATATGTTGGGTGAGATTGCTTCTTTGATTGAAACGTTTTTCACAAATGTCACATTTAAAAAATTTTACACCCGTGTGTATCCTCATATGAACCTTAAGATAGCTTCTGCTACTAACAAATGTCTCACAAATGTCACATTTATAAGGTTTTTTGCCCGTGTGTGTCTTCATATGTCGAAGGAGATGGCCTCTATGATTGAAACGTTTCTCGCAAATGTCACATTTAAAAGGTTTTTCACCCGTGTGTGTCTTTATATGATCAATGAGACTACTTCTTTGACTAAATAAATTCTTACAAATGTCACACTTAAAAGGTTTTTCACCCGTGTGTGTCCTCATATGACCATCGAGGGTGCTTTTGGAACTGAAAGATTTTTCACAAATGTCACATTTATATGGTTTTTCACCAGTGTGTGTCTTCATATGTTGGGTGAAATTGCTTCTGTGATTGAAACGTTTTTTACAAATGTCACATTTAAAAGGTTTTACACCCGTGTGTGTCATCATATGAATATTGAGATAACTTCTGCTAGTAAAAGATTTTTCACAAATGTCACATTTATAAGGTTTTTCACCAGTGTGTGTCTTCATATGTCGAGGGAGATTGGTTATGTGATTGAAACGTTTCTCACAAATGTCACATTTAAAAGGTTTTACACCCGTGTGTGTCTTCATATGTCCAGTGAGATGTCTTCTTTGACTGAATAATTTTTCGCAAATGTCACATCTATAACGTTTTTCACCAAAGTGTGTCTTCATATGTCGAATGAGATTGTTACTGTGACTGAAACATTTCTTACAAATATCACATTTTAGAAATGTATGCTTGGTGTTAGATTTTACAGCTGTCGAATTACTTTTCTTGGTAAAACCCTTTTTGCGCAACTTTATTTTCTCTACTTCTTTATATTCCTTGGACTCATTATAATTTATACAGATTTGATGTAAACGAACGTAACAATTTTTGAGTTTGTACTTACTTTGCAGCTTGTTCACATCGTTAATTTGATGCAAATATTGGTTTTTTGAAATAAAGTAGTTTTCATTTGTAAGAGAATTTTCTTGTAGATTATGCATATCACAGTTTTGTATTTTACTGTTTGATACAACTGGGAAAATATCATTGATATCATTTAAACATAATATTTCGTCATCTTCCAAGTATGCTAATTTTTCCAATCCCGTGACTTTCTTTTCACGTAACATATTTTCGTTATCAACATTACAACTTATACTGTTTAGCACATTTCCATTTTTCAACATCCTTAAATTTTCTTTACAATTAAAATTGGTACTCAGAAATTCTTCTTTAACTTCAAACAATTTGCTATCTGGTTTCAGATCTTCATTGCTTGCTAACACTCGTAATGCGTATTCTTCTTGCTCCACTTTAATTTGTTGGTTATTTGTTTCACCCACATAAAGTTCATTTTTAGTTACTCTGCTATAGTTATTCAGATCTATTTCACCAGTTATCGACTCCATTTATAAGCTAACTTGGCGACTTATTAAGAATTTGTTCTGTGTTGTGTTAGGAACAGTTGCACGTTTTAAGATAGGTTAAATTCGCTTTGGGTCATTTCCAGAACAAAATGTTTAGTTTAACTACCCGAAGCTCCACGAACTACTACCGAAAAGCTGAATACAGTATAAAGTATGATGCATTAAAAACAAATTAATTTCACTTTGCATCGTTATAAAAACAAAATTTCGAATTTATGTGCATTTTAGTAATTTCCATAGCACACTTAAGGTGGGTTTATGCAGCCGTTTTAGTAATAAGATGTAATGTTTAAGCAAAATAACTTCGATTCCATTTAAACATTATATTTATGCAAGGAAAACAGATTATACTGGGGATATATTTATTGACACGTTGACGTACATAATGCCGCGCACCACACCCTTCGCACAGCTGCCAACTTAGTGTCCCAAAAAACTCTAGACACAACACTCCTCCCCCCTAGCACTGATAAAACCCACTTCATAGTCCTGTAAGAACTTTGGAGCTCTCTTCTCTCGGGTAGGCCTGTTGCACCTTGGCTGATTATGCTGTCGTAGGCTCTGGATGTTGTTCTTGAGGAATTTGATTGTTCGGACTGAAATCCTGGACGTCATCCGCTTCAGAATCAATTCTCTCTTTAAGTTGACAGTATAAGTGACATTAGGTTGGGCAGTTGTCATAGCATAACTCCAAGGCACTACAGATTTTTGTCAAAACGCGTTTTGTAATTGCTTAACCCTTTCCCACGGATAGCGTAGTAAAGCGTACCACTTTCGAATGTTTTTCCCGCCTCTTTTCAAAGTGTTATTGTGGGCTATATTTTTACGTTTTCTGTAATTATTTGACATTTCTGAATACAGGAAGCTTTTCTTTAGTAAATAAAGTTGCTTGCGGCGCTTAGAAACTACACTTTTACATTAAAAGACTGTTTTTGCCTGACCACTTACAAACATGGTGCGTCGTGGAGATATTGATGACCTTGAATAATTACGAAATAAAGATTAAAATGGAAGTGAGAGTGAATTTTTGATTTCTGGTTATCATACTGATAAGGAAGAGGATCTAGAAAATATTGTAATAGTAGTGATGAGAGTATAGAATGACACAGACCAAGAGATAATGTACTATTGTGTAGGAAGACTTTCCAAAATTTAATGGAAGCATGTTTTTGGTTTTGTAATAAATATTTGCATCATAATAATTTCACGAAATTTGATGTAACAAATAGAGGAGAAAATACACATAGCTCCACTTCAGAAAGGAACTCTTGCAACAGATGATAATAAGATCAGCAAAAAAAAAACTGACTTGCACATTTAACTGCCCAATTAATATCCGTGGGAAAGGGTTAATTTTCAGTTATTGGAAAACGAAAAAGTAATATTGATTACATTTATGGATACAGAATTTTTTTCTCTACAAAAAACGTATTTGCACTTTTTTTCTAAAATAATTAGGGGAGCAAGAATACGACTTTTAAAATTTTACCATTGAAATTGCTATGTTGCGTGATCCGAGTCTACACCCTGTATATTTGAAATCAGCGAGAAATTCTCTATTAAATGATGTGCATTTGTTACCTCTACGATGACGTATGTCAAATCCGCGATAGGCAACTGTTTTTTTTTTAATTACATAGTATACATTTTGTTGTTGATTCGGATAGAGAATTTAATTCTGAATCCGACCATGTACTCAAAAAGTAGGCATGCATTAAAAAAATTTCGAGAAAAATCAGCATTTTGAATACATTAAAATCAAATTTTTTATGTCGGCGTTTATTATTTGTTTTTATTTTTATTAAAAATTAATTTTTAATACATTTTCATTGATAGGTACCGTATAATTTTTAAGATTTGATCGTTTTTTGTTATGTTAAATAGACTGTTTGCTATAATTTGAATAAACTTTGAACTGATTTTTCTCGAAAATTTTCTTATGTATGCATACTTTTTGAGTACATGGTCGGATTCAGAATTAAATTCTCTATCCGAATCAACAAAAAAATGTATACTATGTAATTTAAAAAAAACAGTTGCCTATCGCGGATTTGACATACGTCATCGTAGAGGTAACAAATGCACATCATTTAATAGAGAATTTCTCGCTAATTTCAAATATATAAGGGTTGTTGGGGTTATTCTCAATACTTACAAAGTTATAGGGGTGCGACAGTCAAACTGAATCACCCGGTATAACAGCCGCGCACCACACTGGCTCGCATTTACATTATTTTTAGTTAACACAGTTATACGTATGATTTTATAACAAAACATCTTACTTAAATAGATAATAAATTTCACATTATTCAAATTTGACAGGTTTTATTAAAGGTGTTCAAATTACAAACCACATTTTCAATGCAAATGTGACATCTTGATTACAATTCTCTGCTACATTTTGACAAAAGCCTTAACTCTAAAGTAACATTTCCAAGTGCTTATTTTATTCTGTTTTGCAGCTATTGAATGTTTTGAGGCACATAATGCGATTAATTTTCTTTCGTATTACATGTTTTAGGAGTACACTAAACGAAATGACTTTAATATTACGTTTGTGTAATACAAACATTATGTTAATGTAATAGGATCATGACGGTGCTCTGCTTAATAAATATACAAAATTAACTAAAACAAGCTAATTTGTATAAATAATGTAATTTTGTTGATTACAAGAAACAACAGAATTCTTACAGCGCACAGTCTTCAATTCGAACAGGCAGGAGAGCTACAAAAATTAATTAATTACGAAACATTTTAACTTAAACAGTAAACAAAAAAAAAACTATTTAAAGTTGAGTGAGGTAAAATTTGTTCTTAAATTATTTGTTCCTATTACCAACTTAATTATAAATTATGCAAAATGAACGCATACATTATTTATATTTTATAAATACTAAAATAAATCACACATTAGGCAAACTGTTCGAGAAAATATCCTGAAACTTAATTAGCACTCGATAAACTTGAATTACATAACAAAGTATATATTCGCTATTGCAAAATTATTATCAGAAAAAAATATGTTACATTTCACTTAAATTTTTTTCTAAACTTGTAAATTTCAGACTATTTTGACTCATAATTAGGAGTAGGGGAAGATGGTATATGACAACAGAGATTTTGGCCATCTCTTACCCCGTACTTGAAGTTTGTTTACATCAAAATAGCGGTTAAGCAGTCCCATTATATCCTGTCTACAGTATGTGTCGTAAACAATGTCATAGTGACTTGCACATGTGAGGCATGTTTGGTAACTACGCATTGTTTTTTGTGGTTATTCAGTTTATGTGCTAAAACTTTTTTATTTATTTAACAACAATTAGAAAATTTGGCGTAGGTGTACCTTACAGTATATTAAATGTATGTACAATGTTAAAACTTAAAATAATCATACAAGTTTTTCATTAAATCGTTGCTTTTAAAAATTGATCACATGGTGCATTGTGGGACAATGATGATAATCAGGTAAATTTTCTGAAAAAGACTTCCGACTTTAGATTTTCTTTCTCTAAAAACAGAGATAAAGACTGTGTTGAAAAAGAAAATATTCTGTGTAGGTTAAGCGCACCGACTACGTTTGGGGGCACTGAAAAAACAAAGAAACATTTTCAATTTTAGTTTGATTTTTCAAAGTACAATGTCTAAATGCCCATGAAAAGTTAAAGTTTTTAAAATTAAAAATTAAAATTAAGCTTTTTTTTTAATTACTTATGCTTTATTTCATATATATTTTTTGCTGTCCCACAATGTACCACGGGGTGGTTTATGTGGGGACAAGTGGTGTATAGTGGGACAGTCCCTTTATTTTTTTTAAATATTTTTTTGTATATGCAATGATAAACTAAAGCAATATGAATATCAATTTGAGGTATGCAAATTAAGCCGTTCAAAAGTTACGCAAAATTTTAAAAAAGTGTCCCAGTATATAACACCTTCCCCTACACTAAACGGAAGACTTCAATATTACGTTTGTGTAATACAAACATTCTTTTAATGTAATAGGATCATGACTGTGCACTACTGCTTAATAAATATACAAAATTAAGTAAAATAAGCAAGTGTGTATAAATAATTTGCGAACACACAAAGTATATTATTACTTAAAATGTGATAACATGCCTTAGTCTAGTTGGGGTTGGCCCCTGTTAGAAATAAATAAATAAATAAATTACAAACCAAAACCAGTGACATGGCAGTTTTTAGAGGCTGGTTGGAAAATCTCTGATACGTTTCCAAACATCTGATAAGTCTCCTGTGCATTATAATAAAATTGAGCAGATTTATTGTAACCAAACATAATAATCAATGGTCGAACTCTTGGAGGATTCTTACATATTGATTTAAAAAAAAGTAGCTTACTAGACCAGAGTAACATTGCCATCACACAAGTGTTGTTCAACAGCTCTGATTTAACTGTTAACTGATTGACTTCGTATAATTAAAAAAGATTATTTCTATTCCTATTTACCCTGATTCAGCAATTGCTCTGTGAAGTTTTAACAGAAAACACATGATGCTCATTGCTCAATTACCTTAGCAGAATTTGGTTTATGTGCATTTACAACACAGGATTTGTGAATATTGTTAAGTTTGCAGTCTGAAACATATTTCTTTTAACGGAGTTTAGATTTTATTACATCAACTTTAAATAGGTAATTAAATCTAAATAAAATATAAGTGAGACAATATGAGTCTTTACGACCGAAGCAGTTTTCACAAATGTCAACTTTTTATAGTTTTTTACCTGTGTGTCCTCATGTGTCTAGTGAGACTATTTCTGTGACTGAAATATTTCTCACAAATGTCACATTTATAAGGTTTTTTACCAGTGTGGATCCTCATGTGAACAAAAAGATGGCTCCTGCTGCGATAACCTTTCTTACAAATGTCACACTTAAATGGTTTTTCACCCGTGTGTGTCCTCATATGACCATCGAGGGTGCTTTTGTAACTGAAAGATTTTTCACAAATGTCACATTTATATGGTTTTTCACCAGTGTGTGTCTTCATATGTTGGGTGAGATTGCTTCTTTGATTGAAACGTTTTTCACAAATGTCACATTTAAAAAATTTTACACCCGTGTGTATCCTCATATGAACCTTAAGATAGCTTCTGCTACTAACAAATGTCTCACAAATGTCACATTTATAAGGTTTTTTGCCCGTGTGTGTCTTCATATGTCGAAGGAGATGGCCTCTATGATTGAAACGTTTCTCGCAAATGTCACATTTAAAAGGTTTTTCACCCGTGTGTGTCTTTATATGATCAATGAGACTACTTCTTTGACTAAATAAATTCTTACAAATGTCACACTTAAAAGGTTTTTCACCCGTGTGTGTCCTCATATGACCATCGAGGGTGCTTTTGGAACTGAAAGATTTTTCACAAATGTCACATTTATATGGTTTTTCACCAGTGTGTGTCTTCATATGTTGGGTGAAATTGCTTCTGTGATTGAAACGTTTTTTACAAATGTCACATTTAAAAGGTTTTACACCCGTGTGTGTCATCATATGAATATTGAGATAACTTCTGCTAGTAAAAGATTTTTCACAAATGTCACATTTATAAGGTTTTTCACCAGTGTGTGTCTTCATATGTCGAGGGAGATTGGTTATGTGATTGAAACGTTTCTCACAAATGTCACATTTAAAAGGTTTTACACCCGTGTGTGTCTTCATATGTCCAGTGAGATGTCTTCTTTGACTGAATAATTTTTCGCAAATGTCACATCTATAACGTTTTTCACCAAAGTGTGTCTTCATATGTCGAATGAGATTGTTACTGTGACTGAAACATTTCTTACAAATATCACATTTTAGAAATGTATGCTTGGTGTTAGATTTTACAGCTGTCGAATTACTTTTCTTGGTAAAACCCTTTTTGCGCAACTTTATTTTCTCTACTTCTTTATATTCCTTGGACTCATTATAATTTATACAGATTTGATGTAAACGAACGTAACAATTTTTGAGTTTGTACTTACTTTGCAGCTTGTTCACATCGTTAATTTGATGCAAATATTGGTTTTTTGAAATAAAGTAGTTTTCATTTGTAAGAGAATTTTCTTGTAGATTATGCATATCACAGTTTTGTATTTTACTGTTTGATACAACTGGGAAAATATCATTGATATCATTTAAACATAATATTTCGTCATCTTCCAAGTATGCTAATTTTTCCAATCCCGTGACTTTCTTTTCACGTAACATATTTTCGTTATCAACATTACAACTTATACTGTTTAGCACATTTCCATTTTTCAACATCCTTAAATTTTCTTTACAATTAAAATTGGTACTCAGAAATTCTTCTTTAACTTCAAACAATTTGCTATCTGGTTTCAGATCTTCATTGCTTGCTAACACTCGTAATGCGTATTCTTCTTGCTCCACTTTAATTTGTTGGTTATTTGTTTCACCCACATAAAGTTCATTTTTAGTTACTCTGCTATAGTTATTCAGATCTATTTCACCAGTTATCGACTCCATTTATAAGCTAACTTGGCGACTTATTAAGAATTTGTTCTGTGTTGTGTTAGGAACAGTTGCACGTTTTAAGATAGGTTAAATTCGCTTTGGGTCATTTCCAGAACAAAATGTTTAGTTTAACTACCCGAAGCTCCACGAACTACTACCGAAAAGCTGAATACAGTATAAAGTATGATGCATTAAAAACAAATTAATTTCACTTTGCATCGTTATAAAAACAAAATTTCGAATTTATGTGCATTTTAGTAATTTCCATAGCACACTTAAGGTGGGTTTATGCAGCCGTTTTAGTAATAAGATGTAATGTTTAAGCAAAATAACTTCGATTCCATTTAAACATTATATTTATGCAAGGAAAACAGATTATACTGGGGATATATTTATTGACACGTTGACGTACATAATGCCGCGCACCACACCCTTCGCACAGCTGCCAACTTAGTGTCCCAAAAAACTCTAGACACAACACTCCTCCCCCCTAGCACTGATAAAACCCACTTCATAGTCCTGTAAGAACTTTGGAGCTCTCTTCTCTCGGGTAGGCCTGTTGCACCTTGGCTGATTATGCTGTCGTAGGCTCTGGATGTTGTTCTTGAGGAATTTGATTGTTCGGACTGAAATCCTGGACGTCATCCGCTTCAGAATCAATTCTCTCTTTAAGTTGACAGTATAAGTGACATTAGGTTGGGCAGTTGTCATAGCATAACTCCAAGGCACTACAGATTTTTGTCAAAACGCGTTTTGTAATTGCTTAACCCTTTCCCACGGATAGCGTAGTAAAGCGTACCACTTTCGAATGTTTTTCCCGCCTCTTTTCAAAGTGTTATTGTGGGCTATATTTTTACGTTTTCTGTAATTATTTGACATTTCTGAATACAGGAAGCTTTTCTTTAGTAAATAAAGTTGCTTGCGGCGCTTAGAAACTACACTTTTACATTAAAAGACTGTTTTTGCCTGACCACTTACAAACATGGTGCGTCGTGGAGATATTGATGACCTTGAATAATTACGAAATAAAGATTAAAATGGAAGTGAGAGTGAATTTTTGATTTCTGGTTATCATACTGATAAGGAAGAGGATCTAGAAAATATTGTAATAGTAGTGATGAGAGTATAGAATGACACAGACCAAGAGATAATGTACTATTGTGTAGGAAGACTTTCCAAAATTTAATGGAAGCATGTTTTTGGTTTTGTAATAAATATTTGCATCATAATAATTTCACGAAATTTGATGTAACAAATAGAGGAGAAAATACACATAGCTCCACTTCAGAAAGGAACTCTTGCAACAGATGATAATAAGATCAGCAAAAAAAAAACTGACTTGCACATTTAACTGCCCAATTAATATCCGTGGGAAAGGGTTAATTTTCAGTTATTGGAAAACGAAAAAGTAATATTGATTACATTTATGGATACAGAATTTTTTTCTCTACAAAAAACGTATTTGCACTTTTTTTCTAAAATAATTAGGGGAGCAAGAATACGACTTTTAAAATTTTACCATTGAAATTGCTATGTTGCGTGATCCGAGTCTACACCCTGTATATTTGAAATCAGCGAGAAATTCTCTATTAAATGATGTGCATTTGTTACCTCTACGATGACGTATGTCAAATCCGCGATAGGCAACTGTTTTTTTTTTAATTACATAGTATACATTTTGTTGTTGATTCGGATAGAGAATTTAATTCTGAATCCGACCATGTACTCAAAAAGTAGGCATGCATTAAAAAAATTTCGAGAAAAATCAGCATTTTGAATACATTAAAATCAAATTTTTTATGTCGGCGTTTATTATTTGTTTTTATTTTTATTAAAAATTAATTTTTAATACATTTTCATTGATAGGTACCGTATAATTTTTAAGATTTGATCGTTTTTTGTTATGTTAAATAGACCGTTTGCTATAATTTGAATAAACTTTGAACTGATTTTTCTCGAAAATTTTCTTATGTATGCATACTTTTTGAGTACATGGTCGGATTCAGAATTAAATTCTCTATCCGAATCAACAAAAAAATGTATACTATGTAATTTAAAAAAAACAGTTGCCTATCGCGGATTTGACATACGTCATCGTAGAGGTAACAAATGCACATCATTTAATAGAGAATTTCTCGCTAATTTCAAATATATAAGGGTTGTTGGGGTTATTCTCAATACTTACAAAGTTATAGGGGTGCGACAGTCAAACTGAATCACCCGGTATAACAGCCGCGCACCACACTGGCTCGCATTTACATTATTTTTAGTTAACACAGTTATACGTATGATTTTATAACAAAACATCTTACTTAAATAGATAATAAATTTCACATTATTCAAATTTGACAGGTTTTATTAAAGGTGTTCAAATTACAAACCACATTTTCAATGCAAATGTGACATCTTGATTACAATTCTCTGCTACATTTTGACAAAAGCCTTAACTCTAAAGTAACATTTCCAAGTGCTTATTTTATTCTGTTTTGCAGCTATTGAATGTTTTGAGGCACATAATGCGATTAATTTTCTTTCGTATTACATGTTTTAGGAGTACACTAAACGAAATGACTTTAATATTACGTTTGTGTAATACAAACATTATGTTAATGTAATAGGATCATGACGGTGCTCTGCTTAATAAATATACAAAATTAACTAAAACAAGCTAATTTGTATAAATAATGTAATTTTGTTGATTACAAGAAACAACAGAATTCTTACAGCGCACAGTCTTCAATTCGAACAGGCAGGAGAGCTACAAAAATTAATTAATTACGAAACATTTTAACTTAAACAGTAAACAAAAAAAAAACTATTTAAAGTTGAGTGAGGTAAAATTTGTTCTTAAATTATTTGTTCCTATTACCAACTTAATTATAAATTATGCAAAATGAACGCATACATTATTTATATTTTATAAATACTAAAATAAATCACACATTAGGCAAACTGTTCGAGAAAATATCCTGAAACTTAATTAGCACTCGATAAACTTGAATTACATAACAAAGTATATATTCGCTATTGCAAAATTATTATCAGAAAAAAATATGTTACATTTCACTTAAATTTTTTTCTAAACTTGTAAATTTCAGACTATTTTGACTCATAATTAGGAGTAGGGGAAGATGGTATATGACAACAGAGATTTTGGCCATCTCTTACCCCGTACTTGAAGTTTGTTTACATCAAAATAGCGGTTAAGCAGTCCCATTATATCCTGTCTACAGTATGTGTCGTAAACAATGTCATAGTGACTTGCACATGTGAGGCATGTTTGGTAACTACGCATTGTTTTTTGTGGTTATTCAGTTTATGTGCTAAAACTTTTTTATTTATTTAACAACAATTAGAAAATTTGGCGTAGGTGTACCTTACAGTATATTAAATGTATGTACAATGTTAAAACTTAAAATAATCATACAAGTTTTTCATTAAATCGTTGCTTTTAAAAATTGATCACATGGTGCATTGTGGGACAATGATGATAATCAGGTAAATTTTCTGAAAAAGACTTCCGACTTTAGATTTTCTTTCTCTAAAAACAGAGATAAAGACTGTGTTGAAAAAGAAAATATTCTGTGTAGGTTAAGCGCACCGACTACGTTTGGGGGCACTGAAAAAACAAAGAAACATTTTCAATTTTAGTTTGATTTTTCAAAGTACAATGTCTAAATGCCCATGAAAAGTTAAAGTTTTTAAAATAAAAAATTAAAATTAAGCTTTTTTTAAATTACTTATGCTTTATTTCATATATATTTTTTGCTGTCCCACAATGTACCACGGGGTGGTTTATGTGGGGACAAGTGGTGTATAGTGGGACAGTCCCTCTATTTGTGTACCTTTATTTTTTTTAAATAATTTTTTGTATATGCAATGATAAACTAAAGCAATATGAATATCTCATATCAATTTGAGGTATGCAAATTAAGCCGTTCAAAAGTTACGCAAAATTTAAAAAAAGTGTCCCAGTATATACCACCTTCCCCTACACTAAACGGAATGACTTCAATATTACGTTTGTGTAATACAAACATTCTTTTAATGTAATAGGATCATGACTGTGCACTACTGCTTAATAAATATACAAAATTAAGTAAAATAAGCAAGTGTGTATAAATAATTTGCGAACACACAAAGTATATTATTACTTAAAATGTGATAACATGCCTTAGTCTAGTTGGGGTTGCTCAATTACCTTAGCAGAATTTGGTTTATGTGCATTTACAACACAGGATTTGTGAATATTGTTAAGTTTGCAGTCTGAAAAATATTTCTTTTAACGGAGTTTAGATTTTATTACATCAACTTTAAATAGGTAATTAAATCTAAATAAAATATAAGTGAGACAATATGACTCGGTGGCCTTTACGACCGAAGCAGTTTTCATAAATGTCAACTTTTTATAGTTTTTTACCTGTGTGTCCTCATGTGTCTAGTGAGACTATTTCTGTGAATGAAAGATTTCTCACAAATGTTACATTTATAAGGTTTTTTACCAGTGTGGATCCTCATGTGAACAAAAAGATGGCTCTTGCTGCGATAACCTTTCTTACAAATGTCACACTTAAATGGTTTTTCACCAGTATGTATCCTCATATGAACCTTAAGATAGCTTCTGCAACTAACAAATGTCTCACAAATGTCGCATTTATAAGGTGTTACACCACTGTGGGTCCTCATGTGAACAAATAGTTGGCTCCTGCTGAGATAACCTTTCTTACAAATGTCACACTTAAATGGTTTTTCACCAGTATGTATCCTCATATGAACCTTAAGATAGCTTCTGCTACTAACAAATGTCTCACAAATGTCACATTTATAAGGTTTTTTGCCCGTGTGTGTCTTCATATGTCGAAGGAGATTGCCTATTTGATTGAAACGTGTCTCACAAATGTCACATTTATAAGGTTTTTCACCCGTGTGTGTCTTTATATGATCAATGAGACTACTTCTTTGACTAAATAAATTCTCACAAATGTCACACTTGAAAGGTTTTTCACCCGTGTGTGTCCTCATATGACCATCGAGGGTGCTTTTGAAACTGAAAGATTTTTCACAAATGTCACATTTATATGGTTTTTCACCAGTGTGTGTCTTCATATGTTGGGTGAGATTGCTTCTGTGATTAAAACGTTTCTCACAAATGTCACATTTAAAAGGTTTTACACCCGTGTGTGTCATCATATGAATATTGAGATAGCTTCTGCTAATAAAAGATTTTTCACAAATGTCACATTTATAAGGTTTTTCACCAGTGTGTGTCTTCATATGTCGAGAGACATTGCCTCTGTGATTAAAACGTTTCTCACAAATTTCACATTTAAAAGGTTTTACACCCGTGTGTGTCTTCATATGTCCAGTGAGATGTCTTCTTTGACTGAATAATTTTTCACAAATGTCACATTTATGTTTTTCACCAAAGTGTGTCTTCATATGTCCAATGAGATTGTTTCTGTGACCGAAACATTTCCCACAAATGTCACATTTATAAAGTTTACCAGTGTGTGTCTTCATATGTCGAGGGAGATTGGTTATGTGATTGAAACGTTTCTCACAAATGTCACATTTAAAAGGTTTTACACCCGTGTGTGTCTTCATATGTACAGTGAGATGTCTTCTTTGACTGAATAATTTTTCGCAAATGTCACATCTATAACGTTTTTCACCAAAGTGTGTCTTCATATGTCGAATGAGATTGTTACTGTGACTGAAACATTTCTTACAAATATCACATTTTAGAAATGTATGCTTGGTGTTAGATTTTACAGCTGTCGAATTACTTTTCTTGGTAAAACCCTCTTTGCGCAACTTTATTTTCTCTACTTCTTTATATTCCTTGGACTCATTATAATTTATACAGATTTGATGTAAACGAACGTAACAATTTTTGAGTTTGTACTTACTTTGCAGCTTGTTCAAATCGTTAATTTGATGCAAATATTGGTTTTTTGAAATAAAGTAGTTTTCATTTGTAAGAGAATTTTCTTGTAGATTATGCATATCACAGTTTTGTATTTTACTGTTTGATACAACTGGGAAAATATCATTGACATCATTTAAACATAATATTTCGTCATCTTCCAAGTATGCTAATTTTTCCAATCCCGTGACTTTCTTTTCACGTAACATATTTTCGCTATCAACATTACAACTTATACTGTTTAGTACATTTCCATTTTTCAACATCCTTAAATTTTCTTCACAATTAAAATTGGTACTCAGAAATTCTTCTTTAACTTCAAACAATTTGCTATCTGGTTTCAGATCTTCATTGCTTGCTAACACTCGTAATGCGTATTCTTCTTGCTCCACTTTAATTTGTTGGTTATTTGTTTCACCCACATAAAGTTCATTTTTAGTTACTCTGCTATAGTTATTCAGATCTATTTCACCAGTTATCGACTCCATTTATAAGCTAACTTGGCGACTTATTAAGAATTTGTTCTGTGTTGTGTTAGGAACAGTTGCACGTTTTAAGATAGGTTAAATTCGCGTTGGGTCATTTCCAGAACAAAATGTTTAGTTTAACTACCCGAAGCTCCACGAACTACTACCGAAAAACTGAATACAGTATAAAGTATGATGCATTAAAAAAAAATTAATTTCACTTTGCATCGTTATAAAAACAGAATTTCGAATTTATGTGCATTTTAGTAATTTCCATAGCACACTTAAGGTGGGTTTATGCAGCCGTTTTAGTAATAAGATGTAATGTTTAAGCAAAATAACTTCGATTCCATTTAAACATTATATTTATGCAAGGAAAACAGATTATACTGGGGATATATTTATTGACACGTTGACGTACATAATGCCGCGCACCACACCCTTCGCACAGCTGCCAACTTAGTGTCCCAAAAAACTCTAGACACAACACTCCTCCCCCCTAGCACCGATAAAACCCACTTCATAGTCCTGTAAGAACTTTGGAGCTCTCTTCTCTCGGGTAGGCCTGTTGCACCTTGGCTGATATGCTGTCGTAGGCTCTGGATGTTGTTCTTGAGGAATTTGATTCTTCGGACTGAAATCCTGGACGTCATCCGCTTCAGAATCAATTATCTCTTTAAGTTGATCGTGGTGTCGATGGACAACCTTTCCGTCTGGAGTACTAACTTTATAACTTAAAGGTCCAGTAGTTTCTATGATGTTACCGGGAACCCACTTTGGTCCGGACTGAAATGACTTCGTGAAAATCGGGTCTTCAACTGCGAACTGTTTTGGCGGTGAGATCGGAGACTTGCATTCTTGCTTGTCTTTCATTTCACTTGTAAAATTAGGACGGACATGGTCCAACAAAGTATTCAACTTACGACAAATCAATAGTTCGGCTGGAGACTTTCCTGTAGTAGTACTAGGTGTAATATGCTGTATTAACAGGTAACGAGTTAAAGCAAGATTCGGATCAGTTTTGCCCATCTTTAATGCCATTTTTGTGACTTGAACCATTCTTTCGGCTTGGCCGTGTCTTGACGGAACTGGGTAGGGATCGGTACGTAAGGCTTTGTTGATCGTGCTCTTGTAGTCACCACAAATCCGCACTTCCTTGTCATTTTTAACTACTGTCACTATGGGAGTACACCATTTTGGGCGTGTCACTGGCTCTAGAACACCTTCTTTAACTAACCTCAACCGGTTCATTTTCTACCCTGTCTTTTAACGCGATAGCTTCCTAGCTTTTAAAAGAACTGGCTTTATAGCTGGATCTAGCGCAAACGATATTGGCGGACCCTTGTAGCTACCTAGACCTTCCTGAAAAATGTCAGCGAACTCTTCTAGCTTCTAGGTAGTTTGTGATCATGAAAATATTTCCCATTCCGGATATCGATAATCCCAAAGGTTGGAACCAATTTCGCCCTAACAAATTGGCCCTGTCCCTGGCAACTACGACTAGTGGTACCTTCGCCTTTTTCCCGTTGTGTTCAACAATAGCTTGGCACTCTCCAAAAACTGGAATTTTAGTACCTTGATAGTCTTTAAGAGTTGTATTTGTGATTGGTTTTAGTTTTGGTGGCTTGTTATCGAAAAGTTTCCTAAAAACTTCCCGCCCGATTACGCTACTCGCGGCGCCAGAGTCTACCTCCATCAGGAGAGGCTTACCCTCGATTGTCACCTGAACCACGAACCTTTCTTGTCTTTGATCACGCACATTGTTCATGCATTCGTTGTTCCAATAGCACTCATTCGATTCCGTCACAGAAGCTACACTTTGATGCACGTTTTCATTGTTTTTCTGGCGGCGTTTCTTCTTGAACACGCTTACTCAATGTGTCCCATTTTTTTTACAAAAACGACTCTGTTTCCTTGTGTACACAATCGACTGGCGAATGTTGACCTTCTCATCTAAAACACTTGCTCCTAGATGTTTTGTCGCTAAAATTTTCTGCTTTTTTGAAAACTGGTTTCCTTTTGGAATAGGATGCCGTTGTTTGCTGATTTACAGTCTGACCCGCTTCCTTTAACATAGTTACACTTCGCATAACTGCTTCGTGTGCATAACAAATGTCTCTAGTTTTTTCAAACGTCAAGTCCTTTTCGGATAGTAATTTTCGTTGCAGGTTATCGTCACTTACCCCGCAAATTAACCTATCCCGAATCATCGTTTCTAAAGTACGACCGAAAAGACAGTTTTCAGCTAAATGTCTCTTTTATAAAATCCGATATGCTCTCTCCCTGAAGTTGGTTTCTCCGATAGAACTTGAATCGGTACACTACTTCAGATTTCTGCGACGAAAAATTTTCGGTAAGCACGGTTATGATTTCATCATACGACATATGTACGTCTTTGTGGTTACTTTAACAGGACCGTATGATTTCGAACGTTTCCGGGCCACAAACGCTAAGGAATACTGGCCTTTTCTTTTCTTCAGTTGTGACATCGTTTCCTTCGAGCAAAAACGCCATCCGCTCTTTATAGGAATCCCAGCCTTCAGGTTCATTGATATTGAACACTTCTATGCTGCCAAACATCGCCATGTTCTGTGGTACACGAAAAAATTTACTTCGTCACAACTTTCGTACAGTTCTGTCAACTTTTAAATTTCGCGCGCGATCAGGCGGTGTAGCAGCAATGGCAGCTGCGTCACGCCGACTAGAGAAATAACGATAAATCTCGGTTGTTACTTACTTAAACTCGCGCGTTTTCGATGCATCCCATCCTCGTCGCCAATGTTATGTTTAAGCAAAATAACTTTGATTACATTTAAACATTGTATTTATTTAAGAAAAACAATATTTACTAGGGATACATTTATTGACAAATTTACGTATATA
This sequence comes from Elmis aenea, assembly GCA_947652605.1. Lineage (NCBI taxonomy): Eukaryota > Metazoa > Arthropoda > Insecta > Coleoptera > Elmidae > Elmis > Elmis aenea. Next base: position 44,415,937 of record OX393581.1, read on the forward strand.
ACAGCCGCGCACCACACTGGCTCGCATTTGCATTATTTTTAGTTAACACAGTTATACGTATGATTTTATAACAAAACATCTTACTTAAATAGATAATAAATTTCACATTATTCAAATTTGACAGGTTTTATTAAAGGTGTTCAAATTACAAACCACATTTTCAATGCAAATGTGACATCTTGATAACAATTCTCTGCTACATTTTGACAAAAGCCTTAACTCTAAAGTAACATTTCCAAGTGCTTATTTTATTCTGTTTTGCAGCTATTGGATGTTTTGAGGCACATAATGCGATTAATTTTCTTTCGCATTACATGTTTTAGGAGTACACTAAACGAAATGACTTTAATATTACGTTTGTGTAATACAAACATTATGTTAATGTAATAGGATCATGACGGTGCACTGCTTAATAAATATACAAAATTAACTAAAACAAGCAAATTTGTATAAATAATTTGCGAACACACAAAGTATATTATTACTTAAAATGTGATAATATGCCTTAGTCTAGTTGATTACAAACCATAACCAGTGACATGGCAGTTTCTAGAGGCTGGTTGTAAACGGTTGGAAAATCTCCGATACGTTTGCAAACAAACATCTGATAAGTCTCCTGTGCATTATCATAAAATTGAGCAGATTTATTGTAACTAAACGTAATGATTAATGGTTGAACTCTTGGATGTGTCTTACATATTGATTTAAAAAAAAGTAGCTTACTGTACCAGGGTAACATTGCAATCACACAAGTGTTATTAAACGAAAAGTTAAAAGTTGACCGATTGACTTGGCATAATTAAAAGATTACTTTTATTTCTATCTGCCCTGATTCGGCAATTCCTGTGTGATGTTTTATTAGAAAACGCATGATGCTCAATGACCTTAGCAGAATTTGTTTTATGTGCATTTACAACACAGGATTTGTGAATATTGTTAAGTTTGCAGTCTGAAACATATTTCTTTAAGCAGAGTTTAGACTTTATTACATCAACTTTGAATAGGTAATTACATTTAAATAAAATATAAGTGAAACAAAATGATCTTCTCAGTGGCCTTTACGACCGAAACAGTTTTCACAAATGTCAACTTTTTATGGTTTTTTACCTGTGTGTGCTCATATGAACTCTGAAAGTGGTTCTGTAAATAAAACATTTCTCACAAATGTCACATTTATGAGGTTTTTCACCAGTGTGGGTCCTCATGTGAACGAAAAGTTGGCTCCTGCAGGGATAACATTTCTTACAAAAGTCACACTTAAATGGTTTTTCACCAGTATGTATGCTCATATGAATATTGAGACCCCTTCTGGAACTGAAAGATTTCTCACAAATGTCACATTTATAAGAATTTTCGCCCGTGTGTCTCTTCATATGTTGAATGAGATAGTTTCTGAGACTGAAACATTTCTCACAAATGTCACATTTATAAGGTTTTTCACCAGTGTGTGTCTTCATATGTCTAGTGAGACGGGATCTGGTACTGAAAGATTGCTCACAAATGTCACATTTATAAGGTTTTTCACCTGTGTGTGTCCTGTGTGTTCTCATATGAACATAGAGATTGTTTCTGTGCCTCAACCATTTCTCACAAATGTCACATTTAAAAGGTTTTTTACCAGTATGAACTCATATGAACTCTGAGAGTGTCTCTGCCACTAAAAAATGTCTCACAAATGTCACATTTATGTTTTTCGCCTGTGTGTGTCCTCATATGAACACTGAGATACTGTCTGCAACTGAAACCTTTTTGACAAATGTCACATTTACCACCACCAGTGTGGGTTTTCATGTGAGCAAAGAGGTGGCTCCTGCTGAGATAACATTTCTTACAAATGTCACACTTAAATGGTTTTTCACCACTATGTATTCCCATATGAACATTGGCATACCTTCTGGAACTGAAAGATTTCTCACAAATGTCACATTTATAAGGTTTTTCACCAGTGTGTGTCTTCATATGGTGATTGAGATGGTCTCTGAGACTGAAACATTTCTCACAAATGTCACATTTGTAAGGTTTTTCACCAGTGTGTGTCTTCATATGTCTAGTGAGATTGGATCTGTGATTGAAACATTTCTCACAAATGTCACATTTATAGAGTTTTCCACCCCTGTGTGTCCTCATATGATAATTGAGACTGCCTCTGGAACTAAAGAATTTCACACAAATGTCACATTTATAAGGTTTTTCGCCTGTGTGTGTCTTGTGTGTTCTCATATGAACATAGAGATTGTTTCTGTGCCTGAACCATTTCTCACAAATGTCACATTTAAAAGGTTTTTCACCAGTATGTATCCTCATATGAACTCTGAGAGTGTCTCTGCCACTAAAAAATGTCTCACAAATGTCACATTTATGTTTTTCGCCTGTGTGTGTCCTCATATGAACACTGAGATACTGTCTGCAACTGAAACCTTTTTGACAAATGTCACATTTACCACCACCAGTGTGGGTTTTCATGTGAGCAAAGAGGTGGCTCCTGCTGAGATAACATTTCTTACAAATGTCACACTTAAATGGTTTTTCACCACTATGTATTCCCATATGAACATTGGCATAGCTTCTGAGACTGAAACATTTCTCACAAATGTCACATTTGTAAGGTTTTTCACCAGTGTGTATCTTCATATGTCTAGTGAGATTGGATCTGTGATTGAAACATTTCTCACAAATGTCACATTTATAGAGTTTTCCACCCCTGTGTGTCCTCATATGATAGTTGAGACTGCCTCTGGAACTAAAGAATTTCACACAAATGTCACATTTATAAGGTTTTTCACCCGTGTGTTTCCTCATATGAACATCGAGATGTCCTCTTTGACTGCAAAATTTCCCACAAATGTCACATTTATAAGGTTTTTCACCAGTGTGTTTCTTTATATGAACATTTAAGCTATCTTGTTCGTCAAAACATTTCTTACAAATATCACATTTTAGTAGTGTATGCTTGGTGTTAGATTTTACAGCTGTCGAATTACTTTTCTTGGTAAAACCCTCTTTGCGCAACTTTATTTTCTCTACTTCTTTATATTCCTTGGAGTCTTTATAATTTATACAGATTTGATGTAAACGAACGTAAAATTTTTTGAGTTTGTACTTACTTTGCAGCTTGTTCAAATCGTTAGTTTGATGCAAATATTGATTTTTTGAAATAGTTGTTTTCATTTATGGGAGAATTTTCTTGTAGGTTATGCTTATCGCAGCTTTTGTTTAATACAACTGGTAAAATATCATTAACATCATTTAAACATAATATTTCGTCATAAATTCGAAATTTTGTTTTTATAACAATAACAAGGCACAGCGAAATAATTTTTTTTAAATGCATTATAATGTATTCAGTATTTCGTAAGTAGTTCGTAACGCTTCGGGTAGTTAAACTAAAAAACCATTTAAGTGTGACATTTGTAAGAAAGGTTATCGCAGCAGAAGCCAACTTTTTGTTCACATGAGGACCCACACTGGTGAAAAACCTTAGAAATTTTGGTTTATGTGACAAAATTTGTTAATTTCTACACAAGTGAATAGTTTTCTTTTTTGTTTACTGTTTAAGTTAAAATATTTTGTAATTACTATCTTTCTACTTATTAAGTGTGCTATGAAAATTACTAAAATACACATAAATTCGAAATTTTGTTTTTATTTCAATAACAAGGCACAGCGAAATATTTTTTTTTAAATGCATTATAATGTATTCAGTATTTCGTAAGTAGTTCGTAACGCTTCGGGTAGTTAAACTAAACATGTTATTGAAATGACCTAACGTGAATTTAATCTAACTTAAAACGTGCACCTGTTCCTAACACGGAACTAATTCTTAATAAGTCACTAAGTTTGCTCATAAATGGAGTCGATAACTGGTAAAATAGATCTGAATAAGTATAGCAGAGTAACTAAAAATGAACTTTATGTGGATAAAACAAATAACCAACAAATGAAAGTGGAGCAAGAGCAACAAGAGTACGAATTACGATTGTCAGCAAGCAATGAAGATCTGAAACTAGATGGCAAATTGTTTGAAGTTAAAGAAGAATTTCTGAGTACCAATTTTAATTGTAACGAAAATTTAAAGATGTGGAAAAATGGAAACGTAATGGACGGTAGTTTATATGAATGTAAAATGATAGACACACCAATTGAACATACACAAAACCGTAAAAGTTGTAATGTTAATAACGTAAATATGTTACGTGAGAAGAAAGTCACGGGATTGGAAAAATTAGCATACTTGCAAGATGACGAAATATTATGTTTAAATGATGTCAATGATATTTTCCCAGTTGTATTAAACAGTAAAATACAAAACTGTGATAAGCCTAACCTACAAGAAAATTTGCTTACAAATGAAAATAACTTTATTTCAAAAAACCAATATTTGCTTGAAATGAATTATCTGAACAAGCTGCAAAGCAAGTACAAACTCAAAAATTGCTACGTTCGTTTAGATCAAATCTGTATAAATTATAAAGAGTCCAAGGAATATAATGAAGTAGACAAAATGAAGTTGCGCAAAGAGGGTTTTACCAGGAAAAGCAATTCAACAGCTGTGAAATGTAACACCAAGCATACATTACTAAAATGTGAAATTTGTAAGAAATGTTTCGATCACCAAGATAGGTTATATGATCATATGAAGAAGCACACTGTTAAAAAACTTTATAAATGTGACGTTTGTGAAAAATGTTTTAGTGGCAGAAACCGTCTCACTACACATATGAAGACACACACGGGCGAAAAACCTAAATGTGACATTTGTAAAAAATCTTTCCGTTGCAGAAGCTATCTCGATGTTCATATGAGGACACACACGGGTGAAAAACCTTATAAATGTGACATTTGTGAGAAATGTTTCAATCACAGATCCAATCTCACTAGACATATGAAGACACACACTGGTGAAAAACCTAAATGTGGCATTTTTAAAAAGTCTTTCAGTTGGAGAAGCTATCTCGATGTTCATATGAGGACACACACGGGTAAAAAACCGTATAAATGTGACATTTGTGGGAATTTATTTAGTCAAAGAAGTCATCTCATTGATCATATGAGGACACACACGCGTGAAAAACCTTTTAAATGTGACATTTGTGAGAAATGTTTTAGTGTCGGAAACTATCTCTATGTTCATATGAAGACACACACTGGTGAAAAACCTTTTAAATGTGACATTTGTGAGAATCTATTTCGTCAAAGAAGTAATCTCGTTAGTCATATGAGGACACACACTGGTGAAAAACCTTTTAAATGTGACATTTGTGAGAATTTATTTAGTCAAAGAAGTCATCTTGTTTTTCATATGAGGACACACACTGGTGAAAAACCTTATAAATGTGACATTTGTAAAAAATCTTTCAGTTGCAGAAGCTATCTCGATGTTCATATGAGGACACACACGGGTGAAAAACCTTATAAATGTGACATTTGTGAGAAATGTTTCAATCACAAACAACGTTTCACTGAACATGTGAAGACACACACTGGTGAAAAACCTAAATGTGGCATTTGTAAAAAGTCTTTCAGTTGCAGAAGCTATCTCCATGTTCATATGAGGACACACACGGATAAAAAACCGTATAAATGTGACATTTGTGGGAATTTATTTAGTCACAGAAGTCATCTCATTGTTCATATGAGGTCACACACGCGTGAAAAACCTTTTAAATGTGACATTTGTGAGAAATGTTTTAGTGTCGGAAACAATCTTAATCTTCATATGAAGACACACACTGGTGAAAAACCTTTTAAATGTGACATTTGTGAGAATCTATTTCGTCAAAGAAGTCATCTTGTTTTTCATATGAGGACACACACTGGTGAAAAACCTTATAAATGTGAGATTTGTGAGAAATGTTTCAATCACAAAAACAATTTCACTCAACATGTGAAGACACACACTGGTGCAAAACCTAAATGTGACATTTGTAAAAAATCTTTCAGTTGCAGAAGCTATCTCGATGTTCATATGAGGACACACACGGGTGAAAAACCTTATAAATGTGACATTTGTGAGAAATGTTTCAATCACAAAAACAATTTCACTCAACATGTGAAGACACACACCGGTGCAAAACCTAAATGTGACTTTTGTAAAAAATCTTTCAGTTCCAGAAGCTATCTCGATGTTCATATGAGGACACACACGGGTAAAAAACCGTATAAATGTGACATTTGTGGGAATTTATTTAGTCAAAGAAGTCATCTCATTGTTCATATGAGGACACACACGGGTGAAAAACCTTTTAAATGTGACATTTGTGAGAATTTATTTAGTCAAAGAAGTCATCTTGTTTTTCATATGAGGACACACACTGGTGAAAAACCTTATAAATGTGACATTTGTGAGAAATGTTTTAATCAAAGAAGCATTTTCACTGGACATATGAAGACACACACGTGAAAAATTTTATAAATGTGACATTTGTGAGAAACGTTTCACTCGCAGAAACGATCTCATTGAACATATGAGGACACACACTGGTGAAAAACCTTATAAATGTGACATTTGTGAGAAATGTTTCAGTCGCAGAAACCATCTCCCTCAACATATGAAGACACAAACAGGTGAAAAACCTTATAAATGTGAAATTTGTGAGAAATCTTTCGGTTCCAGAAGCTATCTCATTGTTCATATTAGGACACACAAGGGTGAAAAATCTTATAAATGTGATATTTGTAAAAAATCTTTCAGTTGCAGAAGCTATCTCAATGTTCATATGAGGAAACATACTGGTAAAAAACTATTTAATTGTGACGTGTGAGAAATGTTATCTCAGCAGGAGCCAATTATTTGTTCACATAAGGAGCCACAGTGGTGTAATACCTTACAAATGTGATCTTTGTCAAAAATGTTTCAGTCACAGACTGATTCTCAGTGTTCATATGAGGACACACGTGGGTGAAAAGTCTTATAAATGTGACATTTGTGAGAAATTATTTAGTCAAAGAAGCAATCTCACAACATATTAAGATACATATTGGCGAAAAACCATTTAAGTGTGCCATTTGTAAGAAAGGTTATCACAGCAGGAGCCAACTTTTTGTTCACATGAGGACCCACAAAAAACAAGCTTCTGTTTAAAACTATACTTAAGCCCATCTGGACATACGGAATTCAGCTTTGGGGATCAACAAGTTCATCAAATATTGAAATACTGCAAAGGTTTCAGTCAAAAACGCTACGTATTATAGCCAAAGCTCCGTGGTATGTATCGACAAACTCATTCATAGTGGCTTTAATATAAATACAGTGCGCGAAGAAATTACAAACTATAGTAAAAAATACCAACGCTGTTTGGACGTGCATCATAATTTAAGTGCTTTAAATCCGCTAGACAATGGTAGTGAAGTGCGTCGGTTAAAACGTTTTAAACCATTGGATTTAAATTTTAGATTTACCTAATTCTAGTAATTTAAGTGACTTTTAACTAGTAACTAGCTCTTAACTATTAAGGTAGTAATAAGTTAGTTAAGTAAAATATATTACGTTGCTGTCACTGAACAGAGTAAATCTTCTCATGTCTACATTGTCAACAAATTTGCCTATTGCTTCATGGTAAGCAGATTGCAAATATAACTTACAAAAAAAAAATGAGGACCCACACTGGTGAAAAACATTAGAAATGTGACATTTGTGAGAAATGTTTTATTTACAGAACCACTTTCAGAGTTTATATGAGCACACACAGGTGAAAAACCATACAAAGTTGACATTTATGAAAAATGTTTCAGCCACTGAAAAGGTCATATTGTCTATTAACCTCCGTTTACAGAAATATGTTTCAGACTGCAAACTTAACAATATTCGCAAATCCTGTGTTGTAAATGCACATAAAACTAATTCTGCTAAGGTCATTGAGCATCATGCGTTTTCTGTTAAAACTTCAGAGAGCAATTGCTGAATCAGTGTAATTAGGATAAAAAATAATTTTTAATTATGCGAAGTCAGTCAACTTTTAACTGTTCGTTTAATAACACTTGTGTGATTGCAATGTTACCCTGGTCCATCATTATGTTTGGTCACAATAAATCTGCACAATTTCATGATAATGCACAGGCAGGACCGGCTCAGATGTCGGGATTTTTCCCGAGGTCTTGCGCATAAAGGCACCTTCATAGTTGTAACAATTATTGGCACATATTATAAACACAGTGCAGAGTGAGTATATGCAACAATCATTAGGGGTTAAAAAATAAACCCCGCAAAAAACAAACGGCTACACAACTGTTTATAATCTGTGCTGTGTCTGACCATAGAATAGAGATGTCTCATGTCTGAATTAAGGTCGTTGCAAGGGGCCCTGGCGCCCCTAGTGAAGGTATGATATTTCTAAATTAAAATTTATTAAAAATTATTTAGTTAGAGTGAGTCGATATGCTGTCAATAGAGCAGGAAGTAGCAAAAAAATGAATTTTGATGATGTGATCAAGCAATTCGTTATAAAAAAAGTTTGCGGTAATACCAAGAAATACAAAAATATGTATTTTATGTGTTTATGAAATTAATAATATAGCTGGAAATACAAAAATGTATGCTTTATGATATTAAGGAAATAAATATTTGATTAAATAATTTAAAAAACTATGTTCGTGCATTATTTCAAAAGGCTCCGCAAAACCCACAGCCGGCCCTGTGCACAGGAGTCATAGTCTAGTAATATGTAAGTTAACAAAGATCGCCTTTAAATAAAATCTTGGTTTGGTAAATTTGTACTTCTGGTAATTCGGTGATAGAAGTAAAATATTTTGATGAATTTTAAAGTCCATTTATATTCTTGTTTCTGTTTCTTAACAATCTTTGGGTCTCCGCCAGGGTTGCCAGATTTCAAATTAGGTCTCGCAGGACAAAAATTAAAAAAATGAAGGTGATCTTTCCCAAGAAATTTTGTTCATAATTAACGATTTTGACATATCAATTTTAATTTCTAAAATTCATTTTGGCCATTTAAAAATGCATCTAATAAAGAAAACAACAAAAACAGTTGAATTAAACTTATTTATCCTAAAAATTATTCACTATTTCTCATTTGATTTCACTTCATTAAGAATGACTAAACCAGGGCTTCGAACCGGAACTGAACCGAAAACCGGAAAATACCGTAATTTTTGTCGGAATGAAAACCGGAACTGAACCGAAAAAAAAACGGTTTATAACGGTTCGGTACATGTTCAACAAACTCGCGCGTTTTGTTTATATTTGTTTCGCTTAATAAATTATATTATTATCATATGTTATATTGTATACTGTGTATAGGGTATTGGGCAAGAGTTATTGGGCAATAATTGCCAACGTGTTATGTAAATATAGGGTTATCTATGTATAGGGTTTACTTATTGTCCATCCAGGACAGATTGTAAACAATCTAGGGGTAAAAACAAGTGTAATACCTCTGTGTATATCGTATTGAGTGCCATGTTTAATCATTACTTTAGCTTTGAAATTAGTTAACCTCACTGATGTTTTAAAATTCGTGGTATCAGATAACACGTACTAACCTCATAAAAACTCATTTTAAAACAATTACTTGCAAATTTTGGTGAATGTCAGCAATCATGTAGGCGAATCTCTGCTACATATTCCACTTAAATAATAACTATGTTTAATAGCCTTTTATGAAGTTCTCGAATATTTAAAGACGGATGTTGTAAAATTCAAAGATATCACATGCACTAACCTCATAAAAAGTCATCTTATAACTAATTAACCTCAATATATGGTAATTTGTTTGTCTACACAATGTAGCTGCATATCTGCTGCATACCTCACTTCAATCCAGTAACAATTCAAGCTCATTTAACGTTTTTACAGTAAAAAATCCAAACAAAACTGCATTATAGGTGACATTTAAGGGCGACCATATTGTTTTCATTTTGATAGCCAAACGTCCAGTATAGTTGATGCCCAACAGCCAACAAAAATTAACATGCGCGTTTACATTGCGCATAAGGGACTTTATCTTAAAACCTGGTTCTTGAATCGTTGAAAACTAAGCTGGTCGTTTGTGCGACTTAGTGTTGTTAGTTTGATGTTTATACCATAGAGGTCGCAGAGTGTAGCAATTTATGTAAAGCATTTGAGGATTTCTTAATGTTTACATGGAAAATTTCGTTATTTAGATTATTTGAGAGCTGATAATGATTATTTAAGCTATAACTAACATGTGTAAGAAGTTTTAAACCGTTTTATGTTGTTTTAATACCAATGAACTAAAATAATTCGCCAGCAACTAATTTATAACAGTTTAACCATTATATTTACTAAATTCAATGATAAAGTCATGAATTTTCTCATTCTTTAATAACAAATATAAACCATATCTTGCGTTAGTAAAAATAGACCGTCCACCAATCAAAATTTGTTCCGTTCTTCCTAAAACAAATTTTTTGTTCCGGTCTTCTTAAAAAAAAATCTTGAAAGCAAAAAAAAAACGTAATCCACCTTTTGTACTGTATTTTTGTCTAGAAATAATGGTCACCGTAGTTATATACTTCTATTTCCAATTATTATACCTTATTATACCAAATAAAAACATTTAAAAAAAAAGTAATCACTCGGAGCTGAACCGAAAACCGAGAAAAACAGTTATTTTTGCCGGAACGAAAACTGGAACCGAACCGATATATATTTTTTTAATTGAACCGGAACGGAAAACGAAACGAAAAAAATTACGGTTTGAAGCCCTGGACTAAACCAAGTTTTTTTTTTGTTTTGATTAGAATTCCGAACAATTCATTCAGAAATTCTGTTTTATAAATAACTCGGCCTCCACCCGTTGTATGTGTGCGTATCAGTGGCGTAGGCAGGATGGTTCCATGGGGGGGGGTTAAGAAACGCAAAAAACAGCTGAGGCCCTGTTTTTTTAGGTTACCGCTCTCTTTTTGCAGCATGTTTGATAGTTTCATCAAGGGGTGGAGGTTAATAAATGGCAAAAAGAAACGAAGACCTTTATTTTTAGCACAAAATTTACAGGTCTCCCGATCTATAACGACTTTTTGCGAACCAATGGGGGGGTTCTAACTCCCCTGACCCCCTCCTGCCTACGCCACTGGTGCGTATTTTAATTTGCTTTTTACGGGGGTTGGAAATTGGTTGTCAACTCCTCATGGCGTAAGCTTTGGCGCGCACAATTTGAACCTTTGGACACTGAGTGGACAGTGGGTCATATGACGATTTACGCAGACGCTTACGTCTAAAAATTCACGAGCGGCTCAAGGATTCCCCGACATCTTAACGTCCCGCGACCATTAGCGTGCAACTGACCCGCCAATGGCCGAAATTCATGCATACCTACTAGGAAAGAAATACATTTACATTTCATAACAGCAACCATCACTATGGCATTATTTTATTATTTTACAATCAAAATCTGTTAATATTTTATCTGTGGGACATTTAAATGTTTGTGCGGGATTGTCCCGCGCATTGCGGGACGTCTGGCATCCCTGAATCTAATAATAATATAATCAATAAAAAAGGCAAAAGTATTAATTGCAATGGATAATTCCCTAAACTTTCACTCAAACAAATTGCAAATAAAAACGTGATAAAATCGGTTAACACCGGTAACAGAAATTATTTATTTAGTTTTCAATCTTGGACTTGAATAAAAATTCCGTTTTGGTTCTTGCAAAAATTTAGCTTAATTTCGTTTACGATTTTGTTCCCTTCTCGCTCTTTATTAAGTATCCTTTTAGTTAGACTGAAATAATAGGATCAATACCTGGTGAAATAATTTAAAAAAAACAATTTATTATACGAATCCATTTCTTTAATGAAAATAATGTACATATTATTGCCTAGACCACCATAGGTATATATTACACGTCAGAATAGGGTCTTAACGTACAACCAGATAAGGGTTTTTCACTAGTAATGTTAAGATATAAATACAAAGTATGAAAATTAGGGCTACCATCGTTGTCACGTTCTTGTAACCCCAATATTCTATAATGTAGTTGGGGTATGACCTTGCCAAACGCAATCATTTTTCAACTGCATTTCTAAAACACATACTACACACACACACACACATGCCTACATATCATAGTCTATATCTATTGGATTTATCGTTAAAACATGTTGCACAAATTTTATTACAAAGGGCAGATATTTCCTTTTAATAACATGCTTCTTTGGATCAAGTTCTCGTGACACCCCATACTATTTGACTAAAATTTTACGTGTTGGAACATTAATTTTACATAGTGATATGATGCAGTTTGTTCAAAATGTTCACAGATTTCAAAGTAACGATCTAAAAACTATTACAACGAATTGTATACACTAAGATATTCCATACGGCCTATAGTCTATGTTTAAGATACAAGATATGTATATCAATTCTTAGAAACAAAAGAGGGAGTAAAACTGTGAACATTTTCGAATTTTAACACTAAAACTCGACAATTTGGATAAATAATGAGCAATTTATTGTTACACATTATTAGTTAAAAATAAAAATCTCTACTGGGCGCTGGTGAAGAAAGATCGACTGAACTTTGTACAATTTTTACACTAATACATTTTTTAAATTTTCGTCATTTATAATTTTGAAAAATACAATTTTTTTTAAATTTTTATTACGACAACCCTCTTTTTTGAATTTTAAAATATTTAAAAAAAATTTCCATAAAATATATAGTGCTTTTGGATTGTTGCTTTAAATAAAATAATTTTTTCAGTGTATTAGCTATTAATTTTTTGTGTAAATTTATTAAATGTCTTGTTGTAAAACATAAAAATTCAGTCATTTTTACTAAAATATCGCTCAAATATGTGACGTTTGTGAGAAATCTTTCAGTCGCAGAAGCAATCTCAATGATCATAAAATGAGGACACACACGGGCAAAAAACTTTTTAAGTGTGATATTTGTGAGAATTTATTTAGTCAAAGAATTGGTCTCATTGATCATATAAAGACACACACGGGTGAAAAACCTTATAAATGTGACATTTGTGAGAAAAGTTTCAGTCGCAGAAACAGTCTCACTACACATATGAAGACACACACGGGCGAAAAACCTTATAAATGTGACATTTGTGAAAAATTTGTCAGTCGCAGAAGCTATCTCAATGTTCATATGAGGATACATACTGGTGAAAAACGATTTAAGTGTGACGTGTGAGAAATGTTATCTCAGCAGGAGGCAACTATTTGTTCACATGAGGACCCGCAGTGGTGTAACACCTTATAAATGTGACATTTGTGAGACATTTGTTAGTTGCAGAAGCTATCTTAAGGTTCATATAAGGATACATACTGGTGAAAAACCATTTAAGTGTGACATTTGTAAGAAAGGTTATCGCAGCAGGAGCCATCTTTTTGTTCACATGAGGATCCACACTGGTGAAAAACCTTAGAAATTTTGGTTTATGTGACAAAATTTGTTAATTTCTACACAAGTGAATAGTTTTCTTTTTTGTTTACTGTTTAAGTTAAAATATTTTGTAATTACTATCTTTCTACTTATTAAGTGTGCTATGAAAATTACTAAAATACACATAAATTCGAAATTTTGTTTTTATAACAATAACAAGGCACAGCGAAATAATTTTTTTTAAATGCATTATAATGTATTCAGTATTTCGTAAGTAGTTCGTAGCGCTTCGGGTAGTTAAACTAAACATGTTATTGAAATGACCTAACGTGAATTTAATCTAACTTAAAACGTGCACCTGTTCCTAACACGCAACTAATTCTTAATAAGTCACTAAGTTTGCTCATAAATGGAGTCGATAACTGGTAAAATAGATCTGAATAAGTATAGCAGAGTAACTAAAAATGAACTTTATGTGGATAAAACAAATAACCAACAAATGAAAGTGGAGCAAGAGCAACAAGAATACGAATTACGATTGTCAGCAAGCAATGAAGATCTGAAACCAGATAGCAAATTGTTTGAAGTTAAAGAAGAATTTCTGAGTAACAATTTTAATTGTAACGAAAATTTAAAGATGTGGAAAAATGGAAACTTAATGGACGGTAGTTTATATGAATGCAAAATGATGGACACACCAATTGAACATACACAAAACCGTAAAAGTTGTAATGTTAATAACGAGAATATGTCACGTGAAAAGAAATTTACGGAATTGGAAAAATTAGCATACTTGCAAGATGACGAAATATTATGTTTAAATGATGTCAATGATATTTTTCCAGTTGTATTAAACAGTAAAATACAAAACTGTGATAAGCCTAACTTACAAGAAAATTTGCTTACAAATGAAAATAACTTTATTTCAAAAAACCAATATTTGCATGAAATGAACTATCTGAACAAGCAGCAAAGCAAGTACAAACTCAAAAATTGTTACGTTCGTTTACATCAAATCTGTATTAATGACAAAGAAGAGTCCAAGGAATATAATAAAGTAGACAAAATGAAGTTGCGCAAAGAGGGTTTTACCAAGAAAAGTAATTCGACAGCTGTAAAATGTAACACCAAGCATACATTACTAAAATGTGAAATTTGTAAGAAATGTTTCAATCACCAAGATAGCTTAAATGATCATATAAAGAAGCACACTGTTAAAAAACTTTATAAATGTGACGTTTGTGGGAAATTTTGCAGTTGCAGAAACAGTCTCACTACACATATGAAGACACACACGGGCGAAAAACCTTATAAATGTGACATTTGTGAGAATTTATTTAGTCAAAGAAGTAGTCTCAATGTTCATATAAAGACACACATGGGTGAAAAACCTTATAAATGTGACATTTGTGAGAAATGTTTCAGTCGCAGAAGCTATCTCGATGTTCATATGAGGACACACACGGGTAAAAAACCTTATAAATGTGACATTTGTGAGAATTTATTTAGTCAAAGAAGTGGTCTCATTGTTCATATAAAGGCACACATGGGTGAAAAACCTTATAAATGTGACATTTGTGAGAAATGTTTCAGTTGCAGAAGCTATCTCGATGTCCATATGAGGAGACACACTGGTAAAAAACCTTATAAATGTGACATTTGTGACAAATGTTTCAGTCGCAAAAGCAATCTCGATGTTCATATGAGGACACACACTGGTAAAAAACCTTATAAATGTGACATTTGTGAGAATTTATTTAGTCAAAGAATTGGTCTCATTGATCATATAAAGTCACACACGGGTGAAAAACCTTATAAATGTGACATTTGTGAGAAAAGTTTCAGTCGCAGACACACTCTCAATCTTCATATGAGGACACATACGGGTAAAAAACTTTATAAATGTGACATTTGTGAGAATTTATTTAGTCGAAGAAGTAGTCTCAATGTTCATATAAAGACACACATGGGTGAAAAACCTTATAAATGTGATATTTGTGAGAAATGTTTCAGTCGCAGAAGCCATCTCAATGTTCATATGAAGATACACACTGGTGAAAAACCTTATAAATGTGAGATTTGTGAGAAATGTTTTCGTTACAGAAACAGTTTTACTCAACATATGAAGACACACACTGGTGAAAAACCTTATAAATGTGACATTTGTGAGAAATGTTTCACTCGCAGAAACAATCTCACTCGACATACGAAGACACACACTGGTAAAAAACCTTATAAATGTGACATTTGTGAGAAATGTTTCACTCGCAGAAACAATCTCACTCGACATATGAAGTCACACACGGGCGAAAAACCTTATAAATGTGACATTTGTGAGAAATGTTTCAGTCGCAGAAGCTATCTCGATGTTCATATGAGGAGACATACTGGTGAAAAACCATTTAAATGTGACATATGTAAGAATTGTTATATCAGCAGGAGCCAACTATTTGTTCACATGAGGACCCACAGTGGTGTAACACCTTATAAATGTGACATTTGTGAGACATTTGTTAGTTGCAGAAGCTATCTTAAGGTTCATATGAGGATACATACTGGTGAAAAACCATTTAAGTGTGACATTTGTAAGAATGGTTATCGTAGCAGGAGCAAACTTTTTGTTCACATGAGGACCCACACTGGTAAAAAACCTTATAAATGTGACGTTTGTGACAAATGTTTCAGTCGCAAAAGCAATCTCGATGTTCATATGAGGAAACATACTGGTGAAAAACCATTTAAATGTGACATATGTAAGAATTGTTATATCAGCAGGAGCCAACTATTTGTTCACATGAGGACCCACAGTGGTGTAACACCTTATAAATGTGACATTTGTGAGACATTTGTTAGTTGCAGAAGCTATCTTAAGGTTCATATGAGGATACATACTGGTGAAAAACCATTTAAGTGTGACATTTGTAAGAAAGGTTATCGTAGCAGGAGCAAACTTTTTGTTCACATGAGGACCCACACTGGTGAAAAACCTTAGAAATGTGACATTTGTGAGAAATACTTCAGTCATAGAAGATATCTCATTCAACACATGAAGACACACGCAGACGTAAAACCTAAATGTGACGTTTGTGAGAAATCTTTCAGTCGCAGAAGCTATCTCAATGATCATAAAATGGGGACACACACGGGCAAAAAACTTTTTAAGTGTGATATTTGTGAGAATTTATTTAGTCAAAGAATTGGTCTCATTGATCATATAAAGATACACACGGGCGAAAAACCTTGTAAATGTGACATTTGTGAAAAATTTGTCAGTCGCAGAAGCTATCTCAATGTTCATATGAGGAAACATACTGGTGAAAAACTATTTAAGTGTGATGTGTGAGAAATGTTATCTCAGCAGGAGGCAACTATTTGTTCACATGAGGACCTGCAGTGGTGTAACACCTTATAAATGTGACATTTGTGAGACATTCGTTAGTTGCAGAAGCTATCTTAAGGTTCATATGAGGATACATACTGGTAAAAAACCTTAAAAATTTTGGTTTATGTGACAAAATTTGTTAATTTCTACACAAGTGAATTTTTCTTTTTTGTTTACTGTTTAAGTTAAAATATTTTGTAATTACTATCTTTCTACTTATTAAGTGTGCTATGAAAATTACTAAAATACACATAAATTCGAAATTTTGTTTTTATAACAATAACAAGGCACAGCGAAATAATTTTTTTTAAATGCATTATAATGTATTCAGTATTTCGTAAGTAGTTCGTAGCGCTTCGGGTAGTTAAACTAAACATGTTATTGAAATGACCTAACGTGAATTTAATCTAACTTAAAACGTGCACCTGTTCCTAACACGGAACTAATTCTTAATAAGTCACTAAGTTTGCTCATAAATGGAGTCGATAACTGGTAAAATAGATCTGAATAAGTATAGCAGAGTAACTAAAAATGAACTTTATGTGGATAAAACAAATAACCAACAAATGAAAGTGGAGCAAGAGCAACAAGAATACGAATTACGATTGTCAGCAAGCAATGAAGATCTGAAACTAGATGGCAAATTGTTTGAAGTTAAAGAAGAATTTCTGAGTACCAGTTTTAATTGTAACGAAAATTTAAAGATGTGGAAAAATGGAAACGTAATGGACGGTAGTTTATATGAATGTAAAATGATAGACACACCAATTGAACATACACAAAACCGTAAAAGTTGTAATGTTAATAACGTAAATATGTTACGTGAGAAGAAAGTCACAGGATTGGAAAAATTTGCATACTTGCAAGATGACGAAATATTATGTTTAAATGATGTCAATGATATTTTCCCAGTTGTATTAAACAGTAAAATACAAAACTGTGATAAGCCTAACCTACAAGAAAATTTGCTTACAAATGAAAATAACTTTATTTCAAAAAACCAATATTTGCATGAAATGAATTATCTGAACAAGCTGCAAAGCAAGTACAAACTCAAAAATTGCTACGTTCGTTTAGATCAAATCTGTATAAATTATAAAGAGTCCAAGGAATATAATGAAGTAGACAAAATGAAGTTGCGCAAAGAGGGTTTTACTAAGAAAAGTAATTCAACAGCTGTGAAATGTAACACCAAGCAAACATTACTAAAATGTGAAATTTGTAAGAAATGTTTCGATCACCAAGATAGGTTATATGATCATATGAAGAAGCACACTGTTAAAAAACTTTATAAATGTGACGTTTGTGAAAAATGTTTCAGTGGCAGAAACCGTCTCACTACACATATGAAGACACACACGGGCGAAAAACCTAAATGTGACATTTGTAAAAAATCTTTCAGTTGCAGAAGCTATCTCGATGTCCATATGAGGACACACACGGGTGAAAAACCTTATAAATGCGACATTTGTGAGAAATGTTTCAATCACAAAAACAATTTCACTCAACATGTGAAGACACACACTGGTGCAAAACCTAAATGTGACATTTGTAAAAAATCTTTCAGTAGCAGAAGCTATCTCGATGTTCATATGAGGACACACACGGGTGAAAAACCTTATAAATGTGACATTTGTGAGAAATGTTTCAATCACAAAAACAATTTCACTCAACATGTGAAGACACACACCGGTGCAAAACCTAAATGTGACATTTGTAAAAAATCTTTCAGTTCCAGAAGCTATCTCGATGTTCATATGAGGACACACACGGGTAAAAAACCGTATAAATGTGACATTTGTGGGAATTTATTTAGTCAAAGAAGTCATCTCATTGTTCATATGAGGACACACACGCGTGAAAAACCTTTTAAATGTGACATTTGTGAGAAATGTTTTAGTGTCGGAAACAATCTCTATGTTCATATGAAGACACACACTGGTGAAAAACCTTTTAAATGTGACATTTGTGAGAATCTATTTCGTCAAAGAAGTAATCTCGTTATTCATATGAGGACACACACGGGTGAAAAACCTTTTAAATGTGACATTTGTGAGAATTTATTTAGTCAAAGAAGTCATCTTGTTTTTCATATGAGGACACACACTGGTGAAAAACCTTATAAATGTGAGATTTGTGAGAAATGTTTTAATCAAAGAAGCATTTTCACTGGACATATGAAGACACACACTGGTGAAAAATTTTATAAATGTGACATTTGTGAGAAACGTTTCACTCGCAGAAACGATCTCATTGAACATATGAGGACACACACTGGTGAAAAACCTTATAAATGTGACATTTGTGAGAAATGTTTCAGTCGCAGAAAACATCTCCCTCAACATATGAAGACACACACAGGCGAAAAACCTTATAAATGTGAAATTTGTGAGAAATCTTTCAATTCCAGAAGCTATCTCATTGTTCATATTAGGACACACAAGGGTGAAAAATCTTATAAATGTGAAATTTGTGAGAAGTCTTTCAGTTCCAGAAGCTATCTCATTGTTCATATGAAGACACACACTGGCGAAAAACCTAAATGTGACATTTGTAAAAAATCTTTCAGTTGCAGAAGCTATCTCAATGTTCATATGAGGAAACATACTGGTGAAAAACTATTTAATTGTGACGTGTGAGAAATGTTATCTCAGCAGGAGCCAATTATTTGTTCACATAAGGAGCCACAGTGGTGTAATACCTTACAAATGTGATCTTTGTCAAACATGTTTCAGTCACAGACAGATTTTCAGTGTTCACATGAGGACACACGTGGGTTAAAAGTCTTATAAATGTGACATTTGTGAGAAATTATTTAGTCAAAGAAGCAATCTCACTCAACATATTAAGATACATATTGGCGAAAAACCATTTAAGTGTGCCATTTGTAAGAAAGGTTATCACAACAGGAGCCAACTTTTTGTTCTCATGAGGACCCACAAAAAACAAGCTTTTGGTGTTTAAAACTATACTTAAGCCCATCTGGACGTACGGAATTCAGCTTTGGGGATCAACAAGTTCTTCAAACATTGAAATACTGCAAAGGTTTCAGTCAAAAACGCTACGTATTATAGCCAAAGCTCCGTGGTATGTATCGAACAAACTCATTCATAGTGGCTTTAATATAAATACAGTGCGCGAAGAAATTACAAACAATAGTAAAAAATACCAACGCTGTTTGGAAGTGCATCATAATTTAAGTGCTTTAAATCTGCTAGACAATGGTAGTGAAGTGCGTTGGTTAAAACGTTTTAAACCATTGGATTTAAATTTTAGATTTACCTAATTCTAGTAATTTAAGTGACTTTTAACTAGTAACTAGCTCTTAACTATTAAGGTAGTAATAAGTTAGTTAAGTAAAATATATTACGTTGCTGTCACTGAACAGAGTAAATCTTCTCATGTCTACATTGTCAACAAATTTGCCTATTGCTTCATGGTAAGCAGATTGCAAATATAACTTACAAAAAAAAAATGAGGACCCACACTGGTGAAAAACATTAGAAATGTGACATTTGTGAGAAATGTTTTATTTACAGAACCACTTTCAGAGTTTATATGAGCACACACAGGTGAAAAACCATACAAAGTTGACATTTATGAAAAATGTTTCAGCCACTGAAAAGGTCATAATGGGTGATATGAATAAAAATGAGTTCATACTTTATTCTCAAAACATTGGAGTAAATGCTCCAAGTCGTAATAATAAAAATTACTAGCGGATGCTCAGGTTGAGCACATACTCTTATATACAATTTTTCGTGAGTATGTTCTCACAATTCGTATGAATAAAACAAGTTTAAGCTTTCTGAAGGCGAGTTCCTACTCAATATATTTGGAGTCTGGTTCTTAACAGACTCAGTCGTATTTTGAAAAGATATGACTGAATTTATATTAAATTTGCGTTTTAAAAAATATTACAAACCAAGAAAGAGTACGTGCAATCGTGACTTTAAAGCCATATATAGATTTTCTGAAGAGAATGTGCAATGGATAGCAAAACATTTTTTAAATGTAGAATCAGGAGAAAGCTGAGGTGGTGCGATAACCAAGATGGATAAAATTAAAATATTTTTAAAATATGTGGGAGATCCTGGATTTCAAGCAGGAGTCGGAGAAGATGTTGGTGTGCATTAAATTTCAGTACCTATCAAAAGTTGTACAAGAAGTAGGGGATTAGATAATTGAAAAAAGTGGCCAATGGATAAAATTTCTCCAGAACGTTGCAGATATAATGCAAGCCAAGCATAATTGGCAATCACGTTATAATTTGCCATGCGTCGTCGGTTTCATTGATTGCATACACGTAAGAATTAAAAAAAAAAAACATCGCTACACGGAGATGAATACATTCATCGAAAAGGATATCCTAGCATTAATGTGCAAGCGACGTGTAACGCAGATGAGTGGTTTAAAAGTGTAGACGCCTCATGGCCAGGTTCTGTCCACGACTCAAGGATTTGGAGCAATTCGGAAATTTATAATATTGCAAGAAATACTTTTGAAAATTGCCAAGTATTACTTTTAAAAGATGAGGGATATGCTATCCCGCCATGGCTGATGGTTCCTTTTAGAAACCCGAATACACCTCAAGAACACGCCTGTAACAACCTGTTTACAAAAGAACGGGTAATAATTGAAAGATGTTTTGACCAGTTATATAACAACGATTTCCGATTCTACAATATAAAGTCCGAGTTTCCACTGAAAAAGTCCCAAAACTTATTGCGAGCTGTTTCGTTCTGTATAATATAGCAAAATATTTAAACGTTGAACTAGACTTAACAGAGCTTTAACTAGTCGATATTCCAGTTCAGCATATGGTAGAGGACGAGGACAAAAATACTAAAAACTGGCCTCCCATTGTTTTTTAATGATATCAATAGCTTGAGATTTTGATTACCTTGCAGCAGGTATTTGTGACTTCGAAAACACAATTGGAAAATCACGCAAAATCTTGACGAGTGCCATTTAAGAAACATTGTTTTTATTAATTTCTTCTTGACTATCACTCATGATGATTTATTGATTGACACTAGTAGATAATACGTGTAAGCAAAACTGAGGACCATTTGCTAGTCAAAATTTGTGTAGAATTCTTCATAACAAACGTGTGTTTGTATATAAGAGTATATACTCAAATTAACAGGAGCATTTACATCTCGAAGTTAGCTCGTTTTTATTCTTACGAAACTGAGCATAAACTCTTACTTTATGCTCATGCTCAGAGTACATACTTAGAGTTTAAACTCTTGTTTTATTCATACCACCCATTGTCTATTAACCTCCGTTTACAGAAATATGTTTCAGACTGCAAACTTAACAATATTCGCAAATCCTGTGTTGTAAATGCACATAAAACGAATTCTGCTAAGGTCATTGAGCATCATGCGTTTTCTGTTGAAACTTCACAGAGCAATTGCTGAATCAGTGTATTAGGATAAAAAATAATCTTTTAATTATGCGAAGTCAGTCAACTTTAAACTGCTGGTTTAATAACACTTGTGTGATTGCAACGTTACCCTGGTCCATCATTATGTTTGGTTGCAATAAATCTGCTCAATTTCATGATAATGCACAGGCAGGACCGGCTCAGATGTCGGGATTTTTCCCGAGGTCTTGCACATAAAGGCACCTTCATAGTTATAACAATTATTGGCACATATTATAAACACAGTGCAGAGTGAGTATATGCAACAATCATTAGGGGTTAAAAAATAAACCCCCCAAAAAACAAACGGCTACACAACTGTTTATAATCTGTGCTGTGTCTGACCATAGAATAGAGATGTCTCATGTCTGACTCAGGGTCGTTGCAAGGGGCCCTGGCGCCCCTAGTGAAGGTATGATATTTCTAAATTAAAATTGATTAAATAAACATTATTTAGTTGGAGTGAGTCGATATGCTGTCAATAGAGCAGGAAGTAGCAAAAAAAAAATGAATTTTGATGATGTGATCAAGCAATTCGTTATAAAAAAAGTTTGCGGTAATACCAAGAAATACAAAAATATGTATTTTATGTGTTTATGAAATTAATAATATAGCTAGAAATACAAAAAATGTATGTTTTATGAAATTAAAGAAATAAATATTTGATTAAATAATTTAAAAAACTATGTTCTTGCATTATTTCTCAAGGCCCCGCAAAACTCCCAGCCGGCCCTGTGCACAGGAGTCATAGTCTAGTAATATGTAAGTTAACAAAGATCACCTTTAAATAAAATCTTGGTTTGGTAAATTTGTACTTCTTGTAATTCGGTGATAGAAGTAAAATATTTTGATGAATTTTAAAGTCCATTTATATTCTTGTTTCTGTTTCTTAACAATCTTTGGGTCTCCGCCAGGGTTGCCAGATTTCAAATTAGGTCTCGCAGGACAAAAATTAAAAAAATGAAGGTGATCTTTCCCAAGAAATTTTGTTCATAATTAACGATTTTGACATATCAATTTTAATTTCTAAAATTCATTTTGGCCATTTAAAAATGCATCTAATAAAGAAAACAAAAATAGTTGAATTAAACTTATTTATAGATACTATTTTTATTTATCCTAAAAATTATTCACTATTTCTTATTTGATTTCACTTCATTAAGAATGACTAAACCAGGGCTTCGAACCGGAACTGAACCGAAAACCGGAAAATACCGTTATTTTTGTCGGAACGAAAACCGAAACTGAACCGAAAAAAAAATCGGTTTATAACGGTTCGGTACATGTTCAACAAACTCGCGCGTTTTGTTTATATGTGTTTCGCTTAATAAATTATATTATTATCATATGTTATATTGTATACTGTGTATAGGGTATAGGTACGGTGACCATTATTTCTAGACAAAAATACAGTACAAAAGGTGGATTACGTTTTTTTTTTGCTTTCACGTTTTTTTTTTTAAGAAGACCGGAACAAAAAATGTGTTTTAGGAAGAACGGAAGCAAAAATGTGGATGAAGTTTGTTTATTTTTTTGCTCTCACGAATTTTGAAGATAGAAATTATATTGAATTATATGTTTGTGGAGCGCCCTATGTAAAAGGTTGGGTTATATTTAGCACAATTTTCATTACGTTAAAAATACAGTACAAACAGCACAAAAAAATAAAATACAGTACATTTATTTCTATTTAAATTATACCGTACAGCGCCTTAAAATACAGTACTCAGTACTGTACTGTATAATACAGTACGGATGGTCACCGTAAGTATAATGCATTTAAAACAAATTCATTTCACTTTGCATCGTTATAAAAACAAAATTTCGAATTTATGTGCATTTTAGTAATTTTCATAGCACACCTAGTAGATACAAGGATAAAACAGTTAAGTTTTGATTTTATTATGGACGCCATATTAAATATTTCTCAAATAGTATTATACATATATATTATAGTCAAGGATATTACTCAACAAGATGGCAAAAAACAAGAAGATTTATAAATTATAATGCCTATTATGTTTAGTTTGAAAAAAATTAAATATATATTTTCGTGTTCCTGGCCCCACCTGCTTCTATTGTCACCAGCCGCCACTGCTTGTACTAAATTTTCTTTGTGTTCCATTCATTTATGCCTTCATCCATTCGCTCTCTTGCAAAATCAATAAATATCTATTACATCTCAGAACCCTATTGTTGAAAGTGGCAAAGATCAGAACCCGTAAAGCAGCTAATCTTTATTTATTTTGGTTTTTGTAACCTTACTTTTATTGAAATTTAAAAATATATGTTTGTCAAAATATTTCCTAGTTTAAAAACACAGTCAAAGTATGTCAAAAATAGAAAATTATGAAATTTTTGTTTTATTCGATGGCTATTCCAAAATAGACGAGGGTGGAATGGTAGCAAACTGCACATGCACTCTAATTAAAGGACCAAAAAATATAATCGTTGATACAATGACAGCATGGGATGGGGATAAATTAAAAGAATCGTTAAAAACACATAATTTAGAATGTCCTGATATCGATTATGTTGTTTGTTCACATGGACATTCGGATCATATCGGTTGCAATTATTTATTTTCAAATGCAATACACATAGTTGGGCACTGTATATCACACAAATATAAGTATGAAAGCCATGATTTTAAGTCTGGCCTAGAATACGTAATTGACACTAAAATAAAAATCATCGCAACACCAGGACATACTCTTCAAGATATCTCCGTTATTGTTAACACAGAAGATAGAGGTGTTGTAGCTATAACTGGTGATTTATTTGAAAATCAGAGTGATCTTTATGATGATACTATCTGGAAATCTGCTGGTAGTGATTCTGAAGAACTTCAAGTTAAAAATCGTAGTGTTATCTTAAAATTGGCTGACTGGATTGTACCTGGACATGGACCCATGTTTAAAATAAGTGATGATATAAAATGTAAAAGCTATTTTATTTAGCTTGTACCTTGTTTTAAAAAAAATTATATCTGCAATTACATAGTCCTGTTTATTATTTTTTAATTGCTTATAATATAAAACCGATATTTTATTTTGAAAAACTTAAGACATCCTTTGTAGTTTAGATTTATATTGTATATGGGTTGTTTCCGGGTTGGAACTAATATTTCTAGGATGATTTTTGCACCCTCTTCCTTATTTTCGACTTTTCCGAAAAAGCGGTTTTATTTTCCAAAAATTTCACTAGACCAAAGTTGTAGCGCATAAAATTTGCTATCTAGAATAGGCAGTCGTTTTTTTTTTACAACCTTTCGTTTTAAAGATAAAGCAGTTGCAAAGTCTAAGAAACAATTAAAGTTTTTAAATTTTTCACATTTTTTTGTACAAACTGCCTTATAACTTTTAAACCATTGCCTGTAGACAAAAAATAATTATAACCAATTTTGTGGAGAATTTCATGCTCTATTAAAAAGCTGGAAAGTGTTTTATGATAAAATTGATATTTTCAGCGACAGAGCCTTTTAAATGCAGAAGTGTAGAATAATCAAGTGTGTTGATATCTGCTTAGCATTTGATTTTAGAAAAAAATTTGTACTTGAAATTTTTTCTTAGATAATTGGGACACTCTGTATATTTATAAGAACTTTCTCATAAAATTAATTGGTTGGACACGTCGTGCGAAGCCTTTTAATATATCCAGGTTCTTAAAGGCGGCGTGCGACCCCCCAACCTCTTTCTTCATGCGCCTATGCACTGGAATAGTTATTTTAAAAATTGGAACTTCTTGTTTCATATTAGAACTGGTTACAACAAACTGTTGTTACTGTGAGAATTTACTAAATAACACACGTATTTATAAACTAACCATTTATTCAAAAGTTTAAATCAAATTAATTTACAAATAGAAACACAAAGCTACTTATTAAAACCATTCATGCTTAAAAAATCTTTGTCTAATAAGACACATACTTTTAAAAAATAACACTTATTAAAAAGTTCAGATCAATTAATTTACAAACAGAAATGCAAAGCTACTAAATAAAACATGCATGCTTCCAGTGGCGAGCGAGGGTAATGGCGCCCGGGGCATTTTATTTTTTTGTGCCCCCCCTCGTTCGTATTTTTATTGTAGTATATGAGTTCCAATTAAAATAATGTGTTATTTATTCAAGGACAACTGTAATGAAAATAAGAAAAAATTTTAAAATCATAATGGCATTTTATTAGTTTTCTGACTTTAAATAAGTGAAATAAATGCAAAAATATTTTGTCTTTGCGGCGCCCCCCAAGACTGGCGCCCGGGGAAACGATACCCCCTTGCCCCCCCGTCACTACGCCACTGCATGCTTCAAAACAATCCTCATCTAAAAATATAAATTACGATTGCTAATTGTTTAATTTAGGCCCCACACATATCACAATTTTCTGGATTTTTCAAAGAACAAACTAATGCAGCCATATTTTCATCTTCTTTGTTGTCTTCCGTACCGTTTTCCTTTTCTTCATGTTGCGAACCGTTTTGTACATCTTTACTGACCATTAGTATGCTCTTGTCGACCGTGAATTGGATGGGTTTGGCAGCAGCTTTAGTGCGGAGGTAATACATGCCCGTTTTCAAACCCTTACGCCATCCGTAGAAGTGTATAGACGATAAAACACCGTAATTCGGTTTTTCAACGTGAATATTTAGCGACTGACTTTGATCAATGAACGCGCCACGATCCGCAGCCAAATTCAGAATAGTTTTCTGAGAAATTTCCCATACGGTTTTGTAGATTTGTTTGAAGTTATCCGGTATTCCTGGTATGTTCTGGATCGATCCGCAGTTGGCTATGATCTGGTTCTTCATGGTATCATCCCATAAACCTAGTTCAGTCAAGTCTTTCAGTAAATGTTGGTTTACTATGAAAAATTCACCGGATAATACACGGCGAGTGTAAAGGTTCGATGTGTAGGGTTCAAAGGATTCGTTATTGCCTAAAATTTGGGCAGTGGATGCTGTCGGCATCGGCGCAAGCAGCAGGGAGTTGCGAATTCCGTGTTTGGCTATTTTCTCTTTTAAAGCCGCCCAGTTCCACAAATTGGTGGGAGTTTTGTTCCACATGTCGTACTGTAATATGCCTTTGCTAACCGGGCAGCCTTCGTAAGTGGAGTAAGGTCCTTCTTTCTCAGCTAATTCGCAGCTGGCTTCAAGGGCACCGTAGTAAATAGTTTCAAAAATTTGTTGGTTTAATAGAGCGGCTTCCTCACTTTCAAACGGCATTCGAAGCAAGATGAACGCGTCTGCTAAACCTTGAATGCCGATACCAATCGGTCTGTGTCTCAAATTCGATGTTTTGGCTTCTTTAACCGGATAGTAATTGACGTCGATGATTTTGTTTAAGTTTTTGGTGACTACTTTGGTGATGGTTTTCAACTGTTCGAAGTCGTAAGTTTTTCGGTCTGCGCTCACAAACATGTTAACCGCAATCGAGGCTAAATTGCAAACGGCAATTTCGTCGGGAGCCGTGTATTCGAGAATTTCGGTACAGAGATTGCTGCTCTTGATCGTGCCCAAATTTTGTTGGTTACTTTTACGATTGCAGGCATCCTTATACAACATATAGGGAGTTCCAGTTTCAACTTGCGATACGATTATGGCGTGCCAAAGCTTCTGCGCGGACACTTGTTCACTAAACCTACCTTCTTTTTCGTATTTCTCGTATAACTCTTCGAATTTTTCTCCCCAGCAGTCTGAGAGCCCAGGACATTTGTGCGGGCACATAAGGGACCAATTTTTGTTCTCCTCGACTCGTTTCATGAACAGATCTGGGATCCATAACGCGTAGAATAAATCCCTGGCTCTAACTTCTTCCTTTCCTGTGTTCTTTTTAAGATTCAGGAACTCGAAGATATCGGCATGCCACGGCTCTAGGTAAAAAGCGAAAGCACCAGGTCTTTTGTTGCCTCCCTGATCGACGTATCGAGCTAGATTATTGAAGACCCTAAGCATGGGTACCAGACCGTTCGAAATACCGTTTGTGCCCGCGATGTAAGTGCCTTTGGCCCGGATATTGTGAACGTTAACTCCGATTCCTCCGGCGGATTTCGAGATCAGGGCGCATTGGGTTAAACATTCGCAGATGCCTTCGATGCTGTCTTCTGGCATCATTAGTAAAAAGCACGACGATAGTTGTGGACGGGGTGTCGCTGCAGAAAATAGAGTGGGGCTTGCGTGGGTAAAGTAACGTTCCGACAAATAATTGTAAGTCTCGACGGCCGAGTCGATGTCTTCCCCGTGAATTCCGATGGCTACACGCATCAACATGTGCTGGGGACGTTCAGCTATCTTATTATTTATCTTGAGAAGATATGAACGTTCCAGGGTTTTAAAACCGAAGTAATTGTATGCAAAATCACGGTCGTATATGATGACAGAATTGAGACGGTCGGCATTTTTCATAACGATGGCATGGTGTTCTATGGAAATCATCGGGGTGTGGGTACCAGTTATTTCGCTTTTCATCTGGTAGAGGGCATCTATGACTTCTACATTTAAAAAAATATGAAATATAAGATACCTAGTCCTACTAATTATATTTTTGGCTTCATTAGCCTTTTGTTTTTTTGATCTGCATATTTTTTTTGTAATTTCGTCTCCCGACTAAAAATCTTGCAACTTACCACTGAACTGTTTCTTCGTTTCCTTATGGAGGTTTGAAACAGCAATACGAGCTGCTAACACAGCGTAATCGGGATGATCCGTAGTCATCGTGGCCGAAGTTTCTGCAGCTAAGGTGTCTAACTCTACAGTCGTTACACCTGGATACAATCCGTTGATCACCTTTAACGTGATGGCCACCTAATTCAAACAGTAATGAAAATCGAGTGTACCAGTAAATGAATATACTTACAGGATCCACGTAGTCCATGTTTAATCCGTAACATAGCTTCTGGATTCTTGAAGTAATTTTATCTAAATGGACTTCTTCCCTTCGACCGTCTGCAAAAAAGTAAACAAAAAATTGTACTTCCCGCAAAAATATGTAACCTCACTCTGGCTATTACCTCTTTTTAGGACGTAATTTCGTTGTTGATGTTTATTAGCAACCATTTTTGCAAGGATTGTATTTAAGCGTTAATAAACAATGGCACAAAAGATTATTTTGGTTAAATTACTGTAAATTCGAGATATTTAAGCGAGCACAAGGAACTATAAACCACCCTTGCGGCCTCGCAAAATCAGTCTTTTCCCGCTTAAAATTCTCATGCGCCTGGTCACTGGTCATAACGGTTAACGTTTCACAGAATTTGAATTACACAACGGTTCGCAATTTATTAATAAACCAAAAATAACGTTGCTATTAAAAAATTGATCACAAAAGTAGGAACTTGTAAATGAGACATAAATTAGATTTCTAAGTAAATAACGTTTGGAAATGTATAAACAATTTCTTTTTAGAAAGTTGAAGGAAACGGTAGTGCATTTTGAAGTTACGATTATAGTTAAGACGTTATTTATGTTAGTTAAATAATTAAAAAAAAAATGAAAAATATAAAAACGTTTAAGTTTTATGGTAATTTGAGTTGCCTATACACTTATACAGTGTATCAAACGCCTTGTTGTTATGCAACTCAGTATACATCACGTTATATTGCCTAAACAGGTAGGCGCAAAGGTCTCCATATGTATAGCTTTAGATATTTCTATCTGATGGCAGCTTGAGACTGCTTAGATGTTTCACATTTATTTAAAAACTTGAATGACAAAACGTTGTTGTCATACTAATTTTGAGGAAATGTATTGTAAACTACCGATTTTTTGATATATTATTAATATTTTAATTGAATTACCATGTTATACCTATTCAAATTTATAAAATGCGAATCTTCGTAAGTTCGTACATATCATACAGATTGTTGTAGTAGTGGATATTTCCTTTAAATCTTATTTATAAAACGACATGGACAAAAAATATTGTTAAAAAATTTGCGTGAAATCAATAAAAGCATTACTTAAGATTACTTTCAACAATACTGTCTGTTTTGTTTTAGCATACCTATATTTAAGTTTTTCACGTTAAATGGACGCTATATTTTTAATATCATAGATGTTAATTCAACTTCCTTTTAAAAAACCTATACAGTTTATTGCATTTAAAATCAACAGTTTTTGAGTTATTTGCGAATTTTTGAAACTTATGACAGATACAAAACTTTAACAAAACATTAATATTTCAAACTTATCAATGCAAGTAAAATGTACCTAATATGGAATTTTCTATAAAACACTTAGTATAGTAAAAAATAATATTGGCTTGTGCAATTATTAATCTCAGACAACTTTTTTTAATTGATTGCAATTTTATACATTTCGAAAAGTTACTTATTATATCAGATTGATATTTAAATTGAAACGAGAACTAACAGTGTCGTAGTAATTAGATATTAAAAAAATCTTCTACTAAAAATTAAACATTTTTATGAAATAATCATGAGTTTACATAAAAGCATTTTTTACTGCGGGGACAAATGTATGGCAATGATCATTTGTTGGCTGCACTAATTTAAGCTATATTGTTGCTGTTTTATTAATTAAGAAGTTTGATTAAAATTTGTTATTGTAAAGACGATTTGGTTTGCTCTAATTGTTAGGTGTTCAAAACTTCTATTGCAGCCTTATAATCAAACCAATATGAATTATTTAACTGCTAACTGGCGTGGTAACTATTTCGTTTAACCTAAGTCATTTCTAAAGAAAAAAGCCATTAAAGTTTAATTAGATCTTTTAAATTGTTCATTAATTGTTTGCATTTAAAAAACGACTAAATTTTAATGAGTGGAATTATTTTATGTTCATTTTCTTAGAATTATTTTTCATTTAATATCACAAAAGCTTTGCCAATTGTACATTAATATATATATTTTTTAAATTTTGATGTCGATTTGTTTGCTTGCTAGTAATAAATACTTTTGTTTATAAAATCTTTTTGAGAATTCTTGACATTATTTGAATTACTCAATTATCTAATTGGAATTATTAAATTGATACAAGGTGATTGATTGGGACTGTGCATTAGAAATATATGAAGAATGAAAAAGGATAATGATTTGAAATTTTGGTTATGGCCATAATGGCATATCATCGGTTTAATGAAAATATTTTCAAGAAGGCGACACTTCCGGAAGTTGACATCTACTTTCTTATTTTAAATACAATGGTATACTTTTTATTGCATTTTTGGGTGTAACACGTTATTTTAAAGGAACTTTTATAGCATTCCCTGAGCTTAAGTGCAGTAGTTTTTTAGATTTTTTGACTTTTTTAATTTACATCGTGATGCTTAATTATCTATCGCCGCCATTTTTGAAGCGAAAACGCTCAAATTGAGACAATGGATAGAAGAAACCTTGGAGTTCATACTGGAATTTTTGTAATCTATGCCCTACTGACAGGGAGTCCAAAATTTAATTTTTTTATAATGCAACTCTGGACCACTAAGATTCGTTTTTTTTTAATACAATACCCATTTTTTTTTCATTTTCTAATGCAAAATTAAATTCTGCATCAATCTGTATTAGCGTTTTCTATAGGTACCTATCTGCAATAATTTTCAAGTTTAATTAAGAATTTTTGATGAAGTTAAGAAGAAATTGTAAAATTTTTAAATAGTTTACGGAGTTATCTTAATATTCAACATGCTAAATATGTTCATCAGTAAAGACAATTCAAGTGTAGCCGTTGCATTTTCAATTGCTCACTGTAGCCCGGTTGCAAAAATCTTGATTTATACTAACGAAGGTTTAAAATAGTTACATCAATTATTTAACTATAACAACGATGTTTGACGACTCCGTTAATTTTAATCGAGCTTTGTGCCTGCGGAAATGGGTTGTTCGGTGCTTTCATCATCTTTTTATTCGCAGTAATTTATTATTATTGCAACAAAAAATATTTAATGTATACCTAATATTTACGTTTCGCAAATCTGTTTCTTTATTTTTTGTTTTTGTGTAGGTCCCATTTTGTACGAAAAACGAGAATGACTGGTGGCTGGAACTGAACTCTTCTACTTAGGTTCGGTTGAAGAGCCATAACCAATGTATGATGAGGTTAGATTTTTTTTGCTAAGTATGACCAATGTAAATTTTTAAACGATTACTGCATTTTTGCAAAAGTGTGTCAGCGATTGGTATTGGACAATATACAGGGTTCTTAAATATTGCGAACAAATGCGGGAGATAATTCCGTATCGAAAATTAAGGGGGACTTTTATATAAATTTTGTTCTTTAGACGTCTCCTTTTGGAGTTACAACCCCTAAAGGGAAGTGGTAAAATTAAGTTTTTATTTTATTTCTCAAATTTGGAGATGTGCAGGAAAATTACACTTTGGTAGATGTTTTAAGGTTCACACCAAGGGCGGATCCAGCCCTCCATCTTAGGGGGGGGGGGTAATTAAAGGTTTCAGTGGGCCCTTGCCAATTGGCCTCCGCTGAATTTTCTTCTTCTTAACTTTAATCAGCAATTGATAATTGTTTCGCTTTGCCCCTTAATAATTAATTGTAATTATCAATCTTTCAAATAAAAACAGGCCAATGGCTAAAACTATACGGGAAGTGTATAATAATTAATAAATATGACTATTTTTGTAATTTACAGTTTTAATTTAGGCAATAATACATTGAACTAAAACTAATTTTATTAAAACAAAAAGTACTTTATTTAATTGTAAGCGATAGTAAATAACTGGTTCGGCTTTTTAAAAATTATACAATAAAATTAAGTTTTTTACATTTGGCTCCAAATGTATTTATTATAATGTCTATGTTGACATCTTTATCTCTATGAATATGCAATAAAGCTAATCCCGTTAGACGTTCTTGTGTCATAATAGATCGTAACCACCTTTTTAACCTTTTTTAAGCCGAAAAACTCCTTTCTGCCGAGGCAACGCTAACAGAAAGAGTGCATAAAATTTACAAAATGATTTTAAAAGTGGGGTATATTTATTTCGGCGTTACATTTTTCATAGTGTGTCCAATAGTTATGAAATATACTATATATCTCAGTAAATATCTACTTTAGAAAAAAATGTTTTGAATAAAAGTTGTTTGGTACTTAGTTTGCCACTATAAGAAAAAATTTAAAATTTTTTTTCGTATAACAAGAGCGCAATAAAAAACAATTGAATTTTTTTAAATGACAAGATACTCATTTGATACAGATTTTTTTTTCTTTTCAATGATGGGGTCACCTCAAAAATAAAGTTTATGCTAAGAGGCCGGAGAATATCGAAAATTTAAAAGATCGTATTAGAGAAGAGATGAGGTCTATTACACCTGAAATGGTTGGGAATTATATAAACGGGTTTAAAAACCGAGTTTATCATTGCCAAGCTATAAATGGTTCACAGTTTGAACACTTATTTCGTCAAAAACATTTAATCTTATGATGTTTTTGTTAGAAATGAATACTAAACAATTAAAATAATTTAAGAGTATTTTTTTGCGTTTTTCTCAAAAAGTTGCTTAAGTAAGAGTACTAAAATTTTGCATCATTGAAAAAAGAAAAACAATTCTCTATCAAATGAGTATAATATAGGATAGGGGTATCTTATGGTGGAAAACTAAGTACCAAACAACTTTTATTCAAAACATTTTTTCCTAAAGTAGATATTTACTGAGCATATTCCATACCTTTTGGACACACTGTATGATTCAAAAGCACTGGCAGGTACATTTTCGTTTAACTGAAATTTCTTTTGCCATTCTAATGTCCAAAAATCGGTTTCAGATTTAAGCTTTAATTTTATTAGGCCGTCGTTTTTAAATACTTTACTTAAATAAGTGACCATTGAATTTATAAATTCATTTACATCTTCTCTAGACTTAGATCTAAACTAAGGCGGGAACGCAGAAAATAGGATATTTGTAAAACTTAATTTTTTTAAATATCTTAGTCTTAGGGGGGGTAATTACCCCATTTACCCCCCCTGGATCCGCCACTGGTTCACACACACCAGCGCGATGGCGATCGCGGCTGCGATTTCGATCACGATAATTGGTGACCATGTTACTTACTTACGTAACCAGGTCACTAATTATCGTGATCTCGATCGCCATTGCCACCGCCGGTGTGAGTTTTGTACTTATTAAAATGTTTGCGATGGTAATATTTTTAATTATCTCCAACCTTCACAAGCGGCTGAAAAGTGCTACCCCTGTTTTTTTTTTATCAGAACTTTCTGGAGACTTATAATTTTGCAATTTAAAAATATTTCTTTGAAAGCTTGATTTGTTTAGAAACTTTTTTTATTCTGTAAGTTTTCCTGCAAAACCTAGAGTGATTGAGTAAAAAATAAAATAAGTGAACATGAACCATTAAATATTCTAAAATGAAACGATTTATTTTGGTGGTTACCATGGTTTGATCATGTTTCTAAATAAATTAAGCTTTTCAATAAATTTTTTTAAGGTCTGATAAAAATACCAACAGGGGTCTCATTTTTCAGCCCCTTGTGAAGAAATATTACTATGGCAAACCTTTCAATAAGTATAAAACATCTACTAATACCAATACCAATACCAATACCAATACCAATACCAATACCAATACAAATATCTACCAATACCAAATAAAATAAAAACCTAATTTTACAACTCCTCTTTAGGGGGTTGTAACTCCGAAAGAAGACGTCTAAGGTAACATCTAGGTAACATAAAAAAATATAATTCTTCGCCCGCAATTCTTCGCCCGCAATTCTTCGCCTCCACAATTCTTCGCCCACATTTCATCGCCTACACAATTCTTCGCCGCCACAATTCCTAGACCCCTCAAAATAACACAACTTAGCAATGTCAAAACGAATTCCCTTGAAACTGTGTTTGATAATAGTGACATAGTGGTGGCTATCTAACTAGTTAAAGTTTTAAAATAATACACAGGGTGTTCTTTATGCCCGGTCCATTTGGCTACACTTTAAAAATGAAAGTGAGTTTTATAAATGGAACTGTATATTTTTACCTTTTTCTATCGATAATTGAATCAAATCAAAAGACAGATTTGATTTGATTTTCGAATATTTTCTATTTAGTTTAGTTATTATGTATTATGCCTTTTTCGGTTTAAAAGAAAGCCTAGTTTCAATAGAGTAGAATTTAAAAAAATGGAATTACTTGACGGTATTTTTATTTTTTCACGTTATATTTCCAGCGTTTCGCTTATATATTCATAAGCATCCTCAGGGCTACAACAAATTTACAAATCCCTTTCACAAACCAAATATTACAAAAAAAAGTACAATAACATTTCTTAAATATTAAAATACATTAATTACAATTATACAAATTAACAGCAGGTTTTTCTTTTAACGCATAGTGGCGATTCAATTTTTAAATCTTTAATATTACGAAAAAACTGTGATGTGGCTGAGTAAAAGGGATTTGTAAATTTGTTGTAGCCCTGAGGATGTTCATGAATATATAAGCGAAACGTTGGAAACATGATGTGAAAAAATAAAGTTACCTTCCAGTAATTCCAGATTTTTTAATTCTTCTCTATTGAAACTAATACAAAATGGACGTTGTGGCTATTTGCACCTACAGTAGGTACGAATAATTGGCTATTTGCACCTACAGTAGGTACGAATAATTGGCTATTTGCACCTACAGTAGGTACGAATAATTGGCTATTTGCACCTACAGTAGGTACGAATAATTGGCTATTTGCACCTACAGTAGGTACAACCTTATTAGAAAGCCTAGTGTTAGCAATACATTCTTCTATACCCATTAAAATAAATAAAATCGTTTGACTGTTTTTTTTTTGGTGCTATAATAATTTACTTACCTACTAATAGAGCAAGGTCAAATATGAAACAAATCTATCTTTGGACTATTTTCTTAATTCAAAATTTCATCTAGAGTAATTTTAGGCAAAAATTTGTCAGTAGCAATCAAATTTTTTCAGATTTGTTTAAGCGTTTTTATCTAAAAATGTCTCGGTTGTTTTAATGAAAGAATGTAAATGTCGAAGGCGGTTATTCTGTTTCTTTTGTATCCGAAAACGTTCAGCAGTGTGAAAATAGCAGTCAGCGTGATATATATATATATATCTTAAGATTTAAGGGCGCTATAAATTGCGCATATTCTAATGTAGAATATGCGCCTTAAAGCTCCAATCCGCTACCGAACACCGCCCTGTCAACTATCGATTGCAAGAAAATACCTTGGCAACGGGTATTATCAATTCCTTGCATTAGGATCAGTTTGCAGAACCTATTTTGTTAATAAAATTAGCGTCGGAAAGAGCCGGCGTTTTTTTTTTTTGACTTCCCGTTCAGACACAGTAATGTCCAATTACCGCTAACAGATCTCTATTACGTCTAACGAAGGTCAAAAAACCGGCGAAGTAATTTCGAAGGCAATAATAACCGAGAATATAATAAATATTATCTCATTTGCTACCTTCTGTAAGCGTAACTTTAGAAGATGATGACGCAGATGTAAGGTAACCCAATTAGGATATGAGTTCTTGCAGCGAACAAACAGGCGGAGTACCCGTCGTCCATGGCAACCCCTAGACAAAGACCTGAGCTAACTCATCTTTAATAAGACGATCAATTATGAAGCGAAAGAAAGTTCTGCACAACTTAGAACAATAATTATATTTTTCTAATTACATCTGTACCTGTTTTTGCCTCGTTCTTAGAGATTTCGCTTCCACCAACTTGTGATCAATGCAATAATTAAGGGAAACGTTAGTTCGGGAGTGTGCTGGAGTAAATATTTTGCTTTCCCATACGTATCCGTACGAGTTATTCTAATGCCCATTCACTGCATTTCGCATAAACTTCCCCAATAATCGAATACACCGCACCAGACGAATATTGCACTTCCGCAAAATCTAGTTTGCCCGCTTTATTTATAGTACTTATATGAGCTATTTTAATTCCACCCACATAAGAACTACGGAATATTTATTATTGTAATGTACGTACAGTCCCCAGAAAATGTTTCCTGCTGATGAGTCAAAATCAACAGGACATTCAACAGTAACAAACTAGAAATTTTGCTATAAAAAGCATTTTTGTTCATTGTCTAAATTAAACAGTGTAATTTGCTAAACCTTTAAATATGGACTTATTTGGTAGTTTTTAAACACAAAATAATACGACCTTTGGTAATTTTTTTTTTGTGTATGATTTAATATTTAGTTATCCTCAAATTATACTTTTTTTTGCAAAATACTTTTTTGGCAGTTTTATTTTTTGTCAACTTTTTATGATTCGATAAATAATTAAAGTTTTTTTTTTTTGAATTATAATACAGCTGCAGTTTATACCCTAAACATATGAACACTTTTCAGTACTACCTTTATTTTAAATTGGTCTATTCTGCTGCTGGCTAACCACCGATCCCAGGGAGCGGTCTCTCACATCTAAAAAACTTAACGAAAATTTTGATTTTTATTTTATCAAGAATGTGGAATGATTTTTCATACCACTTGGACCCAGGGGTGGGCTGCCAAATTTTGAACAACTGGCTCGCTATTATTTCGAAGCAAAAAAAAAATACGGTAAAAGAGTACTACTGTCTTCATTTATTTTTGTACAGTATAAACTATATAATATAAATATATATAACAAAACAAAACATTTATTGCACAAAATAACAAAACAAAACATTTATTGCACAAAATAACTAAACAAAACATTTATTGCACAAAAAAACTGATAACCTCCAAATTTAACATACTATGCTATGTATATGCATAATTAATTAATTAATTAATGTAGAGTCCATATGGCGCGATGTGCATGTTTTGCATAAACATACTATTAAAATGGCTTATTTTTTGGTTTTAGGGGTAATTTAACAAGCGGCTCGCCGAGTTTCAAAAATTTTAACAACCGGCTCGCGCGAGCCGGCCGAGCCGGCTCCAGCCCACCCCTGCTTGGACCCCAAAATATACATTTTTTCTCAACCGGAATCAAACTGTTTTCTTAATAGTTATTTACGTAACAAGAACAAGACCGGTTTTACTGGACGAGTAGACATTTTTTGGACGAGCCGCAAGCGAGTCCTGAAAGTATACGAGTACAGTAAAGACACTTTCCGGGTATGTTACGAACAATAGTTTTTCTGCGTTCGCCACTGACACCAAAATCACTATCGTCACCATCCATAATTAAACAATAACTTAACAAACTGCAGTTGAAAACGCGCTTGGTGGTATAATGACGCTTGTTTGCGCTAATCAACAAAACCACTCATGACCATGGCAACCAGCTACTTTTCGGTCTAGGCCGGTAAAGACAACTCATTACCATGGCAATCAGTTACTTTCTGGCCTAGGCCAGTAAAGATGTATTTTCCAGTCTAAAACTTGATCGGAAACAACTGATTTTCAGGACGGACGCAAAAAAATTTACTTGTTTATATTTTTTTCTGCGTATGCTTTCAGGACTCGCCTATGCCTCGTCCCAAAACGTTTACTCGTCCAGTAAAGTACCACTTTCCGGTCTTGTTACTATATTAATTTGCAGTGGATATTTTATTGTTTCTTTGGCATAATTAAGATTGGTTTATAATGTAAGATTTAGGTAACCATAAAGGTGTAACTTAAAGATTAGCATTAAACTGTAATACTTTTATTTTATCTAAAGTCGTTTTTAATAAGTGGAACATGTTATCAAATAATTCCCTCTAATTACCTCGGCAGTGAACTTAATTTAAAACCACTAATTTTGATTCTGGAAAGTACTAGTAACGATTAAAATCACTTTGGAGTCGAAAAAAACATTTTATGAATAAAATATAACTAGCATATAAAAGGCAAAGAGTTAGATGCAGGCATAAAAAACTGTTTAGCCTTTATAAATATTCATGCTCAAATAACTAACAAATATAACTTTCTGAAATTGAAGTATGTTTATTTTATTAATTTTAATTTGATAAACAATTCAGTAATGTGCTACGGTTGTGAAAATACATAAAAAATTGAATATATGTTTAAAATTTGTGTTTTTCTGCAATCGATGTATAAAAACTTGCAAATAAATTCATTTTTTAAGCCGACTTACACGGAATTAATTAATTATTTCTCATTAAAAAATTGTATTTCCTTAAAATTCCAGTTACACTTGCATGATAGAAAATATTAAAAAGTTTAACACATTGTTTTTTTGAATTTTTTTATAATGATTTGTAAAAATCATTGTTTTGGACAAAAGAATCTTCGTTGAATGATAACATTTAACAATCTGTTCGTTTTGCAAGTTTTTTCGTAATTTTTTTGCGCGCTTTATTTTTGTTTTTATCTTCCGAAATGTACGACTTTGTGTGATAATTCGTATCCTGTGTGTGAGAGCGGTAATCGACATTTAGCTCTACGTTATAAGAATTTTTAACTCGTTCTGTAAATACACAAAGTGCTAATTATGCAAATTTCACGTTTTATCTTAATGCAGAATACATTTACATAAATTTTCAGGATTTAACGTTCATTATTTTAATTAAATTATCTATTATGCTTACAGTAATTAGCTGATAACTAATAAGCGGTTCTTACACGAGTGTTCATCTTTTTTTTAATTGTTTATGTAACGCGTAATCGCGGAATGGCATAGGGAATTGTCGAGTTATTTGTAAATATGTGCGATAAATGTTTTTAACGGGGACTGTACATAGATCTATGGCTGCACATTCTGTATAGGGGTAGTTTTCCTAATGAAGGCAGTGCCGAAGCTGAGGGTGAAACAAAGAGCTAGATTTGGCTAATAATTCGCAAGCGGTTGGTTATTTCCTACAGTTCCCTCCTTCATTTTTAATATCGTATTATAAAATTACTTAATGGCCTCTACAAGCATGTAGGTTTTGTATTTTCGATTATATTCGCAGTCACTAATCGTTTTTACGACTCTGCTTTAAGACATACGTTTGTCATGGCGCGATTTATTTAAAAATACATTTTAACGAACGCTTGTAAATGAATACAGGGTGTCCCACATAACATTTCCATTTTTGTTTTGTTCATTAGATCAGTTTTATAAGTAAAGTGCCCTAATATGGAATACTTTTTTGTATTCGGCAATAATATTCACATTTATTCAACAAAATTTTGCAAAACAAATTATAAGGAATTTGTAATGAATACGCAACACATTACTCAAATTCTGGTACGATATTACGGTAGATATTTCTAATATAGCTATTTTTTTAAAATGTTACTACTATTCCATATTAAGCTCCCGGGGAACCTAATATGGAATACTAGGGGTTCTTAATATGGAATATAGAATTATATAGGAAATATACATTAAAATAAACAACTGCTCATAGATTAATCTTTCATTTCTTTCTGATTTGCATTATTACTTAAACCAAACCAAAACTCTGTTATTTATGTAAATTAAATTATAATTCAAGTGTCATTCGAACTAAATGTTGATAATTTATTTATTTTTTACAGGTAGGACAATAGAATTGTTTTTTGGGTATTTTGCACATTTTTCGTGTGCCCATTTCTGACACTTTTGACACTGAACCCATATTGCTGTACTTAGTGACCATAATCATATTCATTAAAAGGCACCTCTATGTATTCCATATTAGGCGTCAATGGGACATTTCAAAAATCGGTATATGTAAAACATGAAATGGCTCCAATCAAAATTTTGGTCTATTTAATTGAAATGTGAAGGCTCATGCAAAATAAACATGCAATAAAATATTTTATATCATTTACCCTAGCATATAATATTTTGCACTGAAAGATTTAGCCTAAAAACTCAGTAGCACGTGAAAAATATATTTGAAACTGTTACGTAATCTAGTGAATATTTTTTAACTATTTTACATTTGGGAATGTGTGATCAATGTACAAATAGGTACATATACTTTTCAACAGATATCGCTTATTCATTGTCATAAAACTGATGTATTCCATAATAGGTAACTGTTCCATATTAGGGCACTTTACTCTACCCTCTTGGGGTACTTTTTAATAGAGAATGTAACTGTTATTTTAGTTTTTTTTTTAAATCACCTACCATTTTTGAGATATTATCCCTAACTTCATTTTTTCCTAAGAGCGGCGAATTGGCTATAATTAGAACAGTTGAATGAGTCTTTTTTTCCTCCTTGATTGATAAAAACAAAAAACAACTGTCATTTGACATTTAATTAGTCGTTTTTTGTTTCATAGATAGCTTGATAAGTGATTTTTCTTGATTTTGTGACTTATTTATAAAAATAGGTACAGCAAGTAATATCTCATTAAAAAGAGGAAAATAAAGCACATTAGAAAGTACCAGAAAGTAACAATAAAATAGATCTAATGAATAAAACAAAAAAGTTATGAGTGAAAAAAAATTCTACATTTTGATATTTTTGCTATAACATCTGAAGCACAGGAATTTTGTAGTTTTAAAAATTGATTGTAGCTCCTCTCATACTTGGGAATAATTCATCTAATTCAAGCAAACCCGTATCTCTTATAATAGGCGAGATCCTCATGCTGGAAATATTATCTAGGACACCCTGTATAGCTGAAAAAGCCAAATACTTGGTAAAAACATAAAACTGAGTAATCTAAGTCAAAAGTACAAGTGTTAAAATATCTGAAAATTTTCTTAAAATGTAATTTTTAAGTGTTGTTTTTTTTAGTAGGGTTTAATTTAATTAAAATGTATGTTACTAGTTACTGGAAGTGTATATTTAATTTTTTTTTAAAATTCAATATTCTTCTTTCATTAACATGTGCCTAAATCAATTAGGTACTTATGTAAAGTTGACACCTTCCTTCATTGATACAAAGTCATTCGCATGCAGTTAAAAATTTCTAGTTCATAGTTTTGGTACGTACTTGTTAGGTGATGCCTGAACTACTTGACGTAAGACTTTTTTGCTTGGAAAAATCAGAGAATCTAATATTTCACGTAAACCGAGAGGGCACAAATATGATCTTTTATTGGCAGGGTTAATTGTTTGAAAGCGCGCCATGTTCGCCTGCGGCAGCCAATCAATAATCGAATAATGAAATAAAAGACAGTCTACAGCGAGAAAATTAGCGGCTAATCATTTGTGACGTCAGCTGCTACTACCTTCAAGGTTTTCTAATGCAACTTCAAAACTTTTCATTCATTTAAAGTTAAATGATTGATCAGCCAATAAAAAACTTTAAACGAGTTTGATAAACGTTTTAATTAAGAAAATGGAGGCAAAATTTTCTTGATTACAAAGAAACTTTACTTGTCTTCTGCACTTAAGATAACACACCATAGATAATTTTACATTTCCTTTAAAAACAATATTTAATTCCTTATTTTATTTATAAGTATATTATTATTATTTGAGTTACGGTATAATTAATTTAATTACAAAAAATGTAGAATATTATCCGTTCGAGCTCTTAGATCAGTTATTTGACCTGAAGCGACTTGTGTCTATAAAGTAGAAATGTTTTTAGGTGCTGAATAAAATGATAAATAAATAATTTTGATTGTCTGTGTTCTTCAATTATTCGCTCTTACTTTTCTCTTTAGGAATAATTGACGTTCTCTTGTACTATGGATCATAAAATTATAATTTCTTATAAAATCAAAATACTTCTACAATTATATTTTGAGATCGGTCAAATTGTGATTAAGTTGTCGATCGATTTTAAAATGTTTGCGGGTAAAGAAGTTATTTCGCCCCAGAAGAGACGTTTAGTGTTTTATGTTCTCAAACTTGTAGCAAAATTAGATATGGGGACGGAATTTCCAGAGGGTGCTGCAGTATTCGCCCCCCGCGGACTGCCGGGCCAGTACAATCATACAACACATTAAAAATCATAGCACCCTGCAGCGGTTTCTGGTACATTACCCCGACTGATGGCCTTGCCTTGGTGCACTTGCTGAGTTTTGTCTGGTCGTGCGATTTCACAAAAAAACGGACAACTGCTTTATATTTGCTTAGACACATTAATATTTTGTCATTCTGCCGGAAAAGGAATCTATAATACTAATTGTAATTTATCTTTGGTCATTTCATTGTGAACATTATATTTATTATCTATTTTTTACTTAAAAATTGCTTATTTAAATTTATACCTACTCACAATATTTATCAATATTATTAGGACACTTTTTACGTAAAATTAATTTTTTTTAAATAAAATTTACTTAATTACTTAATTTCATTTGCTTTAATCAGTTTTCTTATTTTAAATATAGGTTGTAGTAGCAGCTAGCACAGAGCTTTTCTGATTTCTTGACAGTTTTTATTTCTTTAGAAATGTGTGACATTAAATTTCTTGAGAATTTTGGAGAAGGTGTAAAGCAATTTAAAATTATTTTTGTTTAAAATAATGTTAATCGTATTTAAGAGACAAAACTTATTGGAATTGTAATAATGTTTATTTATAGCTGAAATCAGGGCCGGCCCAAGAGTATCTGACGCCCCTAGGCAAAGATAATTTGGGCGCCCCATACATTATCGTATAATATATTTTTGGGGATTTACCCAAACGTCGAGCAGCAAATGTACAAATTTTAACGCGGGTAAATCCCCAAAAACATATTTATATCTATAAAAATCATATTATTATGAATTTTTAATTCTTTTAAAATTAATTAACGCTAATACATTTATAAATACATATTTATATGATTACTCCTAATATTTTTACGTCTGAAATACAAAAATTAAGAAACAAAATTTGTCGGGCTTTTGCTTGGGCGAAGTTTTGATTGTAGATGCAATTTCATGTTCTATAGTTCTATAGATAAATTATTCATAGACAAATGAGTCGTTCATGATACATCGTATAGCGAGTGTACGTTTCTGTAAGTTTTTAATTAAATAAACTCCTTTCTGAACTTGTTACCGATACTGACATTGTCGTAAAAATTCTCAAGAACAATTAACACATTTTATTTTCTAAATAGGACCGTTTAACTTAAGCAATTGGAAAAATAAACATAACGGAGCTAATGTTCGCAGACGACATGGAAAAAAATTGCAACATAATCTAGAAACTCTAAACCTAGAGTTGGAAAAATTAAATATGTAAATAAATACCGAAAAAACTAAAACTATGATCGTTACAACAGAGAACAAAAGGCTTATCATCACTTTAGTTAGTATAGATAAGTATTTAATAGAAAATTAATTTAAAAAAAATTGTAGATATACAGGGTGTGTAAAAATTGGCGGAAGCGCTACACGTGGCGTTGTTCTTCGTAAAATTCTAAGTCGAAAATCT
This sequence comes from Elmis aenea, assembly GCA_947652605.1. NCBI lineage: Eukaryota > Metazoa > Arthropoda > Insecta > Coleoptera > Elmidae > Elmis > Elmis aenea. Next base: position 44,460,256 of record OX393581.1, read on the forward strand.
TAATACGAAAATGTTGTACCATGCTTGCTGTGTCTGCAAGAGGTCCTCAAAGTTTTGAGATTAGTCCTTTAATAAACGTTATTATTTAATACTTGCAAATGAAAAAGCTGCAATTTGGAATAAAAATAAATTTCGAATAGTATTTTTTTCCTAGATATTGTGTTCTTCCTTTCAAAAATTGGTGTTGAAAATATGTAAATCACTAATTTGAATGAAAATAATACATATGGCAACATTGTCATTAGTTGTCATCTCTGTTTTCCTCGTAATTATTTCTAGTTTGTGTTATACGATACCCAAAAGTTTGCAGCTATGTTTACGAACTGAAGGCTTTTAGTTCGAACAAAAATTGTAAATACCTAAGTAAAAATTGCTGATAAAAAAATGTCCAAACGCAAATCAATGTATGCAATGTTGCCAATTTTTGTTTCTTTAAATGGTTCCTGAGGCCATAGGAAGCATGGTACAACATTTTTGTATCAAGATTTTCGACTTAGAATTTTACGAAGAACATCGTCACGTGTAGCGCTTCCGCCAATTTATACACACCCTGTATACTTACATTTTTGCTCAGCAACTGCTTTATCAAGAATTAAAAAATAAAAATCTATCTCAATTTTTGTTTAAAATCCGTTCTGATTTTATCATCTGCTTTGTACAAAAACTGTTTTTTTTTTAAGTTGACTCTTGTTCTAAACCAAGCATTACACCTTAGACCTTAGCAATGTTTTCCGCATCTGTTAACATTTTTTCAGTTTTTTTTTTTTTTTTAAATTAGTAAGGCTGGCGCCCCCGTCTCTTGGCGCTTAAATGCTTGAATACTCCATAAAAGCTACTATACGCTATTTTAGTTTATTTTAAAATAAATAGATATCATTATCATTTACTTGTATTTTGCTTTTTTTAAATATTTGTGGTTTTTCCGCGAAGCGAATATTGTAGAACAATTATGAACTTTATTTCGATAAGAATCACTAGTAGCACTCAATAGATTTATCTTCTCAATAGTATGTTTTGTAATTATATTTTTTAAGTCCCTGTTGCTGTCAAGAAATAGTTAAAAATGTTTTATAGAGAGATGTGTAAACAAATACATTTTAATGAAACTAATTAAACGCCATTTAATTTTTTGTAACTAACTTTGCACGTCCAGAGGCATCTTCATATACGTTTGTATTCAAATAAGTCACTTTAATTTAATATTGAACACTAAAATAAAATGTTTTTTGCAGGTAAAAATTAATAGAATGGTCAAAAACTGTTTCTGTAAAGATTTACACTCGTTTGTTCCAAAATAAACTGAAACATTATTAAAAGATTCCAAGCTATGCAACCGTACGCACGTATGCGTGAAACGGATAAAGTGCGGCCCCCAGTGGCGCTCCAGATTGATTATTTTAAGCTAAATGTCAATTAGCGTTAATTACAGCGTAAATATTCACTTCAATAGCGGTAAAAGGTGTTAACATCGTTTTAATCACGTGGCACGCACGCTTTATAACCCACCCGGAAATATTAACAAGTCACCCCTTTTTATATTTAGAAAAAGGGTGAGCAACCCTTTTTTAAGGGCACTGATTTTGCGAGGGTAAAAAATAGTCTTGTATTTACTCTAATTGTTTATCAGAGTATTTATACTTGATATTGTTGGATAAATTCTTCAAACAAAAAGTGGTTCTACTGATTTTAATTTGTGCCATGCAATAGTAGAGTAAATAAAATATACACTAATTAAGTAAAACAATTAATATATTTCATTATGTTTACCTTTTTAAATGTTTATTTATTTTATAATTATTTTTTATGAATTAAACAAATAAAAAATGATTACTTAGGTAGCATTAATGGTTTTTTATGGTTTTAGGTCATGTCTTAATTTACTTTAATTATTAATTAACACGGTAATTAACCCATTTGATTCCTAAGGCAATTAGAATAACAATAACAAACTGTCATGTAGTCATTTTTTCCTCGTACAAGTAACCAACCATATCAATAAGCATGGTCGTTGAGCATTATCTGGCTTCGGAGACAATATTGTGTTGCGAAAATACACCAGAGGGTCATAAAGGGTTGTTCCCCTAAGTTAAAAAAGGGTTTGTATGTTAAATAATGTAAAAAATTGGGGTTAAATCTCTGCGCAGGGGTTTACGATGGCTAAAATTCTATTGCGATGGCCCTATCCCCACCGACGAAAGCTTTCGCTCGAACGTAGTCAGTTTGCCTTCGATAGTCAGTCGAAGAGCTTTGCACATGCTCCACCCCTTTTTTGAAGATCTGTGCACTTTTTATAGTAGGTTGATGTAAATTTCATCTCAGTGTTTAAAAGGGTATGAGAGGGTGCACTTCGACATTTTTTTCCTTGCATTTTACGATTAGCAGCTGGTGGTTTGGTTTAAGTTCTTGTATCTGGTTGCTCGAGATTAATATTTTTGGTTCTAAATGGGGCACAGTTTTATCATAAATATTTATGATTACAGGATTTTTGATAAAGTGTTTTTTTTTTAAATAAAAAAAAAATTAAATTTAAAAAGATATTTTTAAATTATTTTCATAAACTTGTAACTGAAAAATATAAGTATTGCTTTAGTTAATTGATAGTATAGAATTTTTTTTTTAATGCCGGTTGCTTCTTTGAAGCTGTGATATCCTACAACCAAGATATTTTTTAAATTTCATGTGGTAATGTCTTTATTGGATACTTTACAATGACGAGTAAGTAATTTTCAAGCTGCATGAAGGTTGTTATTATTATTTAAGTAAAATTTAGTCAAATACTTTAAGTTCTGTGTCATTTTTGTTGTTATGTACTGTTCAACTTTGTGACTGTTAAAAGCTTGTTCGAAGTTTTAATGAAAATGCTTTATTTCCAAGCAAATTTTATTAAGTTAGTAAAAAGTATTTTGTGTTTAAGCTGAACTTCCCTCAATTTTGTTGTTGTAGTATTAGAGTGCTGCATGGCAATGTTATAATATAAGTAAAATTAGCTACTTTGGTAATGTATGGCAAATTGCAAATAAAAAAATAATTTTAAAGTATTAAAAATTATCCGTTGTTTAATACTAAGCCACTAGAGTATCTAGCATTAGAGTAGTTTTGGTGTATCTGGAACAGTGTAAAATAATTCTCATAGCCCTATTTTGCAATTTTTGAAGCCGGTCTAAATCTTTAGTATTCGCCAGAAATCAAATACTAGAGCAGTATTCGAAATGGGGTGCTATGATACTTTTTATATTAAAATTTTAGTAAGGGCTGGAAGTTTACTGCTTAATCTACAAAAAAAAACAACAATTTTTTGGAAACCTCCTTAACTATATAATCAGACTTACTATTAAAATGATTACCAAATAAAAATGAAATAAAAAGTAAAAATTATATAAGTCAAACTGTTTTCGTGTTTTTTCTGTACATTTAAGTTGCATCTGCTCACAATGCTCTTTGTAATATTTAAAGAGTAGCAGTATTTACAATGGCTTTATGTAGGTAATGTTTTAATTATTATTGATTTAAATAATTTTGTGTGTAGCCAAAAATACACTTGAATAAAAGTGTCTTTTATTTTCTACAACCATTTGGTTACTCTGTTACGCACGGATATATATACGTACATGGATTGTCATGTACAAACAGCTTCACAGAAACGTAAAATGTTTTTCGTCGACCAATTTTTGTCAAACGTGTATTTTAGAGTTACGAGCAGTGGCGCTTTTTTGGAAAGAAGAGTTTTAATTCTTTTCTAAAAGTTTCGTTTGATTCGATGCTTATTCAAAAGACAGATTTTTGTTTCTTATTTAGCGGGTGTCAATAAAATCGAGCAATTCAAAGGTGTTCCATACATACGGCCATTCAGTGTTTTATATTTTTTTTTATGATTAATGTTTTCCAATAAGGGATCTCTGTTTTGGTGAGTGCTAACTTAACCCGTGACCTCTCGTCATCTCCTGTAACATCAAACTGGTCGAGGGCCGGAAAATTGCAACATAAAATCATCCCTAAGTCCTAGCAGCCTGCAGCTATCTTATATTGCCCTGTCCTTACAATGTATTCATTCTCCGAGATAGATTGATATCGTGTGTGGCATCCCCAAATTTTTATACTGACAAAATCGCTAAAAGCCATGTGCAAAAAATAAAATACTTTGTGTAGTAAAGATCGATTTTATTTCAAACCAAATGTTGAAAATTATTTAGTGATTTTAAACTAGAGAAATGACGTTGCGGTTGTATTTTTTTGGAAAAAATTGTACTTGTTTATGTTAAAAATTAATTAAATATAAATTGTTAAAAAGTATTGCATTTAGTTTAACCTTTGGATACGGTTTAAACCAAAAATTAATTATAGGCTTAAATTGTGCAGGACACATGCATCAACTAACACTACGGTTTGGTTTCAATTGAAATATTGTTTTTGGTGTTTTTGTAGTATATTATATGTAGGTATATTACATAATAAGAGTTGTAAGAAGCATATTACGCACGAGTAGAAAAGTTATGCACGGAGTCACGTAGCGGCGAATATGTATTTCTACGAGTGCGTAATTGCTTCACAACTCGTGTTATGTAGCTTATTTTTTCTACGAGCACAATACCTACGATTTTAACGGTTTTTTGGCTACTATACACATCGATGGTTGAAAGGCAAAATGGGATAACTGACTATTTTTGAAGAATTGAGTTATATACACCGCTATAATCGCGTGATTTTTCTGCGTCAAATGGTCTAGGTTTTATTTCCATTTACACCTTTTTTTCCCTTTTAAAATCTGACCATTAGCTGATTTTTAATGATTTTTCCCCCAAATTTTAAATTTTAAACTTTAAACCGCTTTCCTGTAAAGTTTGTATTTTGTCGCTTATCCTATTTTGCCTTTCAACCGTCGACATGTAATTACGTTGTCAATTTTGACGTAAGCCTACTTTGACGTTTCTAGACAAGTGTGCGTTTTGCTTACCGTCCGTTAAAACTCACTTACTGTGCATGTAGGCTGTACGGTAAGTCATTTACATTAGTGGTCGTAGAAAAAAACTAGTTTATGTTAGTTGATATCAGTTAACCCCTTAACGCACATCTGTATTAGCGTTTCCTATACCTATCTGCAACCATTTTCGAGTTATTCAGAATTTTTGATGAAGTTAGGAAAAACTGCAACATTTTTAAATAGTAAGCCTTGGAAATGACAACAAATGCCAATATTAATAACTGTAAACCACTTTTATTGCGTTTGGCTGAAGTATCCATGAAAATGTAAAATCAAGAGTATTCAAACATAAATATTTTGAACTTATTTTATATTCATGAAGAATGTCACAAGGTTATTGAAAGAGCTTGTCGTGTGTTCAGTGAGAGGTATCCTCATTTGACTGTAGTGACCAGACAGAAATTTCAATGAATAGAATCCATTTTTTTTGCAATTTAGAAGACTGAAACTGCTAGTATTCGACCTAAGCGTGTGACAAATAATGAAACTAACGAAGTTAACATCCTGGGATATTTTAATGACCATCCTCAGCGGTCAATTCGATCGGCAGCGCAAGACTCGGGTTTAACATACTATGCTGTACAAGCTACATTAAAAATGCACTACTATTCGTTCGCACTTTCAATAATCTTCTGATATTGTCTATGGATGTAAAATAAATTCAAAATATCCGTGTTTGAATACTCTTGATATTCCATTTTTATGGATACTTCAGAAAAACGTAATAAAAGTGGTTTACAGTTATTAATATTGGCATTTGTTGTCATTTCCAAGGCTTACTATTTAAAAATGTTGCAATTTCTCTTAACTTTATCAAAAATTCTTAATAACTTGATTGCAGATAGGTATAGGATTGATGAAGAATGTAGTTTTGCATTAGAAAATGAAAAAAAAAAGTTTGGGCATTGTATTTGAAAAAAACGAGTTTTAGTAGTCTGAAGTTGTATTAGAAGAAAATTAAATTTTGGACACCCTGTAAGTAATGCATCGATTGCAAAAATTTCAGGATGTACTCCAAGGTTTCTTCTGGGCATGGTCTAAATTTAAGCGTTTTTTCTTCAAAAATGGCGGCGTTAGATAATATTAAGCGTCACGATGAAAATCAAAATATTTTCAAAAAAGTCCAAAAATCTAAAAAATTACTACACTTAGGTATAGGGAATGCTAATAAAAGTTCCTCTAAAATAACGTTTAAAATCGAAATACGCAATAAAAAATAGACAATTGTATTTGAAATAAGAAAGTAGACGTCAACTTCCGTTATTTCCGGAAGTGTCGCCATCTTGAAATTATTTTCATTAAACCGTTCATATGCCATTATAGTCATAACCAAAATTTGAGATCCATACCCTTTTTCATTCTTCATATATTTTTAAGTCCCGGTCTGAATCAATCACCCTGTATAATTTCGTTGTAGTGCACAATTATTAAAAATAAAAAATATTTTTGTTCGAATAGCTCATGTTTAGTCAGGCGTAAAATTCTCTACGGCAGGAATCTCTTTATCGACGTATTTATTCCATTATATACTTGACAGTAATCTTTTAAACGGAATTTTGTAAAAGCATCGTCTTATAGGAACGATAACATTTTTCCAACATTTACCTAAAACATTTCCTGCGAACCTTCGAACACAAATATCGGATAAGGACATTTAAAATAACATTTTCCCGTTTTCCTAGCATTATCGGCAGACTGTAAGGCCCCAAGTCCCTTGGGATACAAGTTTGACGCGGATCTTAGTCCCTGGGATCTAAGGGATAAAAAACAGCAGCATGCAAAAGCAAACACATGGGGAGAGTTGGCAGGAACTTGTAACAAAAATAATATTTGTTTTTCTCATATTTTAATTTCAAATCGAACGTTTAGCGTTTTGTTTACGTTGTGAATTGACGGTCGATTGATTTTTGTGCGAGTTGTAGAGAAATATGTTATCATGTTGGATCGGTAGGCGTCTTTTCTCGTTTTGAATCCATCGGACGCGTCGTTCTTCCTACCCTTCAGTTCCTGGACGTCACCTCGCGTCATCTACTGCTGTAACGATGAGCTCATTTCCTCTTCCTCCTTCTCAGATAGAATTTCCCTCTACTTATACGATATTTGTCCATTACTGGTAGATATCACATTCCATCTACATGAAAATGACGTATAATGTATGTCTTGATTTGATCAGTACAGCAAAGTATTAAATGTTATCGCATATTTAATATTTACATGTATATTTTTCCAAAAAGACTGAAATATATTTAAATAATATTTATGATTTTTTTTACACTTGTGGTAATTAAGATAAAAAAATTTTAAATTAGACCTAGATAAACCTAGATATAGACCAAACTTACATTATTTTAAATATAGCAAATGTAGTACATTGTATCCTTGTAAAAAAGGTGATTTTGTTGTAGGTTGTTATGTGCTGGTACTTAACCCCTTACCGCATGACTTTTTAAATTTTCAAATAAAAAATTATGAATGTGTACAATATATTACAGAATGCTAAAAAAATGTTAATTTTATTTTAAGACGAAATTTTTTAACTTTTCTGTTTTTTTCCCTAATATGTAACACCATGCATATACAGGGTGTTTCTTAAGTATTGCAAAAAAATTCTTTAGGTGATTCCTGAAAGAAAATTAACAGGGGTCTTAAAAGTATAATATTTTCTTTTCCTTACGAATTTTCGAAATTTGTTATGATGAAAATAATGTTTATGTAATTTTACGATTTTTACGTTTAAATCAAGGTTTCTGAAAATTATGCATTTATTCATTGGACCAGTGTGATGGAACAATTACTAAATCCTATAAACTATTTTTTTGTGCTGCTGCTAGGGATTCTGAGTCTCGACAATTTTTAAAGTCCCGGGACTCGAGACTTTTTTTATCAAAGTCCCGGGAATTCCCGGGACTTCGAGACCTTTGCGAATTTTATTTACATACTAAACATTAGTGGTTTAACCCGTCAAAAATGACGGAAGATTTTATAAGGTGCAAGAAAAATGATGATATATTCATGTACTCAAAATTCATCGGCTATTTTCACTGTAAAAAATAAGTTTTCTTGACCGTGACATTGTTTCTGAAAGCACCCGCTACATATTTAAAATTGCTTCTTTGCACGTATCGTGATCGTGAATCGGTCGTGACAGTTGACAGAATGTTTTTTTAAAATTAAACCAAATTCACGGATTTTGTTTTTGAAGCATTTATTTTATAAACAAAGTATAGTAGTAGTAGTAGTATTATTATTTTTAATTGTCTACATTCTACAGTAAATAAAGTACATATATATTTCCAAGTTAATGCCTATTTTAAATAAATTTAACAATTTTCATTAAACTTTAAAACATAACAAGCATAAGTAAAATATATTTTTACTAATAAACTTAACAAGTATCCTTTAGCTTTAAAGCAGACAAGAAATAATATGACAGACAAAAAATTTAAATAAAGTTAAGTAAATACTTATTGTTAGTATAAACTATAAACATAAAAAATTATGAAACTAAATATTTTTGCTAAACTCGTGGCAGTAAAATTTGTTTAAAAATTAGAAGTATAAAAAATTAATTTCAGTGTTCTGTAACATTTAGTCTCGTTATCGTCTTGAGTCTCGAACTAAATGTCCCGGGACTCGAGACTAAGAAAGTCCCGGGAATTCCCGGGACTTACGTCTCGGGAAATTCCCGGGACAGAATCCCTAGCTGCTACAGTATGATTTTCGCATCCCTGTATAATTACTTTTGTATTTTTGAATTTTTTGTAAGGCTATAGCCAACTATTTTTGCTGCTTAAAACCATTGAATAAAAAGATAAAGGAAGGAGCATTTTTAGCCTCTCAATATGGGGGATGCATGTTTCCGCTTTTCAGTGGCGTATCTAACATTTTTAAATATGTATTGAATAATGTAAATATTTGCTTTGTTTTGACTTGAGCCTGTTATTTACTTATTTATTTCTTGTTTTGTGGCTGAGGGAATTAAAAAAACGACAGCACACATCAATATTTGCATTGTTTATTATGAGAGTTAAAAAATATGCTGTACAAAAATGCACGCCACTGACATACCATTTTGACAGACCACATCAATTTTTTAATACATGATTACACTACAAAATATTAATGTCTACTTACCTATGAAACGTAATCTTTTAATCTTCAACATTTTTGGACGTTGTAAGACTACAAGATCTGCAGCTAACCATTGTAGCACACAAAACTCTAAATATCTTGACTGTTTGACCTGTCAAAACGGGCCGCCATCAGAGGCCTTTTATGTCGTCATTTCCGTCGCCGATAAACGCTGCAGTATAATATTAAAAGCTCCTTCCTTTATCTTTTTATTCAATGCTTAAAACATGTGTCTGTATAAAATCCAAAGATATTAGCTTTTTCATCGTATCTTACCTAAAATGATTTAAATACTACCTATTTACAACTTTTTTCTATCAGACACTAGTAAATAGATATTTGTGGTATGAAATTGATAATTAATTAGGTTTAGTTTTTAGTTTTCGTAAAATATTGGCAACTGCGTCATTTGTTTTAGTGGCAATGAAATTATATTTGTGCGCAAATTTTTTGATTTTACCTATTCTTTGACTCTTATAATACTCTCTACTTTGGAAGGACATGTCCTACAATTAAACCTATTGTCTTCTGTCCTACCTCCCCAAGAAAAAACTTAAATGTCCTACTTTTTATTTTTTCAATAAAAATAAAAATATAACAACTATTTTCATTCAATAAAAATTGCAACATTGCAAGGCACAAATTCAAAAGGTTTATCGCGTCTGTCTATTTTTCTGTATTGCTTTTATTTTCTGTTGATTTTTAAAAAAACTTAAAAAAAATAATTGAGTGTACAGGGTGATTCAGTTTGACTCTCGCACCCCTATAACTTTATTATTTTTGAAAAAGCCCCCTATAAACCTTATATATTTGTAAATCGTGAAAAAAAATTTATCGAATGACGTTCAATAATGTTTTTTCTTTAATGAAATATGTCAGACTGGCGGTTGTAAACTTTTCTTTTGAAATTACATGGTACTCTTCTTTTATTGATTCTGATAGGGAATTTAATTTTAAATATGATAATAGACAAAAATAAGCATGCATGAGAAATTTTTTGAGAAAAATGAGTTTTAAAGTTATTTATTATTTTTTACAAAATCGTTGTTTTTGACTAAACAAAACACGGTCGTTGTAGTAACTGACAGTTTAAAACTTGTCTAATTATGTTTTATTATTTTTCGACAAAAAATCATTATTTTGTGAGTATTAAATTGATAATGGACCTTCTGTCAATTTGCTTCTGTGAGTGTGTATTTAAGGCGTTTGAATTTAATGAACACAAAATAATTATTTTTCTTCAAAAAATAATAACACACAATTAAACAAGTTATAAAATGTCAATTACTACAGCGATTGTGTTTTGTTTAGTCAAATACAACGATTTTGTAAAAAAAATAATAAATAACTTTTTAACTCTATTTTCCTATGTTTACTTTTTTTTTAATACACTATCAGATTTAGAATTTAATTCTTTATCAAAATTAATAAAAAAAGGAAACCATGTAATTAAAAAAAAAGGTTGACAATCGCCAGTCTGACATATTTCATCGTAGAAAAAACTTTTGAGCGTCATTCGATAAAAAAATTTCCACGATTGACAAAAATATAGTTAAAAAAAAAAAAAAGTTACGGGGGTGCGACCGTCAAACCGAATCACTCTGTATATTATTATTTTTATAATCTTGGTTGTGATCTTTAATCTTTAGTTATTTTGAAACCTCCTTAACAGAAGTGTCCTACTTTGGGCATAGCGAATTCTGGTCACCCTAAATTAAGTTACCCATGCAATCTGAAAGATAATTATTGTCACCTTGCATATTTGTATTCAGCGCATTTGTTTTAATCTTATTTTTTGCGGTTAGAATGGTCTAAATCTAATTATTTTAAGATGCTCACGTTGCCACGCATTCCTTTAGGGCACTTTCATAAATTTAGCTCTTATCGGCGAACAATTTGGTCAGTGATATGAAAACAATAAATTTTTTCCTTAATATACATTATTTTGCAGTAAAAGTGAATTATTTGAATGTAGGATTCGTATTCTTTCCTGCATGCATTCTTAAGTTATAGTCCCAGCTTGCCTGGTCAGTCGACCCCATACATATTCCGGATCCAATGGATACGGGCACATTAAAGCGGGATATCGCTCGTGTTGAATACTGTATGAGACGGCTCATCGTCGCCCTCCCGAGTATTCCATATTATCAAAGAAACAATGCGAATACAAGAGTTTGTCTCATCTCGTCAAATTTATGCAGGGACATTTACATAAAAGTGCAATTCTGTTGGCAGATACATCGGATTTACTTATTTGATTTTCTGCTTTAATTCCGCCATGGAAGTGTTCGTTTTCACCATAATTTTATTAGTTGCTTCTTCAGAGTTGCGCTAATCAAAATAAGTCGCGTACATCGCCCAAGGGTGACTGTAGCTTGTAGCGGACCGCGTGTTAGAGTTATCTTTTTTAATACGATCGTTTTTGTTATTTCAATGGCCTGAATATTAATCGATTGTAGCTGCTTTTGTTTCATTTTGTATTTCTTAATATATTATTAGAACTTACACTTAAAAATAGTATATTACATAACAAGAGTTGTAAGAAGCATAAAACGCACGAGTGGAAAAGTTACGCACGAAGCTGCGTAGCGGCGAGTGCGTATTTCCACAAGTGCGTATGCTTTATAACTCGTGTTATGTATCTTACTTTTTCTACGATCACATAATACATACGATTTTAACGGCTTTTTGTCGAATATACACATATAATTACGTCGTGTCAATTTTGAAGTAAGCCTACTTTTACGTTTCTAGACAAGTGCACGTTTTGCTTACCGTGCGTTAGGACTCACTTAATACGAGGGTATACTGAAAAATTTCTGGAATGACAATGAAAACAAAAGAAGATTGATTTAAGTTATATTTTATTTTTCAACATAATCCCCTTGAAGTTCAACACACTTGGTCCAACGGCTCTCCAGTTTCTCAATTCCCTTCTGTAAGTGACTTTCTTCAAGGTTTCCAAAATAGTCGTTTGCAGCTCCGATCACCTCTTTATTCGCCCGAAATCTCTTTCCAGCCAGAACTGTTTTGAGTTTCAGGAACAGATGGAAATCCGAAGGAGCCAAATCAGGTGAATACGGTGGATGCGGAAGGATATCGAAACTCAATTCTGCCAATTTTTGCTTCACAATTGCCAAAATACTGACGCCATCACCTTTTCGGCCAATTGAACGGTCTTTGCCTTCTTTGGAGCCGATTCACCATTTCCAATCCACTGTTTAGATTGCATTTTGGTTTCCGGTGTGTAGTGGTGAATCCATGTCTCATCCATAAATTGTCTTTTAAAATGAATTTGATTCCTCTTACACACATCCAAATTATCGGCCGAGGTTAATGCTCGAATGCGTTTTTGTTCTGGATTGAGCAAACGCGACACCCATCTTGCAGAAAGTGTTTTTAAACCCAATTCATCATGTAAATTACGAACTGCTCGTTCATGAGAAATGCCCACAGCTTCCTTAATTTCACGCACCTTTATTCGGCGATCTGCTGAAACCATGTCATGAATTTTAAACGTCTTGAACGTGGTTCATCATTTGAATTCCGAAACCCAAAAACTCGTGGAAAATGAAGATAATGAATCACCAAGAAGAGCATCCAATCTGGATTTGATTTCCTTAGCGGTTTTTCCATCCAAATGAAAAAAATTGATAACCGGCCGAATTTCTTTTCTATCCATAATTAAGACGGCACAGAATCACACACGTTAATGCTTGTCAAAACCAGGCTATTTGACAGATCGATTTGAAGTTTGCGGTTAATTAATATGAAAGACTTGCCAATATAACGACATAAAAATATTTGCAAAATTAGTGGCCATTTCGGAAATATATCGATCAACCCTTGTATGTATGCAGGCTGTACCGTAAGAGTAACTTACATTAGTGGAAGTAAAAAAAAATGAATTTTAAGACTTATTGCAGCATGCAAACTTGTTTATGATAAATTAAGAAAGCTCGTACAATGTTATGAGAACGTCGTCGTGTATAAACCAAAGTATTCAGTTAAGTAAACACAACTTCAAAGTATTTTTCTGAAGCAGACATAAAATGCAATAACGACAGAATGCATTATCTTTTATTTCAAATAGAGTTTTTGTAATTTTATGTCGCATATCCCGAAGTCCTGAATCTGACGCCATCAAACTTCCGCCCCAGTAGAGTTCGGTGGTCAGTGAAGACATTTTAATGCGACAGGCTTGGCGGACTCTGCAGGGATCCGAAGGGATGACGCACTTCCGATATCTCTCTGTTTTATGTGACATGATTATTATACTATGAGCGCAGGTGGCTGCGACTAGTAGGATATATGGGTATTGTTACAGGAATATAGAAAAAAATGGGGAATGTGTTGAGGAATCTCGTAAACCGTTTCCGAAGGAACGACTTACTTTCGGACAACTTTTAGGGGTAGCAGGCTTTGATTGTTTTGTTTAATTTTGTTAAAATTATTATGTTGAGATAGTTAGACCGTAATGCGCTGTTTTAATTTTATAACAGGGTGCGCATTTCTTTCATAGCTGCTTTATTATTTAATAAAGAACAAAAATTTTAGGATACAATTTGTTGGAGATCATAGGATACATAATCTAAAATTATTTTCAGCTATACAGAGTGTTTGGTTTCTGCGCACCGATGTGTAGCTTTTTTACTTTAAATATAAATTAAATTCTCTTTAAAAAATGTTGAAGGTTTTATGTAGACATAAAATCAATAGTTTTTGAATTATTTACGTTTTTTTTTTGAAAATTACCTTCACCTGTCAAATTTGCGTCTTCAACCAATCACTACTTATAAATCTTCTAGAAGAGACTACCAACAGGAGCATTATTACACGGTAATAATTTTACATTCCCCTGTCAGACGTTGATCCTCCTGTCAAATTTGCGTTTTCGACCAATAACAAACTCAGATTTCCTAGAAACGACCAATAAACATAATCATACACTGATAATATCCTTTTCGCAATTAACAGATTTTCATGCGTTTATTGGTCGTTTCTAAGAAATCTGAGTTTGTGATTGGTCAAAAATATAAATTTGGAGAGGGAATTAAATATTTTGGTTTTGATAATTTTTTGACGAACTTCGGCGACCAGTAGCGTTATTTTAATATAGATTAAACCACACCCCTGACAGTTCTTGTAAAATTTAACATAACGTACATTTAATTTGATAGGTAGGTTAGGTGAAGGAAATTTTCTGACAAAATATATCTCGTGCATTGCAAATAATCTATAATTTTTGACAAATCTTCACTCATGCAAGTCGAATCAGAAAAAATCACTCGTGCACTTCGTGCACTCGTGTTTATTTCAGCTCAACTTGCATTTGGACCTATTTACCAAAAATTATCGACAATTTTCAATGCACCTTGCGTGTACAAGATAAAGCTTGATTAAGTAAAAAATTAAAAGGATTATTTAAAAACAAAACAGTGTATTTTTTATAAGTTATCTTCATTTACTTCATCAGTCGATGCAAGGAAATTGTACAATTAATGTCCTCTTCATTGTCAACAGAATTTTTTTATTCTGACTTGCTGTTGCTGAAATTAATTAATACTGTTATTTTGCTAAACGTATGCTATTCCGCTGTTAGATGCACGCACTGTTGCAAGAATGTGTTTAACTCAAACAAACTGAAGCAATCGATAGCGCAATATCGCATCGATTAGCGCGCCACGCCCCGTGTATTGCCTGAGTTACGATGTGCTGGCACTCATCGGTTACTACTGGGTGCATTTTCAACACCCCCGCACCATCTTACAAGATCAAATATTTTTATTGCGTCAAGATTGGCATTTAACGTCAAGTTTATCAAAATTTACCAACATTAAGATTTTATCGTTGGAAGTAACGGCGGTTTCATTCTAAGTAAAATGTTTCGCATAAGAATATGTTGGCCATCTTCGGTCCATACCTAGTCGATTAATATGTTATGCTTCTCTTTTAAAGCTACAACCGGTGTTTTAACTAGAAGATATGCTATTATAGCATAATTTTAACGACTATAAAACTTAGCATTTGTACAATAATATTTTGTAAAATTATGTATAGAGGTTTTGATTTTCATGGCATCACACCATAATAACTAGTTGTTTATACAGGGTGGCCATTTTTCTAACCTGTTGTACGGGTAACTCCGTTAATATTGGAGATACAGAAACGTTTAAATTAGCAAATTTGTGCAAACTAACTGCTACACTAATAATAAGAGAAAACTCTTAAATGTCACTTAAAAAAAAAAACAACAACACGGCAGTGAACATGTAAAATGATTTTTGGTTATAAAAACTGCAAGAGAAAAGTGTGACAAACCTTATTTCATTGAAATGAAAAAGAATAACCTTTTTAATAAGGCCACAGCTAACTATGACTTCCATTTAAAAAAAAGCAAGTTTGTGTTATAACTCGGAAATCGAGAGAGCTATGAAAATTTCGTTGACATTTATAATCGATTTAAAAATATCTATAAAAGCATATTTTTATTTTTGTTTTAGCTCATATGCTTACGGAATTATTCAAGTTTGAAAAAATCGACCTTTTTCGGTTTTTTTCAAAATATTTCAGAAAGTTGATGACGTAGATCAAATTTGAAAATGGTATCAGCTTTCCCTGTATATTTTGCAGCCACTTTAATTTTTTTTCTTAATGTAGGATACAGAATGGACCGAATTCGAATGTTTTACGGAGTTTCTCGGTTACCGTAATAGTTAGCGAAAATCTGATATCGGTCTCTTGGGCTAATTTTCTGAGAAAAGAACGTCTGTGTAATCAGACTTATTATATCGCTTTTCATTTTGGCACTACTGACGAAAAATGAAATTTGATCATTTAAAAAAATTTATTATTACATCATTATTTATTAAAATAGAAAAAAATGTTATGAAGGTTTTTTATACAGATTTCTATGCTTATTTTAAAAACATATTTAATTTTTTTTAGCGACCTTGACTTTCGAGATATGAAGTAAACTTATATTTTAATAAATAGAAACCCTAGTTGGTCCTGATTTTATATGAAAGAGAACTATTTTAGCTTTTCAAAAATATGTAGTTTTATATGTTTGTTGCAAATAACCGAGAGATGGCTAAATTTGTAAATATTTTTTTATCACGGTTTGTCATGATTTCGTAAACAAGTGATGTTTGCAATTATTTAACAACTAAACGTCATATTCAAGTAAATTTTTAAGCATATCTGTGTAGCTTTTTGCATTTTATAACTGTTTACGGTGGTATTGTGAACATGCCTAAATTTGAATACCTACTTTGAAAAGTTTAATGTGTTAGAACTGTTAGAAGTTGATTGTAAGTGATGAAAACTGCAGAATTTACTTGGAAATGACGTTTACTCGTTTAATAATTGCAAACATCATTTGTTCACGAAATCATGGCAAACTTTGATAAAGAAATTTTTGCAAAATTAGCCATGTCTCGGTTATTTTTTGCAACAAATATACAATCTATATATTTTGAAAAGCAAAAAAAAATCTCTTCCATAGAAAGTCATGGCCAACTAGGGTTTCTATCTGAAGAAATATAAGTTAACTTCGTATCTTGAAAGTCAAGGTCAATAAAAAAATATGTTTTTTAAATAAGCATAAAAATTTGAATAAAAAACCTTCATAACATTTTGTTCTATTTTAATAATAAGTATATGAAAAAGTATGAAATTTATTTTTATGTCTGTAGTACCAAAATGAATAGCGATATAAAAAGTCTGATTACACAGGCGTTCTTTTCTCAAAAAGAAAGCCCAATAGACTGATATCAGATTTTCGCTAACTATTGCGATTATCGAGAAAACCCGTAAAACATTCGAATTTGCCTCACCCTGTACCCTGTATGCTAGATCAAAGTAATTAGAATATTTGGCGGCACTTTCCAGTAATAAAAATCAAATGTCGTTTAAAACAAATTTGATGGTCCAAAATAGACAAAAGTAAATCTACTAAATCATTTTTTTTTTTAAAGTCATGAGTCCTTCTACTGTTAGGCGTAGGACTTAATCTACTTAATCTAATTTTCTGAATCGTAAATTATTAGGTAGTAAAAACTGACACCGGGAAAGTGCTTAATATTTCAATTAAGGAACGATATACAAAAAAAAACGAAAATCAAGATTTCTAATTTTGAATAACTTTTAGTTTCAAATACTATTGCGCAGTTTTGCCTTAAACTTACCGCAAGGCGCGTCAGTGTCGAAGTTTAGAAAAGAATCACCCTGTATACACTGATTTTTCTCTTAGGATTTTCTTTGCATGTCGCGTACAGTCTGTACTCAAGTTAGTCTCGTGTCTCTAGATGTGAATAGTAGGGGTGCGAGCTCAGAATTTTATTCTTGTATAGAATTTCCGTATTCAATGGCAGTAAAAGCAACTAAGAAGTTGTGAATCGTGATGCAACGCATGTGGGGGAGTTACTAAAGTGTTGCAGGCACAAATCGATAACAGAAGTACTGAGGATTGCATTTAGCGACGCTTTATTTAGATCAAAAAGTGTACGATGAGATTAAATTCTGAAAGACTCGTGATACGATAACGGTCGATTTAGGAGCGGTGAAATATTTTTTAAGTAAAAAATTTACCTGGAGTGTCTTAATCTTGAAAATTGCACACGTATTCCGTGTAAAAAGGAATATATTTTTAATGTAAAAGGTCCCGACCACAAAGTTGAAGAAAGTCTCATAAGATAACTTTTGTTTCACAGTGTGTCACGCGCGTTTTTTGCAAATTTAATAATAAAATTGTGTTCCCGTGCAACTTGGACGGAGTAAATATTGCTGTTTTAGATATTGTGTACTCAGGGCCGGCCTTCTCTATAAAGGGGCCTGGGTGCAAGAAACTTTTTGGAGCCCTAAAATATTTTTTATATGTAACAATACAAGGATTCGAAATAAACGTATATTGCGTAATATGTCTTTATTTAAATACGCGATTTTGTTTTGCTATTTCAATAATCATTTCAGAAAAATTACAATTTTTGTCAACTTTCTTTTCGATGCTTAAAACATAGCAAGTGCGTTTAAGTGTTCTTCACACATACTTGACCGAAGATAATTATTTATTAATTTTAATTTGCTAAAAGAACGCTCTGCACTTGCTATAGTAATTGGTAACGTAAGAAATGTTGTAATACGGTTAGCACATTTGGTAATAGTTCATTATAATTATTATTTAATATGTATTTTAATATGTTTTGCGCGTTATTTACATCTTTTGGGTCCAAGCTCAATTCTTACAACAAATCAATTACCTGGATTCATTTACATCTTTACCATAAAGTTTTACATAATCTTTTAAACCGTTTTCTAGCTCATTATTTTTCTAGTGTTTTTATGTCAGTGATTAATTTAAAATCAGTTATAATACTGGGCATATTTTTAAATCTTTCATTTATTTGTACAATGACAGTATCAATCACAACGTTAAAAAAGTAACGTCTAAATTCCTATACTGGGTCTTGCAAAACTTAATCTTCTGTTAGTTAGGAAAATAACCTTTTTCTTTTTCGAATTCTTTTTTTATGGAAATCTTCTGAAATATTCAACTTTTGTGCTGTCATTATCGGCGTCTAACAATGTGTTAAATTTTTATCTTAAATTTTGGATTTCATTTTTAATTTTATTTACTAAATTTAAAGCAGAGTCAAGAACAACTGTTTTTGCTTGAAATAGTTTGTTGATACTATTAATTTTTGACAATATTTTAAACCATACTAATAAGCATAAAATAAATGGCATTTGTTGTAATGAATCTAATAGACTTTCAGCTTCAGATACTGATGTGTTATCGTTACTTGCACTAATAAATTCTTCTAAGGCATTACAAATTTCTTCAAACTGTGTATATGTCGTAGGCATAATGTGAAATCCGGCATTTTATAAAACGCCTAGGCATTTTATAAAAAGCCGGCAAAACGAGCAAATTATGACTTTTTCTTAGACCCATACATTTGTATCCATACAAAAAAAAAAGCTTTAAGCAACCTTTAACCTGACCCTCATTCATTTGGTCAGTAGTAGAGGGTCAGGTTAAAGGATGGTTAAAGTTTTTTTTTTAATAAATAATAAAAATGAAGCTAATAGTTTTGTGCCTAGGCGTTTTATAAAATGCCGGATTTCACATTATGCCTACGACATATACACTGCCTTGACTGCGACTATATCGGCTTCCCATCACACAATGGTTTAAGCGTAATATTTAAATGCTTTTTGTATAATTTCCCACCTTTTTGTAGATATGCAGAAAGTAAACAGTATAAACGTTGCAATATTCCAATTTTTTTTTTACAATTTATGCTACTGGAAGCAGCATCACAATTAACTATCAAATTAAAAGAATGTGATAAGCAAGGTACATAAATTGCATGAGGGTTTAAACCAGAGGTCCCCAAACTTTTTTGTCTCGTAGACCACTTGCCATGTTTTTCGGTTTTGGGTAGACCCGGTGCTTACCTGATATTGATTTTTTTTGCAAATTCATTACTTTTTTTTTACAAAATAAAAACTTACACGCAGAGAAAATAGAAACGTACGCGGGCGGAGCTGCAGGCAACTAGTTTATAATAATTCTTAAACAGTTTCATATATCAGAAAATATACCTAATAACTTAAATTTTAATATAATTGTTCATTACGTTTCATGAACATTTATGTTTTAAAAATTTTTACTTCATAGGTACTTTTATAATTTATGTAGATAGTTATATGTCTTTATATTATAAGGTAGTATTATGTAAGTAAATAGGTACAATTTGTGTATGTGGATTATTCTATTCATGGAATGCCAAAATTAAAGTCACGACCTGCTTATATGAGATCCACTATCGTGGACCCCCATTTTCATTTCATGGACCCCCAATTTCTTTTTTCGCTGACATGGACCCCTTGCAAGTCGTCGTCGACCCCTGGGGGTCGATATAGACCACTTTGGGAATCACTGGTTTAAACTAAATATTCTAGATTGTACGCCTTTACATTTTCCCTTCATATTGCTACCGTCATCGTATGCTTGCCCTTTTCAATTCATAATATCTAAATCAAGCGCACCTATTCTTTTTAAAAGCATATTTGCTAGTCCTTCACCAGCCACATCAGTTACTTCAATAAACCCTATGTAAATGATTCATTTATAATTAATTTTTTGTCTACAAAGTTTACATATCTAATAATTATTGAAGTTTGTTCGTTGTGAGAATTATTAGGAGTACAATCCATTTGGATACTGTTATATGTGGATGCTTTTATATCGTCTTTAATAATTTTATTAAGGACTTCATTACCCAACGCCGTAATAATTTCTTCTTGAGATCTATGCCCCAAATGATGTCAAATTCGCAAGAATTAATTTATAAAGTGATGAGGTAGGTAGATGGTAGATGGGGTATACAGTACTAATTACGTTATTTTAAATATTTAAATACTGTTTAGTAATATACTTTAAAGACAAACTAAAAAATATTTTTTTTTTCAAATTAAATACATTTGAAAAATTAATTACATATAATAAATCATAAAATTTTAATATGAGCGTGTAGTTTATTATCATTTTGGGGCCCCCTAAATCGCGGGGCATTGCAACCGCCGCACCTCCTAGAAGGCCGGCCCTGATTGTGTTCCCGTGCAACTTAGACGGAGTAAATATTGCTGTTCTAGATATTGTGTGCCTAACTAGGTTTGGCTCCGTACGGGAACTGCGTTAGTTCGGCTTCGGATCACCAATAACACTTATTTTCATGGTAGAAATGAGCTTTCGGACGCTATTCCAATCTGTCGCTTAAACAAAGCCTAGTAAACAAACGCTCAGACAGATCTCGGACGAACTGTCATTGAAGGAATGCAATAGCAAATCAAGATTGGATTTCAACCCCCGTTAGGGGTCACAGCAGCTAGTCTAATCTCGACCTCGCCACTCGACCGCCGGACAATTCAACCGGGGCACAATGACGTGTCCGAATCAAAGGCAGCTTCCAATTCGACAAATTGAAAAATACTCATTAGTTGGATGTTTCTCACTCTCAGATTCTACCTTGTTTCCTAAAAAACGGAAATTAAAAGAAAAGAATGCAACGCACCCTTGAAAATTCCAGTAATTCAATTTAAGCTGCGGGAAAGTTAATTAAATTTAATCCATCTCGCTGAGAACATTTCAAAATCGACTTTTTTTTAAAATAGAAAAATTAAAGAAATTGAGCATAAGTATATTCTATTGTTCTAGATAGTTACTGAATGAGTTTAGAAAGGGGCGTCGTTTATAAGTTTAATTTTAGTCCACTTTTCATTAAAATGTACAGGGTGGTCCAAATTCGATGGGATAACATGGGTATCTCGCTTAATATTCAAGATAGAGAAACTGTTAGATTACCAAAAATGTGCAGTTTTTTAAGACAAACTCAGAACCTGTTTCAAAAATATTCTATCATTACCGGTTCTTGAGTTATTAGCAAAAAAAAAACTGTTTTTTTGTCATATCTCCGTTATTGTTGTAAATATCAAAAGACTTTATAAAGATTATTTTTAGATATTTTATGTAAAATTTGATTACACTAAAAAAAATAATTTTTTGCTCGCTGTTAAAAAGTTATAACACAGACTTACTTTTTTTTTAAATGGAAGTTATAATTGGCCATGGCCTATGTAAATTCCTTATTTTTTTCTCGTTCCAAATGCATAAGAGTTGATGTATTTATTTTAAAAACTACGGAGTTACGAAGGTTTGTTAGTATTTTTTTTTAAAGAAAATTATATTAGGTGAAGAAAACAAAAAAAAAACAAGTTGTAAAACCTTTTAAAACTCATGTGGTACATGGTACATGTTACTAAGGTTTTTAAATTTGTCTACAAATATCCTTTTTCGATATATACAACAATAACAGAGATATGAATATGATACATAATAAATTAGGACAAAAACTCAAAAACTGGAAATGATAGAATATTTTTGAAAACGGTTCTGAATTTGTCTTAAAAAACATCCCATCGAATTTGGACCACCCTGTACATGTAGCTATTGCTTTTAATTTTGTATGTGTCATTTAAATATACTTATTGATTAAAATCATGCAGAATCGAAAAGGTTGAATTTTAAAAATTATTTAGAAAAGTCCAGATAGCAACAAAAAAAATAACAAGTACAGGAGTACTTTAATACTTTTTTCTGCGTCCGTTCAGAAAATCAGTTGTTCCCGATCAATTTTCAAGGCTAGAAAGTTACTGGTTGCCATGGTAATGAGTTGTCTTTACCAGCCTAGGCCGGAAAGTAGCTGGTCGCCACGGTGATGGGATGTTTTGTTGATTTGCGCTGCCAAGTGTCATTATACCACCAAGCGAGTTTTCACCTGTGGTTTGTTAAGTTGTTGTTTAATTATGGACGGTGACGATAGTGATTTTGGTGTCAGTGGCGGACGCAGAAAAAATATTGTACGTAACATATCAGTAAAGTGTCTTTACTGTAATCGTATGCTTTCAGGACTCGCCTACGGCTCGTCCTAAAACTGCTTACTCATCCAGTAAGGTACCACTTTACGGTCTTCTTACGTAAATAACTATGATTAGGCCATTAAGTGTAAATAAAAATGAACATGGTTTCATTTATCATACATTTGACTAATATCTTCATTATTTAAGCATACTTTTAATTTTTTAGACCAAATAGTTTATTAATACAACTACAAACACACACAAGGTTATACCTTACTTCGTGTAGCATGAATAATCTAAACCAGCGTTTCTCAAACTTTTAAACACTCGACCCAAATAATTTTCTAGATATGAGAGTACGACCCATAAGGGAGGGGGTCTCCGTAAGAAAATTTAAAAAAAACCTTTAGAAATGTCATTTTAATACAGAAATTTAAATATTTTTTTTTGGTTTTATTTTCCTTTGTTTTTTATCCATTTCGCGATCCATTAAAAAATTAACGCGACCCAATTTTGGGTCGTGACCCATAGTTTAAGAAACGCTGATCTAAACGACTTCGGTAATTAACAAATGAAATGCAAATACCTTTTTTGGAAGTGTTAGCGGAAAAAAAGGAACATTCGATTAAAATTACTGTTTCATTAAAATTATTTGATGTTGGACCACTGGATTATTGGGCAGTACGTGTAAGTGATTCCGGCACCATTAATTTATACGGGAGTTGTGTCTATATATACCTGTTTTTATTAAAAGCCATCGAAAATTTAATACTAACGAAGGAGTTTACGCCTGTATTTATTATTGGAGCAGTTTTTATTTGTAATTTGACCAGTTTTTTTAAATAAATGTTGTGGTAGATTTTTTCTGAAAAACGAACTTCGCCACCGTTCACATAAAATGTTTGTCATATAATCAAAAACAAACATTTTATTGCGTTCACCGGAGGCAATATGATTAGAGAAAGCACAGCGAAAAAATTGGATATTCGCTTTCCGTTTGATCTTGGTTATATTCGAATTTCGGGATCGCGATCGCCCTTGGTTATAAATATTGGAGTCCAATAAAAGTTGTTACTTAGGATTCCTGTCAGACGACATCAAAGACTCGCAGCCGATTGCTACACACGCCAAAGGAAAGAGGGTGCGAACAAAACAGAACTTTACAAGTAAATAGAATTTATTACCGGAATCATTTGCATTTCTTAGCCAAAGATGTGGTTAATTTTAATTAATATACAGCGTTCTTTCAAATGTGTTTTGATTACGCGAGTAACCGACAAAACACGTGCTATTAATAGAAACTTTTTACACTAGGTACTTAGTTTTAACTTTAACAGGCACATATTTTATCATACAGGTTGTTTACTATTAATTGTTTACAGTTTTTTTTCTTCAAACTTCTAAGACGTTTAGTCTCAGTGTGGTTTGTAAGCTAACTAACTCTTATAAAGTATCTTTTATACATTTTATGCAAATTTATGTAGCGGGTGTTTTTTCTTTGAGAATCTCATTGTTTGTAAGTGACGTAGCTAGTACCTACAACGTAGCGATATAGGCAAAAATCAATAACGGGTCTGCTCCCTGTATTTTTATTATATTTTTTTACATTTTATTTAGAAGTTAGAGACAAACCACGAATTAAAATAATTACTCTTATTTTATATACAGGGTGTCCAAAATTTAATTTTCTTTTAATAGATACAACTTCAGACCACTAAAACTCGTTTTTTTCAAATACAATGCCCAAACTTGTTTTTCATTTTCTGATTCAAAATTACATTCTTGATCAATCTGTATTAGCGTTTCCTATGCCTATCCGCAACAATTTGCGAGTTATTAAATTTTTTTGATAAAGTTAAGAGAAATTGCAACATTTTTAAATAGTAGGCCTTGGAAATGACAAAAAATGAAAATATTAATAACTGTAAACCACGTTTATTGCGTTTGTCTTAAGTATCCATGAAAATGGAAATAAAGAGTATTCAAACACAAATATTTTGAACTTATTTTATATTCATGAAGAATGTCACAAGATTATTGAAAGAACTTGCCGTTTTTCAGTGAAAGGTATCCTCATTTGACTGTAATGACCAGACAGAAATTTCAATGATTAGAATCATTTTTTTTTTTGCAATTTAGAAGAGTGAAATCTGCTAGTATTCGACCTAAGCCTGTGAATTATAACGAAACTAACGAAGTTAACATCCATTTTTGAAGAAAAAACGCTTAAATTTAGACCATGCCCAGAAGAAACCTTGGAGTACATCCTGGAATTTTTGCAATCGATGCATTACTTACAGGGTCCAAAATTAAATTTTCTTCTAATACAACTTCAGACCACTAAAACTCGTTTTTTTCAAATACAATGCCCAAACTTTTTTTTCATTTTCTAATGCAAAATTACATTCTGCATCAATCTGTATTAGCGTTTCCTATACCTATCTGCAACTATTTTCGAGTTTTTAAGAATTTTTAATAAAGTTAAGAGAAATTGCAACATTTTTAAATAGTAAGCCTTGGAAATGACAACAAATGCCAATATTAATAACTGTAAACCACTTTTATTGCGTTTGGCTGAAGTATCCATGAAAATGTAAAATCAAGAGTATTCAAACATGAATATTTTGAACTTATTTCATATTCATGAAGAATGTCACAAGATTATTGAAAGAGCTTGCCGTGTGTTCAGTGAGAGGCATCCTCATTTGACTGTAATGACCAGAGAGAAATTTCAATGAATAGAATCAATTTTTTTTGCAATTTAGAAGACTGAACTGCTAGTATTCGACCTAAGCGTGTGACAAATAATGAAACTAACGAAGTTAACATCCTGGATATTTTAATGACCATCCTCAGCGGTCAATTCGATTGGCAGCGCAAGACTCGGGTTTAACATACTATGCTGTACAAGCTACATTAAAAATGCACAACTATTCGTTCGCACTTTCAATAATCTTCTGATATTGTCTATGGATGTAAAATAAATTCAAAATATCCATTTTTATGGATACTTCAGACAAACGCAATAAAAGTGGTTTACAATTAATAATATTTTCATTTGTTGTCATTTCCAAAGCCAACTATTTAAAAATGTTGCAATTTCTCTTAACTTTATCAAAAATTCTTAATAACTCAAAAATTATTGCGGATAGGTATAGGAAACGCTAATACAGATTGATGAAGAATATAATTTTGCAACAGAAAATGAAACAAAAGTTTGGGCATTGTATTTGAAAAAAACGAGTTTTAGTGGTCTGAAGTGGTATTCCAAGAAAATTAAATTTTGGACACCCTGTAAGTAATGCATCGATTGCAAAAATTCCAGGATGAACTCAAAGGTTTCTTCTAGGCATGTTCTAAATTTAAGCGTTTTTTCTTTAAAAACGGCCGCGTTAATAATAATAAGCATCACGATGAAAATTAAAAAAAAAAAAATCAAAAAAGTCCAAAAATCTAAAAAATTACTGCACTTAGGTATAGGGAATGCTAATAAAAGTCCCACTAAAATAACGTTTTAAATCCAAATACGCAATTAACTATACCCATTGTATTTAAAATAAGAAAGTAGACGCCAACTTCCGTTATATCCGGAAGTGTCGCCATATTGAAAAAAATTTCAATAAACAGATCAGATGCCATTATGGTTATAACCAAAATTTCAGATCCATACCCTTTTTCATTCTTCATATATTTTTAAGTACCGGTCTCAATCAATCACCCTGTATGTAATACAAAAACGTTGTTGCAAATAGTAGTGAATTTGAATAGCATGGGGCTGTAGTCTCAACCAACTGTTAACCTGTATTTCATGTATTGTATAGAAAACTAAAGTGCAGCGTAATCCAATTTTTATATGTCCAGCAGGTTCAGTTAATCTAAAGGTAGTAATAATTCAATCAGAATTAAGAAACGTAAACAGCGCCTCTAAAGCGCATTACTCAATTTAATCTATAAATTCTCGTTGTTGTTGAGAGCTTCACGGTTGGCATTCTTGAAGCAATACACTAATGCGTGGGTGGGGTAAATGACACCTCGGCATGTCACTCGCTGAATAGTTGATGGATCACCCGTTAGAAGCGTTCGCGACAACCCTTTCGCGACCTCTCTCTGTATGTACTTTGCCATCCCCTTCCGTAACGCTGAAAGCTGTAAAAGTTACTGCGGATGGAGCTTTTATTATAAACCAATTTTGGAATGCGCCACCGTACGACAGATCAAAATTCTCGGTGCACATTCGTCTGATTTCAAATACATGTAATCAAAATGTATGGATATGGCATTCGAATCGGCATTTTTTATTCATATGTCCGGTCAGGGGTGCACGAAATGTGAATTTTATTCTAAAACTGGGGATTTCACCCTCATACACGTCAAAATTGTTCGCGGTTTATGGTGGATTTCACAAGGGATTTTTGATCAACCCCTCTAAGCAACTTCGTGTAATTTAGTTTGTATTACGTTGGATTTTAAAAACGTTTATCGTATCATGTTACACAATTTAATGTAATGAAAGGTAAACGCCATTTTCCAAAGTATTTTGGAAGTGTGCAATGTTAATTTTCACTTAAAAAATTTGTCGCTTATTGTGACGTGTTCCGGGGTCAAGCAGAGCAGCTTCGGAAGACATATTTTGCAACACAGATTTAATAATAAATGTCAAAAACAATTGATATTACTATCGAGAGTCATGTTTTTGACTCTCGATAGTTGTAGGGCTCTGGGCCCATTTCTGTACTGTTGCATATCTCCAGATGTGTAAATTAAACTAAAAAGTTCTGGGCGATTTTTGTTGTAGCCACCGCGGTGTAATGTCTACAATAAATTTTAAAACATTTTAAATAAAATACTACAGGTCGTTGATGTACTACGAGCCGGTATTCGTCGTTTCACATATACGTCGGTTATATCTTAGGAACGTACATGTATATTTTTCTTAACTTTTCGCTTGGTTTCAATTCATAATTACATTTCATTTGTGTTATTAATACTGGTACAACAGCGATTCTCCGGCCACTGATGGTTCGGAACCTCCGTTAGTCCGGGCAGAATTTAAAATTCTCGCGGCCTCCAGACTAGTTTACTGCGCGGCCACAAATGGCGTTGTGTGTAGGGCGCGCTTATGTACTTAATTTACACCGCACCTAGCTATGGCTTTACGGTTGGTCCGGCAAAATGGTTAATCCGGCAAGCATTTGGAACCAACAATGCCGAAAATCGATGTTTGGACTGTACAGGGTAGTCCACATTCGATGGAATTACATGGGTATCTCGCTTAATATTCAAGATAGAAAAACTGTTAAAGTACAAAAAACGGGCAGTTTTTTGAGACAAACTCAGAGCAGTTCTCAAATTTATTCATTTCCAGTTCTCGAGTTATTAGAAAAAAAAGTGTTTTTTTGTCATATTTATGTCATATCTCCGTTACTGTTGTAAATATCGAAAAAATTTATGAATATCATTTTTAGATATTTTTATGTAAACTTCAATGATCTAAAAAAAGTTTGTTACGTTCACCGTTAAAAAGTTATGACACAAACTTACCTGTTTTTAAATGGAAGCCATAGTTAGCAATAACCTATTTAAATTCCTTACGTTTTTCTCATTTTATGTACAGGGTGTTTCTTAAATATTGCGGAACAATTCGGGAGGTGATTCCTTATTAAAAATTAAGGGGATCTTTCATATATTTTTTCTTAGACGTCTTTCGGAGACACTCCCCCCCCAAAAAGAGAGCGATAAAATTGGGTTTTTATTTTATTTCTCATTTGGATAAATGTAGGAGAATGATATTTGGTAGATATTTTATACTTATAAAAAGGTTTCCCATGGTAATATTTTCAATCATCTCCCACCTTCACAGGGGGGGCTGAAAAGTGCGACCCTTGTTGTTTTATTTATCAGCACTTTTTGGTGGCTCTGTGAAGGTGAGAGATCATTAAAAATATTACCATGGGAAACCTTTTAATAAGTATAAAACATCTACCAAATATCATTCACCTACATTTATCCAAATTTGAGAAATAAAATAAAAACCTAATTTTACCGCTCCCCTGTGGGGGATGTAACTCCAAAAGGAGACGTCTAAGAAAAAAAATTTATATGAAAGACCCCCCTTAATTTTTGATTTTACCTTCCGAATTTTTTTGCAATATTTAAGAAACATTCTGTATAAATGGTTGATGTAGTTATTTTCAATAATACGCAGGTCACAAAGGTTTTTTAATTTGTTGGTTAGATAAACATTATAAATATTTGAACACAAGATAACAACAATATAGTCAAAATCAGCAGTTATGTAGTATATTATTGTTATCTTATCTTCAAATATTTATGTTTATCTGAACAACAAATTTAAAAAAAAAATCGTAATATGTACCACATGAGTTTGAAAGGTTTTACACCTTTTTTTAAATCGTTTTAACAGCCTACTGTTTTTCTTTAAAAAAAAAACTTTCGTAACTTGTGTATTATTAAAAATAACTACTTACATCAACCATTTTATATTTGAAATGAGAAAAAAATAAGGAATTTAAATAGGTCATAGCCCACTTCTATTTAAAAAAAGGTATGTTTGTGTCATAACTTTTTAACGGCGTTGGTAAAAATTTTTTTTTCATTATAACTGAATATTATATAAAAATATGTAAAAAATAATCCTTTTACATTTTTTCGATATTTACAACAATAACGGAGATATGACATAATTATGACAAAAAAAAACACTTTGTTCCAATAACTCAAGAACCGGGAATGATAAAAAAATATTCAGCGAGATACCCATGTAATCCCATCGAATTTGTGTACTATTTTATTGTTTATTTATAAAATTGATCACTCCTATTTGAAATAATCGCTCAGATGATATAAAAACTAATTAAATAATTTTTTGCACGTTTATTTTAACACTAATCGGAGCAATTGTAATATTATAAAGAGCAGTAGTCAATAATTGTAGAGGCGTTTCACCCGAAAAATATTCGAATGTAATCTTTCACGCAAACAAGAAGTGTGTTTCAACTTCATTTTTATACAACTCAGGACCTTTCCTGATTCATCGTAATCCCCTACCGAGCTGAGATAATGCCCGCTATTTTTCTGGACACCACGCGCATTATTTTAAAAAGTTTTTATATCCTAGCGACACTGTGAATACGGGGAACATGGGGTGGTCATCAATAATGTGACAATCCCCGGCAACTGCGATCTTGGGTACATGTCGACACGTACAATTTACGTATTTCTTGCCGTTTTCGTTTTTGTTTCGAAAGACTTGCACGTTCACGTACTTAGTCATCTAGTTTCTTATTTTTTTTAACAAAGTATGATTATTCGTTAAATAAATACCTTAACCGTGATACTTTTTTTTGTTACTAAGAGGCGCCAGTCCATGTTATCACTTTTAATTTTTTTTTCATGTGTCGCTGAATCTAAAATCCCAACGTGTACGTTTTAGTTGAGTAAGTATTTATAAATACGAGGGTAATCCCAAAAATAAAGTCACCAAAGCGCTAGGGCCGCAGGGAAACTTTTCGCGCGGCTGTTGCTTCCCCCACTCTCAAGCAAGCCATTGTTTAGCCTGCGTTTGTTTTCCGTTTTGGCTCGGTAGCCGTTCGAAATGGAGCTTTCGCTTGCCGCTACCTCCAGGTGCGAAGTTCGCGCAGTCAATATCAAATTGTAAAATTTACGATTTTCTTAAGCTTAACTCATAATAAACTAAAATTGCGTTAATATTCTTATGAAATAATTTAATTTTAATGTAGCATTTTATACAAAAACCTAAGAATGATACAAAAATTAATATTAAATATATTTCGTTTGCAGGTTATAATTTTATTTATGTCAATGTCAGTGTGGTGGTGTCGCTATGGAAATGAAATGATTTATTAAAACTTTATACATAATAATTGTCATTTGGTTCGTTTACATTAACGTTCGTTCTATAATAAAATTTTAATTTCGTAGAAAAAATAGCATTAACGACTCGAGATGTAATCAGTTTTTTTCGTTCGTGAGATTTGCTCACTCGCCGCTTCGCGGCTCATGAATGAATCTCACCTCACGAAAAAAACTGGACTTTCATCTCTTGCTGTAAAATATACTATTTTTCTATTTCTAAAAAAGTAGGAGACCTTATTATTGGGATTGCCCTCGTATCATGTATTATTTGGTGAGGAAATTATTGAATTGCTGTTTTTTACAATTGCAGGATACTATTGTAGAAAAATGAGCTTTTTTAAATGTTCATTGATTATTATATGAAGTCCACGTATTGTTTTGAAATATTTAAATTCACGTACAAACGATTTAAATTTAAACTCGGAGGATACTTTGAATTTGTAAAGATATGTTGTTCAGAAATTGCATAGATATCATAGAATTTTTTTAAAATCGCAGATACAGCAATAAATAATCTTTGTTTCGTCATAAATTTAGTAGCTATGATTTAGGATGACATTTTTGCGACTTTTGTTTTACGCAACATTTTTATTTAGTTAATAACCCTTCATGTTTTTTTGCTGACGAAGTAGATTTTTTACTTTTAACTATCGGAATACATACATATTTTTGGAGCATTAGCAATACTCAGATTTAGGTCTCCAAGCAGGGACGAACCGTTAAATTTGGGGGCCCTGGACTAACACAAGTTTGGGTAAGTTTTGGCGATTCATTCGCCATTTTGTCGAAAAACAGTGTTTTTTATACTTTTTTAAAAAAGCAAAATTATGGGCTACAGACATTGAAGAACTTTTTTATTTTATTTGATGGACTTGTTTATACAAACTTTTATAAATATCTACAGTTATAATGAAAAAAGGTTTTGTATACATAACAAACATAAATAAAAAATAACATGTATTACGTATTACTTTTAGTAATAAACAAAAAACGAAACAACAAATCCTGAGGTCAATAGTAAAGACTAAAAAAAAAAAAAAAACAAAAAATACTTTTTCTTATAAATAAAATAAATAAAACATTGTAGGAGCTATATGACGTAAGTATCCTTACTACATTAAAGACATTTAAAGAGTAACTTTTCTGTATTTTTGCGCTGCAAATTCTTATATTTGATTATCACATTACAATTCTTCGGTTAAATCACAGATTGTACAGGGTGTCCCTCAAGGTACGCCTTCGAAATTTTTTTCATAAATCGAATGTTTATGACCTAAATAAAACGTTTTTACCGATTATGATTTTTTTTACGTGTCCGTTCATATACAGGGTGTTCCAGTTATCGTGAATAGCATGGGGATCTCGTAAACAGTAAGAGATGAAGAGTTGGTTAAACGGGTCAAAAACATGTAGGAGTATGATTTAAAAGCAACTGTACTATAACAAAATTAAGTTTTTGCGCTATTGATAAAAAACAAAACACATCAGGTTTTTAATTTTTGCTTATAACTGGCTTATTTGAAATCACACTCAAAATATTTTTCGACATTATTGGGGTATTGCGTAAATTTTATATTTTTCAACACATTTTACATTCCTTATTTGTTTTGTTTTTTTAGCATCCGCTTTTTTATTTTAAATACCGCTGATGTTAAAAAAACAAAAACAAATGAAGATGGGTAAAATTCATTGACATATTACAAATCTACGCAAAAAAGTGCCCCGATAAGGTCGAAAAATATTGTGTGATTTCAAATAAGCACGTTTTAAGCAAAAATTTAAAACCTGGTGTTTTGTTTTCAATCAATAACTCAAAAACTATTAATTGTTTTCAAGATTCTTTTCAGAGACCACTGGATCTTAAATGATAGATCATCATTTTGACCCATTTAACCAACTCTGTATATCTTACCGTTTACGAGAGCCCCATGCTATTCACGATAAGTGGAACACCCTGTATATGAAGGAACACGTAAAAAAAATATCAGTAAACACGTTTTATTTAGATCTTAAATATTCGATTTTTGCAAAAATTAGTAATGGCACACCTTGTGGGACACCCTGTATATGTCCCCACGGTTTTGATATTTATTTGTTAAAGTTTATATTGTGTTTTTATACAGTTTTAGGCAATGTTCCAAAACAGCAAAGTCGTTTTTATGAAAACTAATTAGATCTAGATTTTCAGCTAACATTTAATCATCTTACCAAATACATTCATTCCATTCGTCTGACGCGTTAGTTAGACAACTAAGAGTCAACTAGGGTTGTAAAATTGCTTAATACATTAAAAAATATTTTCTTCATTTCATAGGCATGTGTTTAATGTGTACTATTTTACTAAATTAACAACCAAAGAGTTTGTCAAAACTTTTCTGCTTGTAAAAAAAAACATCGCAAAGAACGACACTAAATCTGAAACATTTCTGCTGATCTCCAATAATGAGGCCAAAGAAATAAATTTATAAGATGAATGCAAATAAAACGAACTAAGAGTGGGTCTTTCTTAGTAACGTACTCGGCAGCGATAAAAATTCAATTAGGCAATTGTTTTGCATACAAAACGCATAAGCATCCGATAAAAAATGTGCAGGTGAATTGGCAACAGAGAAAATATTGAACCTCATTCTTTGTTTTCTTGACGAATGTCTGACAGCTGACAAGAGCGCAGTTCTTTAGAGCAAAAAAGACGTCTCGGAAACCGACAGAGACGCAACATTATTATACACAACTGATCATTGTCGATCGGACTGTGATCTTAATAATTTTTTGTCCACTCGAATTGCGAAAAAACGGCAAACGGCCACAGTCTAAGCATAATTTCGAAGCGCGGGCGGCTTTGAGGGCAACTTTCGCATGTACGGAATTATTTTAAATATAATTCGACTACTTTACGTTTTTGCGACGAAAGGTTTTCGGCGATTGATTTAAAAACCGCCTTTACGCGTGTATAATTTCGTTTCAAAACAACGTTTGTGTAAAGAGTTATCTCCCAAATTGAATTAGTACATCAAGGATCCCACTAATTAAATTACAACTTAAAATTGTTCGTTAAAAGGTCGTAAATACCCCAATAGACCATATGCCACAACAACTGATATAAATAAATTACCTAAATAAATTTTAATAGTGGCACGTTAGCGCCACAAGACACTATTAGACCACTGTTTTATTACGACCAACTGTGACTAAAGTCCCTAAATTAACTGGCGTGCTCATAAACGACTTTCTGGACGTTTCATTTTAAAATATCAGTATTTATTAAATTAAGTGCCTTTGGATGTCAAGGGCTTATACCTATTTTTGTTGGGAACGAATATTGGTAAGGCGGCTCGATAATTTATGTACAGGTACCTAGATAAAATTGAGTTTTACTAGAGAACCGGCCAGTAAGGTTGTGAAACGATATCGATAGGTTTATATGGTCGCATGGCATGCTTATTAGGGGTGGCTTGCGTGATCAATTGTATTCAATCGACCCTCTCCAAAACCGATGCTTAATTTTCAATAAACAACTGCTTACGTATTAATCTACCGGAATATCACAAATTTAGAGACAACAACAGTTAACAGCGTTTCATAACTAAATAAATTGCTTAA
Source organism: Elmis aenea (assembly GCA_947652605.1). NCBI lineage: Eukaryota > Metazoa > Arthropoda > Insecta > Coleoptera > Elmidae > Elmis > Elmis aenea. The sequence goes on from OX393581.1 coordinate 44,494,286, forward strand.
CGAACGGTCATAATTTTAAAAATTTATGCAAAACATCATTCAGTTACTAAAATAAGAAAAATCTAACAAAGATCTTTAGTGCTACGTTTTCAAATAAATCTACCTGGTTTATCAGATTTATAATAGCGATTTCCGTTTTGCCACTACAGGCAAAAATTGAGAGGTACAGGGTGGGCAGATTTCGATGTTTTCATAAGGAACCTCGGTAAATATAAGAGGTATCGAAAAACGGACCCCGCTTCCTCGATTTTTTTTCTGAGAAAAAGTTAATGGTGAAAACTAAAATTGGTTATCGTCTTTTGTTTTCGAGTTATCACCGATAACTCGATTTTTCGACTTTTTGTTTTTTGACTATATCTCACTTGTTTATGAAAATAAGGGTAAATAATTTTGACGTTCTACAGGCACTTTTTTGAGAAGAAGACAATGGTGTAGACGATTTTTCAAAAAAATTATCGAATTTCGAGTTGACATAAAGTTGTATTTTCTTAAACGGAACCCATAGTTGGCTGTGGCATCACAAGAAAGAGGATTTTTTCTCCATTCCAATAATATATATCATGTGGGGTCGATTTATTAATGTTCCTTACATTTTAGCAAAGATTAGGTAATTTTTCGTATTTCTTTGTTTTTTCTAGTAGTAGGCTTATGTCATTAAGAATATACCTGGTAAAACAAACTTGTTTTAACGATAATTTGACAGAAATAATCACGTTTAAAATTGTTGAGTGTTTTTATTTTTGTATCTTTAAAACGCGAAATGGCTTACGAATATTACAAAAGTATGATATGTCAGAATGTTCTATTTTAGTTTTCACCATTATCTTTTTCTCGAAAAAAGAGATCGAGGAGGCGGGATCCATTTTTCCATAACTCTTATAGTTGCCGAGATTACCTATAAAAACATCGAAATTTGCCCATCCTGTACACGAATTTAAATACTGATAACTTATTAATTTAAAACAAAAAAAATATAAAGTTTTAGAATTTTCGTAGTTATTGTTAAGTAAAATTTAATACATTTTTCCGTTTTTTTTTTTTTGTTTGTTTTTCTTGTGAGTGTCTTAATAACTGACGCGTTTATGTGTTTTTGTTCAATTAAATAATAATACAAGTAGAGTTACAAGTTGTAACGATATAAGAAAAATTTCGGAATTAAATATACAGTGTGTACATAATAACGGAACGGGTCGACATCACGTCTTGTAATAACTTTACAAAATAAAGTTTCGAATAAAAATGGTCATTTACTACATGACCTTTAATTGTTTTTAACCATACAGTGTTTTGTTTTTGCGCAGCGATACGTAACTTTGTTTTCTTAAATAGAATACTCTGTATATTTTGTATTTTTTACCGGCCGGCATTGCTAATTTGTGCTATATTAATATTTTTTTACAGTTCTGTTTCTGTCAATAATTTCATAAAAACTGAAATCACTCAAAAAAGATTGATTTTTGGTACAAAAAACTTCAAAAGTTTTTGAAAAAAAATTTAATTTGCACCTAAAAAATACAAAATACACAGGGTGTTCTATTTAAGAAAGCAAAGTTACTTATCGGTGCGCAAAAACAAAACACTGTATAGTTGAAAACAATTAAAGGTCATGTAGTAAATAACCACGTACAACTTCATTTCGTAATTTTTTTGTTGTGAAGTTATCATAAGACGAGATATTGACGCGTTAAGTTTTTTTTTGTATACACTGTATAAAAAACAAGTGATGACAAAATCCAATGACTTGATTAAACACACACCAAAGATTCGTCTTTTAAATAAAGAAATACAGGACTGTATTGCCAAGACACACTATACAGGGTGTTTCTTAAGTATTGCAAAAAAATTCAGGAGGTGATTCCTTATCGAAAATTAAAGGGGGTCTTTTATAAAAAAAAAAATTCTTAGACGTCTCCTTTCGAAGTTACACCCCCCTAAAAAGGTGCGGTAAAATTAGGTTTTTATTTTATTTCTCAAATTTGGATAAATTTAGGAAACTAATATTTGGTAGATCTCATATACTTATTAAAAGGTTTCCCATAGTAATATTTTTAATCATCTCCCACCTCCACAGGGGGCTGAAAAATGCGACCCCTGTTGGTTTTCTTATCAGAACTTTTTGATGGGTTACATTTTTTTAATTAAAAATATTTTTCTTTAAAGCTTGATTTATTTAGAAACTTTCTTTATTCTTTAGTTTATCTCGTAAAACCTACCGTTTTTGAGTAAAAAATAAAATAAGTAAACATGAACCATCAAATATTCCAATATAAAACGAATCATTTTGGTGTTTCCATGGTTTGTTTATGTTCATGTTGGGTAGAATTGACAGGCGTTATAGCGTTGTCGCCGCGTTAACCTTAAAATACGGGTTGTTGCACCCCTCTGGATGAAGATATCCCAAAAGCAATACTGCTGAAATGTATCCGGCGAAAAACTAAAATCGACGTGTTTTCGCAGGTTTTACCGATACATACTGTATTCCCAAGTTACAGAATTTATTCCAGTTAAAGTTTGCACCCTGTATATTTATAAGATGTTGACGCCTGTAAATTATTATCGTTAAAACGGTAATAACTTAACAAATTTTAAATCATCGATAAGAAAAAATGGAAGTATAGAGGGTGTTCCATTAAAAAAACAATTAAGTTCAACTAACTGAAACGGGCATAAGAAACACCCTGTGTATTATTTTAAATTCTTTTAACTAGTCAACAATTACTATGACACTGTTGTCAACTAAAGTATGAAGGAAATTTGTTTTGACATTACTAATTTGAGAAATATTACTATGTTTTTAGAGCCCTCTTCCTGTCAATATTTTTATAAAAATGAAATAACTTAAAAAAGATTGATTTGTGGTACAAAAATCTTGATGAGTTTTTGAAAGAGAATTTAATTCTGCACATAAAAAAGTTTTAATATACAGGGTGTTCTATTTAAGAAAACAGAGTTACTTATCGATGCGCAAAAACAAAACACTGTGTATAGTTGAAAACAATTTAAGGTCTAGAGTAAATGTTAGTGATCCTTTACTCAATTGTTTTTTTGTAAAGTTATCACAAGACGAGATATCGACGCGTTACTTTACTTTTTGTACACACTGTATAAAAAACAAGTGATGATAAAATCCAGTAACTTAATTAAATGCACACCAAAGATTCGTCTTTTAAATAAAGAAATACAGAACTGGGAGTTATTGCCAGGACACACTGTACACAACCACTCAGTTAAATTTTAAACTTTCTTGGCGTAATTAATATCTATCGAAAAAAAATCTTAAAACGTTATGAATAATTATTTTGTAATTTTTAGTGATTGGTAAATGAAAAAAAAAATCATCCGAAACGCACTAAATAAGAAGAGCCGGTTGAAATTAAGGATTGAATATTTTTACTTTCGCCATACCTAGTATGAAGAAAGTATTGTTTATAAGAGTAATACAAATATACGGAATTCCCATTTAGTTGTAGTACTACGTTGTTCAACAAAGTGGAAAAAACAAACCCGGTAAACAACAACACAAAAATAGGAAGTACAGTACGTAATGAAAGATTCTAAAAATGTTACGGTACATTTTCGCGTTTTAACGACATTACGTCAACTTTACTGTTTTGTTAATCAAATTAAAATGAATGTAATTTAGCAGGACCTAATCAATCCCGTTTTATTTGTCCACTTCAGTATTCCGATGGCATATAGGTAGCGTTGTCAGCAACATAATTGACTAACAAGCTCTCTTGTCATTAGTCCTCCGACGGCAAATTGTTCAACTAACTAAAAATTTTGCGAAACTCAAACGGAGAATCTTCGGGACGGGTTTTGTTAAGTTGTATGTATTACTGTTGTGAATGGTTATGTTCCTTATCGTGGCATATACACTACGTAGTGCAGCTAGGATAATGCGAACTGATTGGAATAGGGGCTTCTTTAAGCATAGAGCCTAGTTGGACCCAGAAGAGCTGGCAGCACGAGATAAGGGCAGCTTGCGTAAACCGGGGATTTTATCCCCATGTTGCCTTTGAACAATTTTCAGCGCGTATTACATTTCAAGCCACAGGTAACAATTAAGTTTATGGTAAAATCCATCTCAAATTTTAATGGTTCAAGGGAAATTTAAGTAACTTAAAATTTAAAAAAATAAATACATTACATTGAAATCAATTCGTCTAATGGCCTATAACTTTGGTTATTGGTTTCAACTGCGTTTGGGACTTCTTGAAGAAATCTTTCGTCCCATGGCAGAAGTCATCAGGGTAATAACTGTCGATGTCCGTTGTTTTAGGAAATAAACCTCAGCCTAAAACATGGCGCATTATCAACATGAAACCAAAAATCATTATTGGACCGGCCGCGAAAGTTTACGGTAATGATCAGTGGCGTACGCAGAAAAATATTTCAGGGGGGATATTGTTTTAATTTGCAAAAATAATACTACCGAGCTCGGTGGCTGGTTGGTATGCAACCTAGCGAGTAAAATCGGGAGACGTGGGTTCGAATCCCGCGGCCGTCTGTCATCGTAGGGGTTTCAGGTGGTTTCCCCTACCTACTATAGGCAAATGCTGTGACAGTACTTCCACCTACCCTTACCTTACCCACTCTTTCCTTGTTCCCCGCCCCCTCCTACCGGACGCTAGTGACCTCAGTCGAAGCGTCCCCAAACTCTCAATTAAAAAAAAATTTAAAAAATATACTAATATCAAACGGGGCATATAGTAATGGTGCAATCAGAAAATGACCTAGGGGACTAGACACAAAAAGTGAGTAGTAAGAAAGAGTTGCGGGGGGTCCAGGGAGGCGGCTACCCCCCGGGTAAGCGCCATAGAATTTTTTTTTTAATTTTCAATGTCAAACGTACCCAAAATAGCAATTATGAGTAAAATATACAAACACAATATTATTTTATATGTATGGAAAAGCAGTCTGTCGCACAATTTTGAAATACGATAATTATAATTTTAGTTTTTTTTCAAATTTTCGAGGGGGATTTATTCCCCTAATCCCCCCCTTGCATATGCCACTGGTAATGATACTTGTAAATGAATTTAAACTACTAAATTGCGATTAGCTTCCAGTTAATAGACTTTGAACTGTATACTTACTACTTACCTATAGAGACATATTTTTCTTATAAGCTACTTTAGCATAATCTTAATGCCATAGCTTAGCGTTAAAACATTTAGGGCCGTTATTATAAACGACGAATAAGTAGTTTACTCGTGGAGTAAAATTTACTTCCGGAATAAATAGCTATTTTGAGTATTATAAACGTCAGTTAAATTTACTCGCCAAGTAAATCCCCGAAGTTAACTAACCTCTGATAAACCACGGGATAAATTTTAACTGTCAAATAAACATAACTCTACTTTTTCATGTCAACTGCTTAGTAAATGTGACATAATAATAATTATAAAAGGTAAGTAATAAATAATTATAAGAATATCGCATATACCTACACACGATTTATGAATTTATGAGGTTGTGTTTGTTTATTTATCACTTAGTTATTTCACGGTTAACTATTTATTCGGCAATTTTCTTTTATAATAGCGGGAATAAATCTACTCACCAAGTAAATTTATTTAAAGCTATTCGACTATTTAACTGACGTTTATATTAACGGCCCTCAAAGTCCAAATTGACCAGCTCGAAGGGTTAAACTTGGTTTGCAAAATTTAAATGTAAAAATAGCATGTTGAAATGTTTCATAATTAACATATGCAGTTAAAAATAAAGACTTCCGTAATTAAAGTGTACATTGGACTTGTCTGAATTGCTATAATTTGATTTTAATGATATTTTTTATTCCTGGACTATCACGAGATATGAAACAATGTTGTTTTGGAATTTCTTTGATTTGTTTGTTCTGTATGCTGTTTTGTTTGTTATTATACTGCGTATAACAAATATTTTGAATACAAGACTAAATTTGGAAAGGAGTACAAAATATACATTTTAGATGATATCTAATTCTAATCGGTACTTGCCTGCGCTAAAACACATAAATGTATCTACGATAATACGAAATGATACTAAATTACATCTTCTTATTAGTAACTTGGGACAGGGGCGCCGAGAGACGTCGCCGGGCCCGGGGGAACAATTTACATACATGGGCTCCAAGTAAATAAATTATTTGAAAATTTATTTTAAAAAAAAACGAATTGTAAATCGTGAATATTTAATATACCATAATTGAAAAAGTATGTGGCCCTTAAATTACTTTCGGGCCGGGGGCACGGAGCTCCCCTGCTACCCTCTCTCATCGGCCCTGACTCGGGGTATTGGAGTCACAAAAGAGGCAAAAGAATACGATTAATTACATTTGAAAGTATTTTGTACCTTTCAGTTTTGAGGTAATTTTCGTTTTATCCCACTCTGCTTCAGTTATTTCTTGTTCACATTCCTGTTCGTATATCTCCTCCATTTGCTGTCCTTCCTTATGAGTTATTACTTGTCATTTTACCATAACTCCTTTCTCAAAAAATTTGCCCGTTATACTATAATTTCTTTCTCTGTTGTCAGTATTTTTCCTCCTTTATCCATTATTTGTTTTAATGTATGATTTTATCTTTTTTTTTTAATTTCTTAATACTAGAAAAGTTTTGATGCTTGTGTAGTGTTCTTCCAATGTTTTTCCAAAGTATTCTCACGTATTTATTTTGCTTCTAACACAATCCCTTTAACCTCTTCTCTTTGTTGTAAAATTTATCGCGAATTAGTAGTTTTAATATTGAGCTTTGTTTTTAATATATCCAGTGTTACTCCACGCGCGATTTAACATAAAGGCAGTTTGTTATTAATATATTCACCGAGTTAGTGGTTCAAATCGATGTATGCCTAATGTTTTATTCACTTAATTTAAAGAGTTATTGGTAACCGAAGCAATCCTTAGGTGTCGTATGTACTTTATCGTCCTCCCTTGTTATACGACTACATACGCGTCGTCAGTAGCTACTATCACACATATACTAATGGGTAGTAAGGCCCATCTCGTGTTTTTATTTTTATTATTTTTTTATCTCCCAGCAGCACTCACTAGTATCGCGAAATTATATTTCAATTTTCCACAATGGAGCGCGCTCGAAAAGTATGGGAGCGCCATAAAGTGTCTAATTTTATTACCCTGCATTTAAGGAAAGAATCCGAGTTCCTACGTTTAATTAAAACATTATTTAAATGCCTTAAACGCTTTAAAGTAAAAGATAAAGTTGGGAGCTTTAACTGTGACGGTAACATCTGCTGTTCTTATCTCGTGTTCCTTCTGAAAAATTACACTATTCCGCCCGCCAAGATTGCAATCTGTGGCGCCATCACATTATGCTGACTTTTCGGGCGGCTTATTTTCAAACTCACTCTACTTGCTACGTTTCTTTCACGATACCTGACTGATTACCGAACACGTACGCAAACAAAAGGACAAAAACAATGTGACACTACAGCTGCAATTCATACGGACACATACGAACACAAAATAGATTTAACAGACATTTTTATTTGACTCTCACTTGGAATTCACCATATAGACATTTGGATAGAAATTAAGTTTTTAAAGATTTGCATATCGAGAATAACGGAAATTATAATTATTGTTATTTAAATACAACCAAAATTGCATTTTCAAATACTCTGTCGTTTTATCTGCCTTGATCTTTATCGGGTGAATTCCAGTTATATTTTGACTGAGCTTACTTTTTTGCTACAATTTAAGCGTACAAATTTAGATTCATATTATTCTATTCTGTGGCGAGCGTAAAAATTTAAGCAAGATTATTAAAATTTAATAATTGATTACTTCCTGGTTCCCTTTAGTTAAAAAAGGCCTTTTAATGAAAAACAAATTCTATTTTAACACCAATTCCAAGGAAGCAACGTCTCATATTGTAAATTCACCGTCGAGAAGCGTCAAATTTGCTTTTTAGTACTTATTGCTGCAGTTTTAAAGTATTGCCTGTTATACGTTTAAAAAGTAAATTACCTTGAAAATTTCCTTCACCTGTCAAATTTGCGTTTCAACCAATCACTAATCTTAAATCTTTTAGAGACTACCAATAGGAGCATCATTACACGGTTATAATTTTACATTTCCCTGTCAGATGTTGATCCTCCTGTCAAATTTCCATTTTCGACCATTAACAAACTCAGATTTCCTAGAAACAACCAATAAACATAATACACTGATAATATCCTTTTCGCAATTAACAAATTTTCATGCGTTTATTGGTCGTTTCTAAGAAATCTGAGTTTGTGATTGGTCGAAAATATAAATTTGGAGAGAATTAAATATTTTGGTCTTCATTCATTCGGGCAGACGCCATTATGGTCATAACCAAAATTTCAGATCGATACCCTTTTTCATTCTTCATAACTTTTTAAGTACCGGTCTCAATCAATCACCCTGTATAGTAGTCAGATGGACAGATGTCACTTATATTTATTTTATCGAATCCTATTATAGTTAATAACTTCGTAGTCTCTCACAATTGAATAAGTTTTTTTTTTAAATTTAAAAATCTTTGGTTTTTAATTGACCCTCTAATTTTTTTTGGTGTCAAGACATTTTTGTTAAAAGCATTTGAAATCCCTTATTATATGGTCGAATATTTGTTACAACAAATTTTGACGAATAATTGCAATACTGTCAAGGTCCACAAATAATGTGTTGATTTGTAGGTTACGCAACCGATAAAAATCAGGGAAAAATTTGAGTACTAGTCAGAAAAACTGCACCAATTGTTGTCTATCGCAGGGGTGCGCAAACTTTTTATGTTACGCTCCCATTTTTTTTCAGCATGTCAACTTGCGCCCCCTTCAATTTTTTTTCGCTTTGAAGTTAGCAGGCATCAATAATTTTCGATACGAAATATTACCGAAATACAACATTGCAAACAGAAAACATATTTGAAATGTAAAAAAACTATTTTTTTTCTTTTAAATTTATATTATGGCTGTCATTGCGCCCCCCGCATCGTTCTTTGCGCCCCCATTTGGGGGCGCGCCCCCTAGTTTGCGCACCCCTGGTCTATCGAACAAGCGACTGTTACAAAATAGTATATTACATAACAAGAGTTGTAAGAAGCATATTACGCACGAGTGGAAAAGTTGCGCACGGAACCGGGTAGCGGCGAGTGCGTGTTTCCACGAGTACGTAATTGCCTTACACCTCGTGTTATGTAGCATACTTTTTCTACGATCACATATTACATACGATTTTAACGGCTTTTTGGCTAATATTCACATATTATTACGTCTTGTCAATTTTGACGTAAGACTACTTTGACATTGCTAGACAAGTGTGCGTTTTGCTTACCGTGCGTTACTATGCATGCAGGCCAAACTGTGAGTCATTTACATTAGTGGTCGTAGAAAAAAGTATTTATGAATGAAAACCACATTTTTATTGACTGTTTCAACTTAGTTTAATTAAAAATGTTTAATTGAAATAACGATGAACGCTAACAACAATGACGGATTTTTCAATAGCAATTCTAAAGTCGTTGCGGTCTTTTATTTTTATTTTTCCGAGTAATTTAAGAGCAACGCTAATGACTTGCGAGTCCCGTCAATCATTAATTGATATATTGTGGTCGCCGTTTGACAATTGCCGATGTTTTAATTTTAAAACTATGCTAAAGTTTGTCGTTTCGTGGAGACGCTAGAAAACCGATAAAGTATAAAAGGTAGTTGCTCGCGATGTTACGACACGAAAAGAATGTGGGGTATTTCATTACAAGCTCTGATTCTAAGTCCAGTGGCCCGTGTTTCTATTGTCTCAGCCTGCACCGACTTCCATTGTTATTGTCTTTTTCTTGCTTACACGGATTAAATTGCATTTGCAATAATATCGTATTAATATTAAGAGACTTTTAGAAGATTATTTTGCTAATATAATTTTACGCTTTTTGTAACACGTTTTGATTTATGTCAAGCGTTTTTTGAAAACATCACTTAATGTTGTTTTGACAAATACAGAATGATCCAAATTTAAGGGCTTATTATAATAGCTTAATAGCTAAAGCATAGGTTTAAATTTTGCGAAGCTGCAAAATTTAATGCTAATATCTGTAATCGCTTACACCACCGATAAGAAACTTTTTTGAATTATTTCGTAGACTCATACATTGCATTAAACGAAAACATTTCTCAATTTAACTACTTGAACAATCTCTGAGGGCCGCAATTAAAAATCTGAAGCGCCGCATGCGTCCTGCGGGGTTGATCTTTGGTTTGCAACCAAACTGCAACAATTTTTTGGCGGTAATTTTTTTTACTCATGATAATTTTAAAATTCTGTTAAAACTCGTTTTACTTTTGTTTTTTTGACACTAAGTTTGTTAATTACGATGGCCTTCATATTTGATTTGCACATAGTTGGCTAGGGTCTTTTGTTCTAGTTTCTATCACTAACATTAGTCAAAGTATTTACAAAGTTGAATAAATACTGTACTATTATATTAAATACAGGGGTGGATCTAGGTTTTTCGGGGCCTAGGGCTTATTGAAGTCCAATGGGGCCCCATTTGTTTTGTTAGATTAAGAATCTTTACATAACAAGTGTTGTAAGAAGCATATTACGTATTAGCGGAAAAGTTGCGCACGGAGCCTTGTAGCGGCGAGTGCGTATTTCCACGAGTGCGTTATTTATTGCTTTACAACTCGTGTTATGTAGCATACTTTTTCTACGATCACATAATACATAGGATTTAATCGGATTTTTGGCTAATAGTAAACACGCTTGTACGTACGTTGTTAACTGTTAATTTTGATGTAAGTCTACTTTGACATTTCTAGACAAGTGTGCTTTTTGCTTGCCGTGCGTAAGGACTCACTTACTATGCATGCAGGATGGGTTTAACGTGAGTCTATTTTGATTATATCTATAAAAACTGTGCTTTTTGCTTACCGTGCGTAAAGACCCACTTTCTATGCTTGCAGGCTGTACAGAAATAGTCATTTACTATAGTGGTCGTAGAAAAAATAAAGAAACTGTTTAGGCACAAACAAAATACCCTTGGGAAAAAACATGCTTTGACGAAAACATTGCCCAAGCTGTAATTTTTAATACTCAGTGTTATAATACGCATTTTTCTTTGAAAAAAAAAGTTTTGTTAATTAGCCACTTATATTTTCCAAAACACGATGATAAAGTGAAAAAACCTATTAATTTTAAGTTAAAAATGGTTATTAATTAAGGAAAAGGAATTACTATTTTTAATTCTGTGCTTTTTTACACTCCATTTGGTTAAAACTATGTTCTTTTGAAATAGTAATATAGTATTTCCAAGATTTTTGTTTAACAATGATTAAAATCTCTTTGTATATAAATATTTTAAACTACTTAAATCGGTAAATGGTGCCTGTCCACGTGACAAGGATACAGCCCCTGAGAGTAACTCGCGATTGGCTGTATCCTTGGCGACGCTGCTATCGAGAGTAGTTTACTCTCACGTGGACAGGCACCATTATACAAGTGTCTTTTAATAGTTAATTCGTGTTTAGTTTTAACTTAATTGCTAATAAGTTTGGTATTAAAATATGGTTGACTTCGCAATAGAACCTATTTAAAAACCATAAAAATAGAAATTATAAGGTAAATGTGGGTATAATTGACACCGATGTAGTAGTTGACGTTAGTTTTTAAATCATTATAAAGACAGTTCGGTTGTTGTTACATCCACACGTTTAGTGCCATCTGGTAATTTTGTACTTTACTTTTGTTTGTTGATATCCTGACAACACTGAGAACATTCATTTTGACATGACATAATCTTTCTCGTAAAAAGTTGTGAGCATTCAGATATATCAAATTTTTCTATTCGATTTAAAGGAGATAAGTAAAGTGGTTGAAGTGATTTTTATTTTCTTGAACACATTAATATAGATAATTGTGTTGTTACATGTTGTTACTGGTTATTATGTAGTGTTTTAAACTTGCAAGTATTAGTGTAGCGGTTATTTTTGACCATGGTTTTAGTATGTCAACTACTAGTGATCATATCTCTTATGTTTACCAGTAGTTGACATGGCTGTCAATTATTGGTGCGTTTAAACTCTTGCTTGGAAAAAGATTTTAACCTAAGTGGATATGCCTCCCATCAAAGGTAAAATGTTAGCATATCCTGAAGAAGATATAAAAAATGCTCTAGAGGATGTTCGACTTGGAATGCTTGTAGCTACTGCAGCTAAAAAACCTAGTGTCCAGTGTCTCCTTTACAAATCCAAAGGAAAAAGCCCCACTGAAAGAAAAATGGGGCCAAAAACAATACTTTCTAGAGAAGAAGAAGACGTAATAGATTGCAAGTTCTAGTAGCGAATTTGAAGAAGATTGGGTACAGTCGGGTTCCTCGACGATGGACACAAGTTTTGAGTTAACAAATCTCGATGAATGATACCATGATTTTTATGAAGTCTCACAAAATATTAATAAATACAGAGAGACATTCGCTATGAATAATTTTGTAATTATGAAAATTTTCACAAAAACAACTGTTAAATATTTTGTTGGTAACATAATTAATATCATTTCGAAACTACCCACTTCTCAAACAGATAGAAGGAAACGATTGTTCTTTAAGTGCAATTTTCAGCAGTTCAAATATTTAGGATAGTTATTTTAGTAAAATGTTTATTTATTAAGTATAGTAATTTTATACCAAAGTTATTATAGGAATATGTTAAGTTCACCATTTAAATGTTCAATACTCAATAACTGTAAGAATTGTAAACTTTTAATAAGGATTTTTAATTTAAAAAATAATGGTTCTTTGATGTCAACTATACCCACAAAGGATGTCATTTACTGGTACATACCGATTTTAGCTATGTCAATTACTGGTGAATATTCCTAGAAATAATAATATAATCAGTTTCAAAAATGGTATCACCTTACAAAAATTTTGTGAACACAATGAAGATATTTATAAATACACATTTCTTTTCCATAAACCCAGAGTAGTATATGTCACTTTTTCTGATTAATATACATTTTTTAAATTGTTCATCTTGTCTAAGTGTCAATTACTCCCACATTTACATTACATGTAAAAGTAATAAACATAATTTTTAATTAACCGAAAATCTATTGGTAAATTGGTAGGTATGTTATCTATTTTACGTTATAAGGTAATAAAGCTTAATGAGTATGAGGAAAATATTAGAAGTCTGCAGAAATTAATAAACGCACACTGGAAAATAAATTCTTAAGTTGAATTTGTTTAAAAATTAATTTCAAAGAAAAATCGATTGTTTTAATATTTTACATTTTAATGGCGAATACTCTATTTTAGTATATTTTGCGTTTAAGTTTACTTAGTTACAACTGTTGATAATTTACTTAAAGTCAATAAATGATTTTTGCGTAATTTTGTTTTACTATTAGTGTTCTATTTTTGGAATTGTAAACTTACTTCAATTAAATTCTTTTCGATGCATGAAAATAAGCCCCTATAATAAATTTTAATCAAGGGTTCATTTGAAATTAGGATAAATAACTACTTCTTCAAATTTTTGAAAAATCGTAAAGTTTGATCATAGCATTATACATTTGAATATAAATTGTAGATATTATAAAACTCCGGTGAATTTTTCATGTATAAGAGATTCGTATATATTCATGAATATTTCAACATCCTCTTCATATTTTGTATTGTCAGGAGAATTTTGCCAGGAGAATATTTTGCAGAACGAAAATAAAACAAAAGACAAAAGAGAGAAAAGAACCTTTTGTTCCACGTAAATTGAATTTGAAAATTGGCCGCCATACTCGTGGCTACTTATATACGATACACTCGTCTGCCTTTTGTTTTTTTTTCCAGTATTCTGATGTCTATTAAATTTATTATTTATTCTTTGTTAGATACCGTGGTGCATTGAGATATTCGGAGTAGTTAGAAATTGTATTATATGAAAAGATGGGATAGTTTCATATCGATCGCGGATACATTCTGACCGTTGCAATACACTTGATGATATTAAGAACGTATATTATATTGTTGCAGACGTGATATCCATTATACACTTTGCACTGGAGTGTTGCTATAATTACATAAAGGTGGCGCTGTGTCTGACGCTCAAAATAATGCAATTATTACGTTGAAAGCAAATGTATACTGGGGCAGCTTGTATTATTTACTGTATTACACAGAATGTCTAATTGTACTTTGTATTTCGCCTCTTTATGTCTTTAGATGACTTGGCAACGCTCTGCGGTTTATCTTGCCCAAAGCGTGGCCCATTTGCAATGAAAGTAAAAGTTAACTCAAGTACTTTTTTATCCAATTTGGTAATGCGATTGTAATAATAAAATAATAAATGTGTGGGCATATCTTACAAGAAACGTTGCTGAATGCAATAAATCGCTTTTAATAAAATTTCATATTTACACAGTTTTTGAACTTTGCAGTATTTTTTAATTGTTAAATCAAAAGCTAATTAATTCATTTGTCAAAAACTTAAACTTAAATTATTTCAACTTAAGTGTATATTTGGCCTGATTTCCGAACTTCTCTTCAAATCAGGGACTGAAAACAGAACGAAAACGAAAACGTTAAACGAAATTAACCGAAATTTATATAAGGACGAAAACGAAAACGAAATAAATATTTTCCAAAACCGGTTTTAACCGGTTTTATCACTATTTAAATTTTATTTGTTAAACACAAACGCGAATTCACCTTTTATGCTGGGGAGACTCCACGAGGCAGTAAAAAATCTCACTTGAAATAAGTGAGCTTCACCTTTCTCCATATACATGATATGTTTTAACAATGTATTGTTTATACTTGCAATTTCGTGTAACACAAGAAACGGTACAGATATTCTCTGTACACTTGATTGGTTAGATATATATTATTAATGTGTATGTTTTATTTGCGTTTTGAGTTAATAAAAGTAAAATTTATTCTTACTTTAAAAAGGATTAATGTAAAAGAAGATTTATTGCCTGATGTGCTGCTAGTAAGATTAAATGGATTGTGAAAATGTATATTGTGCAGTATGTACAAACTATTAAGTAAAAGTATATTACAAGTTAATTTTGTATATATTATTAATGTGTATGTTTTATTTGCGTTTAGAGTTAATATAAGTTTTCTTTTATCTTTTTATTTATAACATTCATGGGAACATTTAGTTAACAATCCACTTGAATTAATTTTTTTGTCTTTTTAAATAATTACAGCAGGATTTAATTTGATTCAAATTCATAAATTTTTAGTACTAAAACAAACTTAAAACAGCCCTGCTATATTTTTATATTTTTAGATAAAGATCGTGTGTACAACTTAAACTAATCGAGTTGTGTTTTTGCACCTTACGGGTGTTATACTAAATAAAATGGTTAAATGTTAATGCGTTTAACGATTTGGTAAACTTAATATGGCGGCGGTTCGCCAGTCTAAAATATGATATCCGTGAGCATCAAAACCCATCGTCATCGTTTATATTTTAGTGGAAACACAAATATTATTGTTATCGTGTTTATAGAGGGTTGTAGTGACTGGAAAAAAAAAAATTAAAGTCCTCGATTTTTTGACGACAAAAAAAAAATTAAAACCGGTTTTAACTGTTATTATTTCGGTTCACGAAAACGAAAAAGGAATTTTTTCGGTTAGAACGAACAGAACGAAAACGATATATTTCGTTTTCGTTCCGAACAGAAACGAACGAAATTTTTTTCGTTTTTAGTTCCTGCTTCAAATTAAGTATAAGGTTTAAGTCATCTTAAAAATTACATATTTATTTGGCTAAATAGCTTATTTATATAATTTAAACAATTTCTAAAATGGAACTCTTTCGCAAAAGAATAGTAATTATGCAAAATAATCATGTTGTTTAGGGAAAATATTGTGTTCAGCAAGTTTTAAAAGTAGAGCTTGCTTATGGAAACAAATTGGTAGTTGGTGCATCCTATAGAACAGCCAAGCGGTGTCTTAATGACATACCTATTAGGACAGGGGCATAATGCTTATTGGAAAAAAGTTGCAGGACAAGCCCATTCTAAGGCTATCTTGTCATTGGTCTATAAACAAAAGACAGAAGAAATGCTCAGGATGAGCAGAGCAGACATCAGAGCAACCACAGGACTCGTCACAGGACACTGTGGGCTAAACAAACACTTCTACATATTGTAGGGCTCTCAAAGACCGATATATGCAGAGGATGTGGTGAAGAAGAAGAAACTCCTCACATAATATGCCAGTGTGGATTCATACACTAACGGCGTAGACTTCTGGGGGTGGAAAAAGCCAACCAAGAAGAGTTAAGAAAAACACCCTTAAAGAAAATCCTAGAGTTTTTCAAAAACACAGGACTTCTTTAAGGGGCTATCACCAGAGGGTACAATAGACCAATAGGTCGCAGTACAGGAACCCGAAAGGGGCCAACTCCGCGGAAATAAAAAAATTAAAATATATAGTAACAAATTACGAGTACGTATAACATTACATTACATAATAACATTTAAAATTATTAGTTTTTAAAACCTCATAAATAATATAGTAGTTATTTTGATTGTGTACAGCAGTGGTTTCCAATCCTTTTTGTACCTCCGCCCCTATTTATTATTTAAAAAAATGTTGCGCCCCCTTCCACTTTTCGTAACAATGTAATTTCATAAATACTGTCCTGATATATTAATTATTTAATGGGTTACAAAACCATATACCATATTCCATATAAATAAAGTTCTTTTTGTATTTAAAAATGATATTTTGGGAGCAGCTGCGCGCCTACCTTGCAATAGTCTCGCACCCCCTAGTGGGGGGGGTCCCCTGTTTGAAAACCACTGGTGTACAGTTTTACATTTCATTAGATATTTAAAGTCAATAAACCTACGGTAGGTACTTGATAACATTTATAAAAAAATCGAAATTTGATTTAAATGTTCATCAATTTTATCAATATTCAGGATGACTTTTAAAATATTAATGGTCGAAAAATTTATACGATTGAGTCTAATTTAGATTATACCATCCGAGTTTTTTATTTTACCCACAATCCACGATGACAGACTAAGTTTCGTAAGTTTTTTAAGTTTTAAAATTAGAATTATTTTACTGGTTAACAACCTTTGTTCTGCGTTTAATTGGCTTGTTTGTCAACGTTTAAGTAATTATTTGGTTTACTTCATTGTAGCTAATTTGATTTCCATTCAAAACAAAACAAAAATTATAACCTGCTTAGATATTTGTATATAAATTTCAAAAAGTAAATCGAATATCAAAAAGAAAAATCAGATAACACAACCGCATTTCAATTTTTCCCCAAAGATGATGCGTCGTAACTCATGGGGGCAAATGTCGCCAATGGAGCATAGTTTTGATACTGGCTAAGCGCATACCAATATTTGTAGCTGTGGCCTCATACCTTATTCTTTTTTCCGCAGTTTATTATGTTATATGCGATATTTTAAATTATGAGATTTAGGGATGAAGCCGCGTTTAGTTCAAAACGAGTTTAGATGTGAAATATTGGTTGATTTTTGGGTTAAAGTTATTTATCGGAAGTAAGGGATGAATATGAGGCTATTTCGTGTGGGTTTTTGTTTATCGATAAAGATGAATAATAATGCCAAATTGGGGATATAAATTTTGTGTCATTACTGCGTAAGTTTTTTTTTTTTAAGATAATCATTAGCGATTATTGGCTAAAACTTGTGGGAGTTTATACAACGAACAATTCCGGTCTTTTTCTCGTTTCTTTTTAATCGTTTGGAAAAGTTTGGTGCCTCCCACATATTGCTGATTAAATTCTCAAAAAAATATTCCATAAATCAATCCTAAAATTTACTAAAGTTCGTAAAAAAAATTAAAAATGTTATGCAGTGATCTATTCCTAAAACAATTTAATATTTTATATTACATAATGAGAGTAGTAACAAGAACAAGCATATTACGCGCGAAAGGAAAAACCTGGGGCGCTATTCCCAACTCGCTCGCTTTGAACAGTAGTGCTCATGAAAGCGAGCGTCGTCAATGCGAGTGGAGTGGTCGCTTCTGTATTCTCATCTACCCCTGCCTTTGCAATTCTTCGACGCGAGTGGGTAGATGTTGCAACATTGGAATTTTGCGTGGTCTGTCACTTTGCCGCCAGTTTTTGAATGTTCTGTGGTTTTTGTTTTGATTGATTATGGGGAAATTAACGGAGCAGCAGAAACCAGCATTAGTAGAAATTCTTGAGAGAATAGTTAATTATTGTGGCAAATTTTCACAAAATTTTACATATAACGATGCCCAAAAGCAATGGAGTGTAATTGCTACAAATTTAAATAGTATGTAAAATGTATTGGAATGAGTATCCCTCGAAAGTCTACATTTTTTTCGAAATTCATCGACATTTAATTGTGTAAATGTGGGGTTGCCAGATATCCTGAATGTATAAAAAGAACAATACAAATCAAAAAAGAGAACATTGCGGAATTAACTGAAAAACACATTTATTAAGAAAAAATTTGCACAATTGTAGCAAAAATAGATTATTCTTATATATTATTTCTAATTACACATGTATCAGTAAAATTATTTACATATATTCATAAATATAATATAAATCATTGAAAATTCGTTTCTTTGGTTGGAGAAATCACGTCCTAATAAACTAACATACCTAGTATAAAGCAGCCTTCTCCCCAATAAAATCGGTTATTTAGATTCCTTTCCATATTATTAATAAGAAAAAAATATTTATTCATTAAATACCTAAATTTATTAGAATCGATAAAGTTGGTTTCTCCTGTTGTTTGATTATAGGTTAAATAAACGAAAAGTTGCTGGTTTTCAAACAGGTTTATTCGTTGCAAATTTTAAAAAAGATCCGACATGTTTCGCCGATGTTATTTTATCGGCATGCTCAGGGATGTTTTTTTAAAAAGTTGAAAAATGTTGAATGTTGTTTTAAAATCAACAGATAATTCAATTTTTTCACAAATGTTCAACAATTTTAACATAATTCAACATTTTTCAACTTTTTAAAAAAACATCCCTGAGCATGCCGATAAAATAACATCGGCGAAACATGTCGGATCTTTTTTAAAATTTGCAACGAATAAACCTGTTTGAAAACCAGCAACTTTTCGTTTATTTAATTTATTAGAATCTTTTGGTTCTTTAAGAAACATTTTTTTTCATACATTTATTCCTTTTTAATTAAATTTAATTTTTGAAGTAATAGATGTTAGGATGTTTTTCTGTATTATTTTTAAACTCATCATAAAAATAATTACAAGAAATATTCTTGTAATTGTATGCATTAAGTTTAAGTTCGAATATTAAATGAACTTCACTAAACATTCTCATTTCAAAAAAGGGTAACCGAAAAAGAGAACAAAAGTGAACATTTTTACATGAAAAAAGAAAAAGAAATATCAGAATTAAAAAAGAGAAAATGTTTCTTTAAAGTGATATTCTGGCAACCCTATGTAAATGAATTTAATAATATTAAATTATAAGGTTCGGCCACATCATTTTAAGCCTGTTCTGTCCTCAATTAAATTGATAAATTTAATATCATCCATAATAAAAGAAAACAACAACTCACAACACACACAAAGGTTACGATTTGAGTGCAAAGCGAGCGGTATTTGCCAAGAGGAGTGGGTCTACCCACTCGCGTAGAACGCGAATGGAGCGCCTGCGAGAGGAGACGTTGGGAATACGATTGTCAGTGGTTTGTGCACCCCTAGCGTTTAACGCTAGTGATATCGCTGAACAGGAGGAGTTGAGAATACCAGCCCTGGTAAACCCCCGAACGGTGTCTCATCATACAGACCTATTTCGCTACTCCCGATAGTGTCAAAATTATTCGAAAAACTGCTCCTGAAGCGATTAAAACCAATTATTGAAAGCAAGAATCTAATTCCTAATTACCATTTTGGATTTAGGAACAGGCACTCGACAATCGATCAGGTTCATCGAATAACAGACATCATTGAAAAAGCGTATGAAAAAAAGAATATATGTTCAGCCATATTCCTAGACGTAGCCCAGGCGCTTGACAAAGTCTGGCATGAAGGACTAGAAAAAAAGCGAAATAACATGTTGCCAAAACAATACGCCAAAATAGTAAAATCCTACATCGATCGAATGTTTCGTGTCAAGCAAGAGAGAGATTACTCGAACATGAGAAATATAAATGCAGGAGTACCCCAAGGCAGTGTTTTGGGACCTATTTTATATTTGCTGTACTCTTGTGACATTCCACAAAGTCAAAACGTCACAATTGCAACTTTTGCTGACGATACAGCCATCTTGGCAATTGGTAATGACAATGTAGAAACAACTGCTAAACTTCAAGAAGCATGCCACAGAGTAACCGATTGGACTAAGAGGCGGAGAGGCAGAATCAACGAGAATAAATCAGCACATATTGACTGTACTTACAAGCAAAATGAACCATTCCCGATATCAATAAAGAATGCCAAAATCTCACATTGCGATACAGCAAAATACTTGGGAATGAATCTGGATATTCGTTTTCGATGGAAAGAACACATAAAGAAAAAAAGAATAGAACTTGACCTTAAATACAAAAAAAATGTACTTTCTGATTGGAAGAAAATCACAATTGTCTATGCATAATAAGATGCTACTATACAAACAAATCCTTAAGCCAGTTTGGACTTATGGGGTTCAGCTTTAGGAATGTGCAGCCAAAAGCAACAGATAAGATACAGGTATTTAAAAATAGTGCTCCGAGGTATTGTCGATGCTCCATGGTACTATCGGAATGACCACCTACACAGAGATCTGAAGATTCCAACCGTCAGAGAAGAAATCACAAAGTTCGCAGAAAAGCACGAGGGAAGACTTCACTTCCATGGCAACACCGAGGTGCTGCAGCTCCTAGATAATGCTGGTTTGAAAAGAAGGCTCAAGAGGATCTGGTGTAGTGTATACAGCCTGTTCAAACTTAAGGGGGCACTATTGCTAACTTTTTTATTTGAATAGGTAGAGAGTAGGTTAAATGGGGAAAGAAGCATAACTTTTTATGACGATTTTAACCCTTACATTTGTTTTATAAAACCACTTCCGGTTTCACCGGAAATGAACTCAACTTTCTTAATTTAAATGGAATTACTACTTTTTTTAATGAATTTGAATTCTTTACTTAATTCTACGTCTTTTAAATGTATTTTGTTATACATCAATATTTAACCGTTTGCGAGATATTACAATTTTAAAAAAAAAAATCGATAACTACTTTTGTATTAAATTAATCTCTATTTGTCCCCATGTAAAAATATTCTGATAATATCACACTTTCTAAATATTGAAAATGACAATTAAATTTCAAATTTAAATAAAACAAGAAGTCTAATTATAATTAGTGTAATTAGAAAGAAATGACGATAATTTTATTTAAGCAATTAAAATAGTTAAAACAAAATGCAAATAAAAAATAATTAAAGTAGATGTTCAAAAACTCTTCCTCCCTGCTCGTCACATTTTATTAATCTTTTATGAACACTGCGAGTAGCCTTTAAAATTACTCTTCTATCAATACTTCTGATAATGTTATTAATATTAATTTGCAGTTCATCTACAGTTTCATATCTTCTTTTGTAAATTTCATCTTTAACGTACCCCCAGAGGAAAAAATCCAATGGTGTCATGTCTGGTGAACGCGCCGGCCATTGGATGGGCCCATTGGTTCCTATCCATTGGTTACCAAATAATCTGTCTAATAGAGCACTTGTACCATGATAATTATGAGCCGGAGTACCATCTTGCTGGTAATAAATGAATGGACGATCAATTAAATTAAGATTGTCGAGAAGCTCTTCTAGTATTTCAGTCATCATTTCAACATATCGCACCCCAGTTAAAGTGCCATGATAAAAATATGGCCCAACTATTTTAGAACCTAATATTCCGCACCATACGTTTAAACTGAAACGGTTCTATTTTATTCTTGAGGCTTTCGCGGCCGTTATCCATAATACAATCTTGGTTTCCGGGTTTGGAACCGCGTCTTCTATATTTAGAAGTAGTTGACGTTTCGACCATTGTGTCTTGGTCTTTTTCAAAACGACTGACGAGACGTTTTGAAAAAGACCAAGATACAATGGTCGAAACGTCAACTACTTCTAAATATAGAAGACGCGGTTCCAAACCCGGAAACCAAGATTGTATTATGAAACGGTTCTGTGGATTGTGTGGATGAATGAGGAAAGGGTTCTCTTGAGACCAATAATGATGGTTTTTCCTATTAAACATACCTTTACTGGAAAAATTTGATTCATCACTCCATAAGACATATTTTAAATGATTTGGGTTTTCTTGGCAAGCATTTATAAACCACCGACAAAACTGCATCCTTCTTTCAAGATCACCTGGATGTAATAAATGTACTGGCCGATATTTGTATGGAATGAATTAATGCTTCTTCTGAATACTATGTATCGTACCTAGTGAAATTGCCATTTCTTTTAATAAATCTCTTGTTGAGTTATTAGGGTGTGCCTCGAAATATGCCAAAGTGGTAATTTCAGTCTCTTCATCCACAATAAAATCTTTTTTTCTTTCTTTGTTTAGTAAAAACTTGTTCATTTGTTCTAAACTTTCTGTATAATTTTAAAAAATACCTTCTATTTGGAACCACGCGATCAGAATATAACTGAGTGTATTCCTCAATTGCCCTGTTTGCATTTTTTCGACAAATTAAATAAACTTCCAACATATCACATTTTTCTACATGCGTAAAAACCATTTTGGAGATCAAATTGAAATAATCACTGGCTAACTGTCAAACTGTCACTGTGAAAAACAATTGCAACATGTACATAATTTTGTTAATATTCATGGATAACGTTATTTAACAAAAAAATTAAGAAAATTTGCGGTAACATTTTCCAATGAAAATATCTCGAAACCGGTTAATTATTGATGTATGATAAAATACATTTAAAAGACGTAGAATTCAGTAAAGAATTCAAATCCGTAAAAAAAAAGTAGTAATTCCATTTAAATTAAGAAAGTTGAGTTCATTTCCGGTGAAACCGGAAGTGGTTATATAAAACAAATGTAAGAGTTACAATCACCATAAAAAGTTGTAATTCTTTCCCCATTTAACCTACTCTCTACCTATTCAAATAAAAAAGTTAGTAATAGTGCCCACTTAAGTTTGAACAGGCTGTATAGCGATACAGTGCTAAAGCAGATCATAGTAAACCTGTGCGTAACACGACAAACTTGTGTTTTATGTTAGACAGCAATGGGGACATCTTGGAAAAATACCTAATCTTTGAGAATTTTCAAATAAATTGTTCGTTAGTCTCCCTAGACTAGTAACAATATTTTTATACAGAAAAAAAAAAAACGAAAGGAAAAGTTGCGCACGGGGCCGCGTAGCGGCGAGTGCGTCATCGCTTTAAAACTCGAGTTTTGCGCTATACTTTTTCTACGATCTCATAATACATACGATTTTAACGGATTTTTGGCTAATATAACATGTAATTACGTTGTCTTGTCAATTTTGACGTAAGTCTACTTTGACATTTCTAGACAATTGTGCGTTTTGCTTACCGTGCGTAAGGACTCACTTACTATGCATGCAGGAAGTGTTTGACGCGAGTCTACTTTGATCGTTTCTAAAAAAAAACAACTGTGCCTACCATGCGTAAGGACCAACTTACTATGCATGCAGGCTGTAAAATAAGAGAAATTTACATTAGTGGTCGTAGAAAAAATGTAATATTTCGTTTAAATAATTGATTTAGATACAATTACTAATAGCTCATAATTATTTCGCCAGTGGAATACAATGGCTTAATTTAATTAAAAAATTGAGTTGTTTAAGTTGTGAATAAAGTTACTATACGTCAAAAACAAAAAAAAACCGCATTTGAACAGTTATATTTGTTGAAGTCATACAAAGCACGTTCAACGCTGTTTGTAGCAGTACATTCATATCCTTACCGGTTTTATTAATGAGCAAAAGTAATGTAAAATATTAAATACAACTAACACAAGTAATTACAATAGATGCTAGCGTCGAGAATGATTTACATATTTTGTATCAAGTGCATCGGAGTGGAATAAAGATAACCTGACTATTAAAAAAGAGGAATAACGTTTTTTTTTTATTTTTCGCATATGCCGCGCTTGTTAATGAGCGAGTACGTAAACTTGCAAGTCAGATGATATTCTAAAAGTAAGATTGTTCTACATATGTAGCATGACTAGTAGTGGCTGGTCCAGACGGGGGGTGAATCTCTCAATATCGATCAGACAGCAGTCCAATCAAACCCTGTGCGTGACAACTTTCACTCTCTATCCCTTTTACACCCTACACTATTACGCACTCTTAATTTTCCCCGCAGTTTGCATACACGCAGATATATTCGCAAATATTTAATGACAGAAAATGGAGCGGGGTTACAGAGGGGAACTTTCTAGGTCCTCTGTTTTCGTGCCTTATTTACTTAGCGTTAAATTTAATGACCAATGATCAGAAGAAACTGGCAAAGTGCTTTGCCATCATGGTAATTTATAAACGTCTCACAAATAAATATGGAAAAATAGTTTTAAAGAAAATAGTTTTTAATTAACTACAATATTGTATGAATGACGATAAAGTAAAGCTTGAACCTTGAAACAGCCGTTGAAAAACTGAGCTTAAATTTATTTGAATTCACTGTACAGGGTGGGCAAATTTCGATGTTTTCATAGGTAATCTCGGTAACTATAAGACTTATGGAAAAACGGACCTCCCTTCCTCGATCTCTTTTTTCGAGAAAAAATTCCAATAATATATTATATCATATGGGGCCGAATCATTCATTTTTCTTATATACATTATAACAAAAATTAGGTTATTTTTCATATTTCATTTTTTTCTCTCTAGAAGTAGGCTTATGTCAGTAAGAATATACCTGGTAAAATAAACTGTCATTCTGTTGTTTTTGTCTGTCTAATGGTGTAAAAATCCAATGTGGCGGCCATAAAAAATAAAAAAGTTGACCATCGCAGCTTGAAATCTAGGAGACCTAGAAAATTTCTGTCCACGTTATTCAACTCAGAATGGTCAAAAACACAAGGTTATCAAGTTTGATTAAAAAAGCGTCAATGCTACGGAAGATAATAATATTTTTCTACTCATGTATATGAAAGTGGTCATTTTCTCACTGCCTACCCTACATGAAAGTTTTGCTTTTTTTCACTAGTGGCGAAAATTAACTTTCGCCACTAGCGGCAAAAATAATGTCAATGTCAAAATCAAATTGTAAAATTTTCGATTTTTTTAGCTTAAACTCGTAATAAACTAAAATTGTGCTAATATTCTTATCAAATAATTTAATTTTAATGTAGCATTTTGTATAAAAGCCCAAGAATGGTACAAAAATTAATATTAAATAAATATTTCGTTTGAAGGCTATAATTTTATGTATGTCAATTGTCATTTGATTCGTTTACATTAACGTTCGTTCTATAATATAATTTTAAATTCGTAGAAAAAATAGCATTTACGACTCGAGATGAAATCAGTTTTTTTCGTTCGTGAGATTTGCTCATTCGCCGCTTCGCCGCTCGTGAATAACTCTCACCTCACGAAAAACACTGGACTTTAATCTTATGTAGAATATACTATTTGCTAAAATCACGTTTTCAGCTTTTTTTGTTATAAATCTAGAAATTATTAATTTTTTTTTCAGATTCTGAATCGCCATAAAAATGTGCAACTTTTCTCCAATTAAACTGATCTCGTATTTCTTATCGTTTCTAAGATACTAATGGTGAGCATCGAAAAATTCACCACCCTGTATAACTTTACAATTTCATTAGATTAGTTTAGAAAATAATATATAGATATATTTTTAATGTTCTGACTTAAATTTTAGCCAAAAATTATCATGTGTAAAAACACAACTGGATTTGTTTAATGAATATGTACACACGATTTATATTTAATAATAAACACAGAAAAGCAAAGCTTACTTGTTTCAAGTGAGATATTTTACCCTAAAGACAATAAATCACGATTTGTGTATAATGAATGAAATTTAAATATTGATAAAATCTGTTAAAACAGGTAATAGAAATTATTTATTTCGTTTTCAATCTTGATCTCGTTTTTAGCAATGCTGAAGATGAACAAAAAAAATTTAAACCTTTTTTTTGTCAGCACACACAATTATTTTCATGTCTTTTGTCCCTTCTTAATTATTTTTGAACATATGTATTTTCAAGCTAAACCGCCAAAGAACAGATCATATCGATCACTCATTATTTACAGCTTTTGCAAAAGATATTTCGACGTAAAGTGGATCATTAGGCTTAATTAATGATAATTTGAATAATCATTAGCGACAATTATCATAAAACTTACTAAAAATAAAAATTAGATAAATGCCTATGTCCATAAAAGGATAAACTTTTTGGCACAGTTACAATTAAAAAATGTTTCCAATAGTTACATCAACGTTTGCGCATTAGTTATTAATATATGTAAGTGTGTTGGAGTAATTTATCAGTTTAGATAAAAGATAACCGATACACTTTATGACATAATGTTACTATTTCTAATAATTTATCACTATTAAAATTCTTGCATAGTAACTTGCCCTAATTTGATGAAGTTGTTGACAAATGTCTCTCGATAAAAACACTCCTAGAGGTATAAATCATAAAGCATTACTGCAATTAACGATATAATCAATAAAATAAATTTAAGCAGTAATTTTTATTGAAGTATTACGCGTTTCACTGCTTTTAAGGCGATATTATCGCAGCAGGTTGGCCTGATCGAGGGTATATTAACTTTTATATCTTATAAAAAGCGTTTCCCTACATCGCTCCCTAAAAAATTAAAGTTAAAAAGCGTCTGATACGATTTCGTTGCTCTTTGACTGCATTAGGAGATGATTTATGATACAAAATGCAGTTTTTATTCAACAATGTTCGGTTACTTGGTGCTTTAGCATAGTGTATCAGTCAGGACCTGACAGGCGAGCTTATAAATCATCATTTAATCTGTGTCAGGACTCGTCAGGATCACAGGATCATTTATCGCACTTTTTCATGCGTATGGTGCAAAATTCCAGCGAGATGCGTATAATAACTAAGATGAGTTACAATTTTAACGCAATTTAAAAAAAAGTCGTTTAAAAAACAGACTTGGGCTTGTCTTTACTTCCTGATCGGTATTGATGAAATTATGTTTATATTTTTTTATCTCGAATTAGTAATTTTTGCGTTACAACCTATGAAACGTATTTAGTATTTTGTTACTAATGGTTGTGGATGATTAACATACTTTTTTTGTTAGTTCAGATTGGTTATGAACTTGAAAAAATTGAGTGTAAATTAAATGCTTGAAAAAATCAGGGACTGAGAACGGAACGAAAACGAAAACGTTAAACGAAATTAACCGAAATTTTTTTAAGAACGAAAACGAAACCGAAAACGAAATTATTATTTTTCGCTCAAGAACGAAAAGGAAATAAATATTTTCCAAAACCGGTTTTAACCGGTTTTAACCGGTTTTGTCGCTATTTCAATTTTATTTGTTAAACACAAACGCGAATTTACCTTCTGTGCTGGGGAGACTCCACGAGGCAGTAAAAAATCTCACTTGAAATAAGTGAGCTTCACTTTTTTCCATATATTTACGTGAATATGTATTAACAACTTTATTGTTTATACTTGCAATTTCGTGTAACACAATTAACGGTACAAATATTCTCTATTTCCAATTTGTTTTTTAGATCCATCAATATAGAATATACACTTGATTGGAATATATTATCAATGTGTATGTTTTATTAGCGTTTAGACATAATAATAGTAAAATTTATTCTTACTTCGAAAAAGACTAATGTAAAAGAAGATTTATTGGATGATGTGTTGCTAGTAAGATTTAACGGAATGTGAAAATGGATATTGTATGGTATGTACAAACTATAAAGTTAAAAGTATATTTCAAGTTAATATAAGTTTTTTTTTAATATCTTTTTTATTTATAACACTTAGTAAATTATCCACTTGAATTCATTCTTTTGTCTTTTTAAATAATTACAGCAGGGTCTTATTTAATTCAAATGCATAGATTTTTAGTACTAAAACAAATTTAAAACAGCACTTTTTTTGCACCTTACGGGTGTTAAACTTAATAAAATGGTTAAATGTTAATGAGTTTAACGATTTGGTAAATTTAATGTGGCGATGGTTCGCCAGTCTAAAATATGCTATCCGTGAGCATCAAACCCCATCGTCATCGTTTATATTTTAGTTGAGACGCAAATATTGTTATCGTATTTATAGAGGGTTGTGGTGACTAGAAGAAAAAAAGATTTTTTGACGACAAAAAAAAATATTGTAAAACCGGTTTTAACCGTTATTATTTCGGTTCACGAAAACGAAAAAAGAATTTTTTCGGTTAGAACGAAAAGAACGAAAACGATATATTTCGTTTTCGTTCCGAACAGAAACGAACGGAATTTTTTTCGTTTTTAGTCCCTGTGAAAAATATTAACATTTTTTCAAATTTTTTGTATCTATAAAAAGTGCAATTAAAACGTATTTTATGCTGTAAAAAAAAGCTACAAAAATAATTAGTTTGCGTTAAAACTTAAGAAACACTATACGTAATTATTAAAGACTATGCAAATAATGAAATTTGTTTTAAAAAATAGAAAAATCCGTAATTGTTTTTATTTTTGCTACAAAAAAATTGAGGTCAGGTCAGGTCAGGTTAGATCAGGTTTTCAAGTATTTTGGTAACACAATTCTTTAAGGAGCTAAAGACGACTCTAAAATCTTCTGTTGTTTCTGAACTACAAACTGCAATTCCAAAACTATGGAAAGATCGATAACGATCACTTGTACCGGGGCCTTCGTTACATACTTACATAACTTACAGCTGCATTCGCCAATAATTCCCGTTTAAATATTTATTTACTACTATTATTATGGGACAGAGGGAGTAATTATTAACGTAATAATTTACGTTATATTCTATATCATAGCCAGGCATATAGATCATAGCGAAGTATGTTCAGCATCGGCCTTTATCCCCACCACTCAAAAATTCAAGGAGTCGGCCCGCTCGTTTAACAAAGGCCCCGCTTGTACCTATCACAAGGACCGGAAATCTGTGCCAATTTAGTTTATATGTTGTATCTGCATATATGTATATGTTCAGACAGCAATTCAAAACTTTTTTGATGACATAAAAAGTCTAAATTCTTTATTATCGTAACAAATCTCATACGCGACAATAAATGGCTTAATATCATCTTCAGGTACAACTGCGTTTTCCAAAATCTTCTTTTCCGATTCGCTCAATGAAATATTCGTTTGGCCAAACTTTTCATTTCTCAAATGTCAAAAATCCTGTTTCAGCCAGACGTTTTAGTTTTTTTGTTTTTTTTTGTTTAAATCTGATATCGTTTTCAAACAGTCTTTTGATTTCACTTTTAATAGCATCACTTAACTTATGTTTAGAGTTTGAAAGCTTATTGTGATTATGCGGAAGATTAGATCAATATAAAGTAACTTTCACCATCAGAGTTGAACACTAAGGAATACCTGAATCACACTTAGGTCCGTATCTATGTTTTGCAAATATTGTAATTTGTATGAAGTTTGATTATTTTTATTTATATCAAATTAAAATATTTGTTATAAAACATACATTAAATTTTTTACTAAACATTTATAATTTTATAGCAAACCTAGTAAACTATTTATAGCAAAAATTATATTATTTCTGGCAAACAGTAATGATTTAGATCGGCTTCAAAATTGCAAAATAGGGCTATGAGAATTATTTTACACTGTTCCAGATACACCAAAATTACACTGATGCTGGATACTTTACAGTGGCTTAGTATTAAACAACGGATAATTTTTAATACGATTATTTTCATTTTTAAGATTATAAATAACCTGCTTTCAAATTCTTTGTTATAATATATAACCCAAAACGCTGATGTTCATAACTATCCGACTAGAAACTGTAAAGACTTTAAATTGCCATTCAGGACACGAAATTACACTCAAAATTCTCTTTTTTATAAAGGACTGAAATTTTACAATGAATTATCAAGTGAACTTAAAATTGAAACTAATGTTATAAGGTTTAGACGTAAGCTCAGTAGTCATATTAAGGAAAAGTTTTAAATTTTATATATTTATACAGGGTGCCCATTTTTCTAACCTGTTGTATGGGTAACTCCGTTAATATTAGAGATACAGAAACGTTTAAATTAGCAAATTTGTGCAGAATTTAAAGGGAAATCTGATGCCATTTTCAAATTTGAACTACGTCATCAACTTTTTGAAATATTTTTAAAAAACTGAAAAAGGTCGATTTTTTCAAACTTGAATGATTCCGTAAGCATATGAGTTAAAATTTAAAATAAAAATAAAAATTGACTTTTATAGACATTTTTACGTAGATTTTAAATATGTTAACGAAATTTTCATAGCACTCTCGATTTCCAAGTTATAGCACAAACTTGCATTTTTTTTAATGGAAGTCATAGTTGGCTGTGATCTTATTAAAACGGTTATTTTTTTCTCGTTTCAATGATATAAGGTTTGTTATGCTTTACTGTTGTATTTTTTCTTTAAATAAGCAAAAATCATTTTACATGTTCACAGCCTACTAATAGATGGGAATTATCCCGTGTTGATGTTCTTTTTTTTTCGATGTGACATTTAAGAGTTGTCTCTTATTGTTAGTGTAGCAGTTATTAGCCAGTTACAAATTTTAAAAACAAAACCTCAGAGTTTGTCAAATATAATTTATTGTTTGTTTTACGTATAAATCTCTCTCTCGTGTTGATCAAAATTTTTGATTGAGTTTATTGTAAATTTCAAAAACAATGTGTTCTAATGAAGAAAAAAACCACATGCTTTTCTATTACTAAGCTTGTAATAGAAATAGTAGAAATTCAAGTGAAATGTATTTGCAAAGATTTATGGAAAGGCACCAACCAAGAAAGAAATTATTTTCGTTATTGGAAACCAATTTAAAAAAATACGGGTATACCAAAAAGCCTGATAATATTTCTTTATTAAAAAACATTGTTTGCACAAATTTGCTAATTTAAACGTTTCTGTATCTCCAATATTAACGGAGTTACCCATACAACAGGTTAGAAAAATGGGCACCCTGTATACATGTAAATGTTATAAAATGTAAACATAATTAGCAAATCGCTAAAATAAATTACATTATTATTATTATTATTATAATATATTTACAGCATTTTATTACAAGCCGAAAAAATTTAGTTGATAGTTATGAATTGTTGCAGTAGCGAAAATCAGGAAATATGATGTAAAAATAAAACTTGTTAAAAATGCTTTGCGAAAGCTCAATATGACGTCGTGTCAAGATTACCCGCGAAGAGCGAAATAAACAGTTGAAGGAAACGTACAACATTTTATTTTGTGATTTTTCATATCCTGCATGAAACTTTAAAATGTCGACAATTTCACAGTTAAATCGCGAGATTTTATATCGGCAAATTGAAATCTTTATTAGAACGTCTGGTTAAAGCTGGTACAGGGACATTTCAAGCGCACGGGCCTGCCGTTGGCAACAATAGGGTGTAATTGGTTCCAACTTTGACCTCACTTCACCTATAATGATGTTACATGACCTCCGAATCTGCTTCCTTGCTATTTTACTTTTGGTGACTCTTATTTAGGCGGAAATCGACGGAACATCTTCGGCTCAAAGGGGGAAAATTTCAAGTAAAAACTGTCCTCCATTTTACGGAAGGAAAATCCACCCACGTATCTAATTTGCAATTTAAAACTAGGGTGAGACGACGTCTTGCGATTGGTTGAGAAATTTAAACCCCGAGGTCGTAAAGGGATGCTATCGATGCAAGGGACGCGCTTATGAGGAAGAGTATGCATAAATGTGAAAGGGTGTTTTACATAAAACGCGGTGTTACCCCATTGGTTACTGATTTACATAAGGGTTGTTTTTTATTGGGACACGTTTTAACCCCTTTTTATAGCGGCAGATGTATGTACGAAGGGTTGACAGAAGGACGGAAAGTTGAAAGTAACACATTAAAATATTGTAACGGGTTGAGAAAATGTGAAAAGTGTCAATAATAAGTTGTTTGCTGTGACTGTGAGTTCTGTTCTGTTTATTTTATTTATAAATTGTCAATAATAGTATCGCCTAATGTTGTGAAAAAAGGTAGTACAGAATATATAATACTATTGTGAATGAATAACTGTTTAAAAATATAACAACGTTAATTATGTGTTCCTAGTTTTTAACAGTTTTTGCAGCAGTTTAGAAGCAGGCACTAAAAACGAAAAAAATTTCGTTTGTTTCTGTTCGGAACGAAAACGAAATACATATATCGTTTTCGTTCTTTTCGTTCTAACCGAAAAAATTCCTTTTTTGTTTTCGTGAACCGAAATAATAACGGTTAAAACCGGTTTTACAATTTTTTCTGTCGTCAAAAAATCGAGGACTTTCATTTTTTTTTCAAGTCACTACAACTCTCTATAAATACGATAACAATATTTGCGTTTCCACTAAAATATAAACAATGACGATGGGGTTTGATGCTCACGGACAGCATATTTTGGATTGGCGAACCGCCGCCATATTAAATTTACCAAATCGTTAAACACATTAACATTTAACCATTTTATTTAGTATATTACCCGTAAGGTGCAAAAATACAACTTGATTAGTTTAAATTGTACACACGATTTTATTTAAAAATATTAAAATATAGCAGTGCTGTTATAAGTTTGTTTTAGTACTAAAGTCTATGAATTTGAATTAAATTAGATCCTGCTGTAATTATTTTAAAAGAAAAGAATTAATTCAAGTGGATAATTCACTAAATGTTTCCATGAATGTTATAAATTAAAAAAAGATATAAGAAAACAAAAACTTGTATTAACTCTAAACGCAAATAAAACATACACATTAATAATATATTTATAAAAAAATTGACTTGAAATATACTTTAACTTAATAGTTTGTAGGTACATACTGCACAATAAACATTTTCACAATCCATTCAATCTTACTAGCAACACATCAGACCATAAATCTTCTTTTACATTAGTTCTTTTCGAAGTAAGAGTAAATTTTACTTTTATTAACTCCATAAACGCAAATAAAACACACATTAATAATATATATCCAATCAAGTATGCAGAGAATATCTGTACCGGTTCTTGTGTTACACAAAACTGCAAATATAAACAATAAATTGTTAAAACATATCATGTATATTGAGAAAAGTGAAGTTCACTTATTTCAAGTGAGATTTTTTACTGCCTCGTGGAGTCTCCCCAGCATAGAAGGTGAATTCGCGTTTGTGTTTAACAAATAAAATTTAAATAGTGATAAAACCGGTTTTGGAAAATATTTATTTCGTTTTCGTTCTTGAACGAAAAATAATAGTTTCGTTTTCGTTCTTAAAAAAAAATCGGTTAATTTCGTATAACGTTTTCGTTTTCGTTCCGTTCTCAGTCCCTGCTTAGAAGTCTCAATTTATTTTGGTAAAATATCATAAACTAACAATTTACTGAATAATATGATTAGATGTACATTTTAATACAAAATAAGATTAATTGCATATTAAAACAATTTTTATTATTTTTGTTACATAACTATTTATAATCCTGGTTGATTGTACTAGATTAGAACATATTTTGTAATAGGGTGTCGCCCAACGGAATAAAATTGACTGATGGGTTAGTGGTCCAATAAAAATTAAGCGAAAAAATCGTAATTTGTGTAAAAAATATACATACTGAGACATAGGACTACTATGCAAAATTAAATCTTCTTCTTAATCGGTTCTTGAACCTTTCGGCGTCGAGGTAATAATGCCAACAGCATTTGTAAAATTTGGATCATAATAAACTTACCTTCCTGCAAGATATAATTGCGCCTATTCATCTCTTATGTCATAAGTTTATTGTGATCTAAGTATAAATAAGTACTGTTGACATTATTATCCGAAAAATAACAGTGTTAAAAACAGGGATCGAATAACGTTTTAAATCGTTACGTTATTGTATAACGTTATTTATTATTTGTTTCCGTTACATAACGTTATAAATAACTTTTAAAAAAAGATTTGTGATGTTATAAGAATAATTTTCATTAGCAACTCTGAAATTATTTTTGGGATCTGCAAAATATCAATCTAAAAATAGTACAAATGTACGTTAAGATGTATTATTTTCATTTTTAAAATACAAAAAAAAAATATCTTCTGAAAATAAAAACAACGCCATATAAACATTTAATTTATAGAAAATAACGATAAAAAATAACTTTGAATGAAACGTTATTGGTTATTATAATGTTATGTAACGTTATACTTTTTTATTGCTTTTTTCGATGCTCACCATTGCTATCTTGGAAACGGTAAGAGATACAAGGTCGGTTAAATTAGAGAAAAGTTGCACATTTTTATGGCGATTAAGAATCTGAAAAGAAATCCTGGATATTTTGATTCGTTTTTGATTTATTACAAAAAAACTGAAAAATGTGATTTTAGAAAAATATTTTTATCTTCCCTACCATTGACGCTATTTCATTTAAACTTGGTAACTTTATGTTTTATGTTGATGACGTCAACAGAAATTTTCTAAGCCTTCTAGATTTCAAGTTGCGATAGTCAACTTTTTTATTTCTTATGGCCGCCATATTGGATTTTTACACCATCAGACAGACAAAAAAATTTGCTTTTCAGATTGGTAACCAACATACCTTTTTTCTTTTAAAAAACTTGTTGAAATTTGAAAATTTGTATAAATAATCTATAAAACCGTGAATGTTCTGAAAAACAATTGAAATTATAATATAAATCAAAGTGACACAACATTTTATAGGTCTAACAAAATAACGAAAGGACAATAAATTTAAAACACAAGAAATAATTATTTAAATTGTTTAAAGTGCGCGCCGTTATGTATGATGTATTGGTTAGTCCTCAGATTCATTTCGTCCACTGCCTTTAGGATGGTTTGTTTCGAAATAGAGTCGAAAGCATTTTTGATTTTATGGCGAAGAAGTTCAATATTTTCCGTTGGGGTTGCATAAACAACATCAATGTAAAAGTAATCCATAGGCGTTAAACATGGCGATCGCGGAGGCCAATGAACAGGACCAAACGTACCAAGTCATGAATTTTGAAACCGTACATCTAAATTAATATCATTTTACAATGCGGGCGTTGTGAGGACCAGCTCCTTCATGCTGAAACTACTGATGATTTTGAATTGTTAATAATGGCAAATCGCCTAACATATCTTCTAAATATGTTTCCAACAATCTTAATTTCGTTATCATTAGACCTATAAAATGTTGTGTCACTTTGATTTATATTATAATTTCAATTGTTTTTCAGAGCATTCTCGATTTTATTAATTATTTACACAAATTTTTTGAAAGAAAAAAGGTATGTTGGTTACCAATCTGAAAAGCTAATTTTTTTGTCTGTCTGATGGTGTAAAAATCCAATATGGCGGCCATAAGAAATAAAGAAGTAGACTATCGCAACTTGAAATCTAGAAGGTTTAGAAAATTTCTGTTGACGTCATCAAACCCAGGACGGTCAAAAACATAAAGTTACCAAGTTTAAATGAAATAGCGTCAATGGTAGGGAAGATAATAATATTTTTCTAAAATCACATTTTTCAGTTTTTTTTGTAATAAATCAAAAACGAATCAAAATATCCAGGATTTCTTTTCAGATTCCTAATCGCCATAAAAATGTGCAATTTTTCTCTAATTTAACCGACCTTGTATCTCCTACCGTTTCCAAGATAGCAATGGTGAGCATCGAAAAAAGCACCACCCTGTATAACGTTATTAAAATATCGTTACGTTATTGTGTTAGAAATTATAGTTGAATGGTTATTATACCGTTATCGGATATCATTACGTTACGTTTTACATCCCTGGTTAAAAAAAGTTTACACGTTAGGACGCCACAAAGGTTTTTATTTAAAAGGGAGTATCTCTTAAACCGTTAGGGCTAGTTGTTTCAAAAACTTCGTTAATATTTTGTTACAATTTTTCACACGCTGCGATTTGGCCAATTGAAGAGGATAATTTGCAAAATAAATCGTCGATATGCGATAATAGGTAAATCAGAAAGTTATTAAGTTTTACGCATAACAAAAATTTAAAAACTGATATTTTCCAAATTTCATAAAATTACATTTTCTTAATTTTAGCAACACTGCGCTACTTCGAGCATCTAAAATTCTGATCCGGAGGATAATTCTGCTACAAGAACTCTCATTTTAAGATTCATCTTGTTAAGTTGCATAAAATCCATATAAAACTATAGGAAACTAGACTACCGCGATATTTTTTAGGTTTTCTCAAAGGACGCAAATGCTAACCTAATTAAAAATGTAAGTAAAGAATCTTACGTAGTTTTTGATTCTGAACAACTTTTATATTTAAACTTTTGTCGTAAAATAATCAGGGGAGCCAATATTTGCAACTATTTAATTTTGCATGGTTAAGTCCTATGTACGATAGTCTCAGTCAACACCCTGTATAAGCATATTAGGCAATTTGTTTGAAATTCATGACATTTTATCAAAACAGATAGACTTTAAAACACCTACTTACGTTTAATAAATTGTTTAATCATTTAATTAATTCGTTTTTCAATAAAAAGCCTAATTAAAAAATTGATTTTTTTCGAAGGATCTCTTGTAAAAATCTATTACCAGTTTCAAGACTCGTTTTCATTAGTTGTAGTTTTACTTATTTACGTAGATTCGCTACTCTATTCAATTTCCTTGTAGTTAATTATGTCATTTAAATTAATTTTTTTTTGAAAAATTAAAAGTGCAGATAGCCTTTTTTAAACCCTGAGACACATTTCCGTAATTTTAAGGACCTTCAAGGTACCTTTAGTCATTGACTTTTGTATGAGAAGGTCATGAAAAACATTTGTCTAAAAAATACTTAAGACATTTTTTGGTTGCTACAAAATATTACTCTCTTGGAATCGAACCTTTGGGAATCATTTGATAGGGAAGAGGGTGGCAGACCTGTTACCCTTAAACTTGCGTCAAGGGCATGACAAGATTTGAATGCTTGTAGCTCCCAAAGGCATAGAAACGCGAAAACGGAGGTTGTTAGGTTGTTACAATACAGGTCGTCCTATTTCTTACCCAAATTTTAGTAAAGCGGTGCAATTTTACGTGCATCTGCAGTTCTTACGTCATTCCAAATTCATAGAGTGTGCTATTCAAAAAAGATTTACTTCAATAATATTATTAGCAAAAATTGATGAAAAGTATTAGCGATTGTTGCGAATCCGCTTATTTTGTATAAAAATGTAATTCAGAATTTGTATTTCTATTCCGTTTCGTTGTCAAGACGAACGCGACTAAAGTGCAAAGAAAATTTCTCCCTTGTGAATAGGAGAGCAGCTTACATAAAGCAGGGGTGGAAACATTCCTTTTGAAACTGAAAATGCATGAACACATCCATACACATGTGTCCTATTTTGGTTTATTCGTATTCTGACCACGACTGTCGAGGGCGTCGGCGAGAAAAAAGAAACGAAAGAAATGATGACAAAGAGACGTAATAAATTGTAGTGTTTTGAGAATAACTTAAAAATTAAGATAGATATGAAAATATCGCACGGGAATGATCAAAACAAATCTAAAACGTAGGTGGAGAATTAAGTCCCAAAGGCAGTCAAATAATATAATTATTAATTAGTGCGAAAAATGTTGGTAATTATATAAATGCGACCGTTAAATATGGCGTGTTTCCGGTTTTTGTATTTGCTTAACGCTTTTATTGATGATCATAAACTATGAATTTAAATATTTCCGGTTTTTGTGTTATATTTCTTACAATATTATGTATAAAACAGATCATTCTAGATCTTTGTGTCTTGGTTCTTAATATTTTTGTTTTAAAATTAATACATGGGGAGTCGGCAGAAAAATAATCGACTCCCGACTCCTGAGTCGGTATTTTTTAAAACCGACTTCGACTCCCGACTTCTTTCATTTAAAAAAAAAAAAACGTAATTAGAATACTTCTACCGTGAAAGCCGTCTTTTTTTCGTTCCCAAGTGTATTTTATAATGATGAACAGAGTTTATTTCCGTATGTGCACTAAATAATGAAGAAAATGTAAAAAAATTAAGTTTTTTAAAATAAAAATATAAAATTTTCAATAATTCGGTTATACCGCTGTTATCATATGACGCGGGTTTGCGAGATTGTAACCGACCCGCGACTTCCAAAGCATTAGGCATTAGGTATTTTATTTAAAGTAATATAATACTGTAACGTATACTAGAACTGTTAAATGTTAAATACGAAAGGTGAATTTATTATAATTTTATAATCATGCAAATTTTAATGTGAAAAATATGTTATCCAAGACATATTTTTAATGAATCGTAATTCTGCTTATATTCAGGGTGTTTCTTAAATATTACGAAAAAATTCGGGAGGTAATTCCTCATCATCTCTCTTTCATATAAAATTTTTTCTTAGACGTCTCCTTTCGGAGTTACTCCCCCCTAAACAGCAGCGGTAAAATCAGGTTGTTATTTTATTTCTCAAATTTAGATAAATGTAGGAAAATGATATTTGGTAAATGTTTTATTTTTATTGAAAGGTTTCGCATAGTAATTTTTCAATTATCTCCCACCTTCACAAGGGGCTAAAAAGTGCGACCCCTGTTGGTTTTTTAATCAGAACAAAATCGGTTGATATCGTTGTTTTGTTTGTTTTTTAAATTTTTCATTTTGTTCTCATCCTCGAAAAAAAAAAAAATCAAAAATGAGTCGAGAGTATGCTGTTTTTCCGACTCCCCATCCCTGATTTAAAGTTTAGGCCTGTCTCTTGCGTGACATATTTAATTTATAAACTATTTGCCTGTAGAAGTATGTATTTTTTCAATCGAAGTAAATTGTCTGAAGAAAAGTAAAAAATTAAGTAGTTATAGAAAGAATAATGTTAAGTTTTATGTTTGGCCTTCATTAAATAAACTTTTTGTAACAGTTGCTTGTTCGATAGACAATAATTAGTGCAATTTTTCTGACTAGTACTCAAATTTTTTCATTGCCTGACATCAAAAAACACACATTATTTGTGGACCTTGACTGTATTGCAGTCTAAAAATGTTCCTCAAAAATTTGTTGTAACAAATATTCTTCCATATAATAAGGGATTTCAAATGCTTTTAACAAAAAATAAACCGAAAATAATATTTCAAAATCAAATATCTGAAAAACAACTTAATTTAGGTTCATTCTAATAACATATTCAAGAAAGACACATATACTTTTTTGTAATAAACGCCAACTTGTATCGGCTGTATCTCTTAAAATAAATAAGTTACAGGGTGGGGAAGAGAACAGGCAAATATAATTTGGCACATTAAAAAGTTACAAAAAAAAGTCCAATCGCATTTTTTGTTGAGAAGAGGTATTAATAAAAGTATAGACCTGTTGTTGTTGGTTGTGAAATTTCCGCTATGATTAATTTTTGCCAAGGTTCTATTAAAAAACGCCATCAACATTTTTGAAATCACAAGAATATCTTTAGCGTTACTGAATATCTGTGCTGTTATTCTGCAACTGATTATGATTTCCATTAATTATTGCAAGCCATAATCTGCATTTTAAAGTAACCATTTCATCGTATTTTTTCAAGGAGTAAGAGTTAAATTTCCATTTATATATTGTACAGCAGATAAACAATAACTGCAAGATAATCAAAACTGTTCTTGCAAATTCATTAGGCTCGTTAAGTTCTTTTTGCTACAAGGGCACATTATTGTATCATATAAAATATTTATGGTAACTAATTATCAACATCCTGTACAGGGTGGTCCAAATTCGATAGGATTGCATGGGTATCTCGGTTAATATTTAAGATAGAGAAACGGTTAAATTACCAAAAATGTGCAGTTTTTTGAGACAAACTCAGAACCGTTTTCAAAAATATTCTATCATTTCCGGTTTTCGAGTTATCGAATAAAAAGTGTTTTTTGTTGTACAAAATACTGGTTGTTCCGTTTAAAAAAATTGACTTAATCGTGTTCAAAATTTAGCTACATGGGCCAACAAAAACAAAACACTCTGTGTATTATTTAAAAAGTTTAATTGTTGAGAAGGCACTATAAGAATATTGTTAACAAAACTACCAAATTATTTTAGACTGACGTTGTTCATATTTACCAAAAATATGAATATTTTGTTAGATCTGTAACCGAAAATATTTTCAAAAAACACAAATAATTCAATTTATGTACATAAAATCTTTTACATTTTTAAAGAGAATTCAATTTGGATTCTAAAAAATTAAACATATACAGGGTGCTGTATTTAGGGTAAACCAGGGAGAGATGGTGAATCAAATTTAAATTGTTCATAGTTCTTCTGAAAAATAAATTATAACTAAAATAAATACATAATTCTTTGGTTCAAAACCAATACAACGAAACAATTTTTTTTTAAATTAACGGAAAAGATTAACAAAATAAAATTTGCATTTTTTTATTTTCATTAAATCACCATCTCAACCATGCCAGTAAGGGTTAGTTGATGAATGGCATATGGGTGAGATGGCGATTTGTGAAATAGGTACTGAAATGTCTAAAATTGTTTTTGGACTCGTATTTGCCGCAAAGATGGCATAAATTAGTGAACTTTTCACAGTATTCATGCATCCAACGTTTACAAATCAGGCATAGAAGCCAATCAACTGTCTCTTTCGTCTCCTTGTATTCTTCGCCGCAGCCATCAGCACAACATTCTTCATGTTCATCACCATCTTCTTCGTCTTGCAGTTTAGGTTCTGAACACGATTCAGATGACGTATCGGATACGATTCCCTTCTTCGTTTTGAAATTTTTAGTTTTTGAAAGGTTATTTTGATTTTGGTTGCTTGATGATTGCAAGAGTTTTTTGTTTTGTTTTTCGAGTGATTTATTTCTCAAAACTTTAAAATTATGTTCAGTATTCAGAATACTTGCTAAATTTCTTGCATTCTTGCGAACTTTTTAATTTGAGATACGTCTAGAACCGGATAAATTTGTTCCAGCATTTTTCCAGGAGTTATATCATCGCTTGTCAAATTCGAAAAGCTTCCTTCTACAGTCTTGGAGCAACTTGGTCGCGGAGAGGGAGTGTTCTTTTGTTGCATATTTTTTGTGGCTGTAGATAAGTAGGTACATACAACTAGTCACCATTTCTACCATAGGTACATTCACCATCAATCCCATTTGCAAGGGAGAGATGGTGAACGCTGAACGGCATCACTCTTAACCTGCTAGGTTGTTCTGTATTTTTGGAGGTGATGCTATCTCTTTATACTCCAAGGATCATACATATAACGAAATATTTGCAAGCGAGTGATTTCAACCATTCGTACAAGCAGAAACACATATCAATGTATAATGTTTTTAGGTGCTTGAAATAATATTTTTTGATTTACTTACCAATTTTCAAACAAATGTGGGACATTTCACTTGCACAACTATTGGCTGTTTATGTATAACAGATGTACTGCATAAAACTGGACATTTAGCGCTAGCTAGCAGAAATAACGCGGTTCACCGTTGCACCCGATATCACCATCTCTCCCTGGTTTACCCTAACATAAAAAAGCCACACATCGGTGCGCAGAACCAAACACTCTGTATAGCTGAAAATCATTTTAGATTATGTATCCTATGCTCTCCAACAAATTGTGTCCCAAAACTTTTTTTCTATTCCGAATATTAAAGCAACTAAGTTTAGTTAAAAATCAGCCCAGCTTATTTCTAAAAAAAATCGCTTCTGAAGGACATCTGTTCCAGTTTTGATTGTAGTTTCTTCATCAGCAGTTTATTTTCTAATTTATAAATATATTATGAGGAGAAGACTGGAGCCTCAAAAGTGGTAAAACATTTTTGTTAGAAGGCGATTCTTTTTAGAAGTAACATATTTGATTCATTAACTATAAGCCCTCATATACTTGTGTATTATTGTTTCAAATTCGTAATTATAACAGTTGTATTCAGTATGAGTTTCCAATTAACATTTAATAAACATAAAAGTAAAGCTGCCAGGCTCTAAAAGAATGTACCGAGTAATATTCATGTGAAAAATAACGTATTTCGCATTAATCTGCGGGTATTTCATACTTAAACCAGCACTTTAATGTAGTAATAAAAAAGTTGTACCTTGTATGTAGTTATCGCATCGCATGTGTGTATATCCCACAATAAAATCCTGCTTAATATTTTATTACCTTAGCTATTTTGACTTGTGTGCAACTATATAACCGGTCATGGCATAGAATAATGAGGGTATATAGATAGTTAATGCTAATTGCTTGCACTAGTTACGCTTCGGAAATTGTACATTGTTTCGTTTGCAATTTATTTTGCATGCCGATGTTTATTCATAAATGAGATTGCTTATTATATGATGTCGCATCATTGTAGAAGTGTAGTGGATTCCAATTTCATTCAAATAGCGCACACGCACAAAAACGGACAGTAAACAAAAATTTCAAAACACGTAAATATATTTAAAACATTTACGTTTTTACTTTTAAACAAATGTAACTCATATCGAAAGTTTTCAAAGTTAAGGGCTTCAGGATTTTTATTTTTGAAGCCATGTTTTATTTAATTTTCGTGTAGCAAATCTGTGTGTGATTTTAACGTCTTTGCAGTCAAAGAATTCTGTTCGTAGGAAAAATTATACAAATACCTTGATGATTAAGGAAATAAAAATTAACTGTAATAACATTGATTTTTATATTTCCTATGAATGATGCGCGTCATTTAAATAAAAAAGTGTATGCAGAAAATAGGAAAATAGTGTGATGAATGCAGATTTTTCCAGTTAGAATTAAAAATTATAAAATCGATGTAATAATAGTTATTTATGTATCAAGGCCAAAAAGTACGTTTTGGCCGAGGTGCATGTTACATTTTTTGTGCGATCGAATTAAAAACAATTTAAATTTTTAGTAATTTTCAAAATTATAGGTTAGAAACTACGTGACATTCTGTCACTGACAGATGACGGCGTATGTACTGCATTACCGGCCCTCTCCTTAGCAACGGCCGTAAAAGTTACTTTTTCGGCCGTTGCTAAGGGTAACGGCCTGAAAAGTAACTTTTACGGCCGTTGCTAAGGATAGGGCCGGTAATGCAGTACTTTATGGCTGCTAACGCGTCCGTCAAACAGCTGTTTCTAGTACGATCGCACAAAAAAGTATTTATTCTTTATTAAGG
Organism: Elmis aenea; assembly: GCA_947652605.1. Lineage (NCBI taxonomy): Eukaryota > Metazoa > Arthropoda > Insecta > Coleoptera > Elmidae > Elmis > Elmis aenea. The sequence continues at coordinate 44,537,519 of OX393581.1, forward strand.
GCGAATCACTTAGGTCAGGCCATTATGGTTATCTCGTTTAATATAGGAGATAGGGATTCGGTTAAATCAGCAAAAAGTTACACGTAATTGCTAGCGATATTTAAATGTTTAAAGAAAAATGCATAATAAACTTGATAAAAGCGAAACGTAAAATTTTGCTATTATTTTTATTAAATTGAGAATTTACTAATAATAAATTGTGGTAATATAATATTCTAAATAAACTGGTACCTAGTATCAGTTTTTATACAATACTTTGGCTCCAAAGAACTTTTGATTTTCGTATTGATGTTATGATAGATATACTATAACTTCATACATAGCACTTGTTAAATAATATATGCTCTGTAAAAAAAACGACAAAATATTTTTTTTAATAAAGTGGCTATATTAGTCGCTTTTAAATTTTGTTTGTACAGGGTGGACAAAATTCTAATGTTTTACGGGGTATCTCGGTTACCGTAATTAATTGTAGTTAGCAAAAATCTGATGTCGATCTCTTGGGCTATTATTTTTAATAAAGACGCCTTTGCTGTTAGATTTTTTTATATCGTTGTTCATTTTGGCACTACCGATGAAAAATTAAATTTCATCATTTTTGAAAATTTATTTTAACTTCTCTATTTATTAAAGTATTAAAATAGAACAAATTCTAATGGAGGTTTTTTATACACATATTGATGCTTAATTTAAAAACAAAATTAAATTTCTTCAGCGACCTTGGCTTTCGAGATATGGACTCAACTTATTTATTTTAAAATAGATATTCTAGTTGGCTATGACTTTATATGAAAAATAATTTTTGTAGCTTTTCAAAAATATATAGTTTTATATATCTGTTGCAAAAATAACCGAGATATGGCTAATTTTGTATAAATTTCCTTATCAAAGTTTGTCATGATTTCGTAAACAAGTGATGTTTGCAATTATTAAACAACTAAACGTCAAAGTAAATTCTGCAGCGGCCACTACGTTTTTATCACTTACAATGTAAACTTTTAATATATTAAACTTTTCAAAGTGTTTAAATTTAGCCATGTTTTCTTAATCGGTTCCTCCTGTACCTTTCGGTGTTAAGGTAATTAGCTATGTTTACAATACCATAATAAACAGTTATAAAATACAAAAAATACACGGATTTGCTCTAAAGTTTAAATATCTGTAAACAAAACCTTAATATCAATTTGTTTTATTTTAATAAATAAGAAGTTATTTTAAGATTTCAAAAATGATAAAATTTCATTTTTTGTCTGTAGTGCTAAAACTCAAAGCGATATAAAAAATCTGAGAGCACAGGCGTCTTTATAAAAAAAAAAATAGCCCAAGAGACCGAAATCATATTTTCGCTATCTATTACGGTAACCGAGATACCCCGTAAAACATTCGAATTTGCTCGACCCTGTACAGTAAAATTAAACAGTAAAAAACAATTGAATATCTATTATCGTGTCCTTTAGGAAATGAAATGTTAATAGCTCTTTCTAGAAAAGATATTACATAAAATAAATAATCACAAATTTGAATATTTTTGCTTCTATGCATTTTTCCAAACGTTTAAATATTGCTATGGATTAATTTAAGATATACCCTTCGTTAGTTAAACTAAGATCTTTAATAGTGCTTAATTAAGTGGCTTACTCTACATTTATGACTTTAATTTCATGCAAGTTAGTTAAAATCATTGAGAAATGTTAGTGTGTTTTATTGATTTAAAAATTCTTTTTAACGTTAAATATAATTAGGAGAGTTTTAAATTACGCATTAATAACATGCTATTATATTAATCATAATTATATCTGCTAGTTTTTTTTGTATATTAATGAATAAATGGGAATAACTCGCCGCTAAAATATGTTATAACTTTTTGTTAAAGACTATTGTGTTCTTGTAATATAAATAGCATTTTATTTATAAGCATAATCAGGTATTCGCACATTGTTACGGGGTCATTACATCTTGATCAATATACATCTTGGATATGAACATGGCAAAAACCCAACATCTCGACGATTTTAAAGCAGTTTGAATTGCAAATGGGTTTACTCGAAGTTATTACCATTTATATATTAATAATCATTTCATAAATTACAATAACGGCAATAAAAACCAGCAGAATAAATGATATTACAGTTAATGCAGTATAATTTGTAATGGTAATAGTCCGTATGAGAACATACATTCATCATCTGCAAAACATGGCCTGCCCAGATCTGTAGCTAATTATTAAGTCCGTATTGCATTCGAAATGTATCAATAACAAGCCAATGTTGTCCTTGCATTACATTTCAGAATCCACTGCACTTTTATAGATGCGAATCTCAAATCAACGTTGGCGCGTATAAATATTAATGTTCGACTTTTTTTAAAGGTATCGTGCAGTTTCAGGTGTCATAGAAAAGATAGAGGGATTTCGGAATATGTAAACCGAAATTGCTTTTTACATTATTCAGTTATATTCTGGAATTCATGATCGAGAAAATCCGGGCGAGATGGCGGGCTTTCCCGGAGCTCCGGAATATTAGAAACAAGCCAAGCGATATCTGAACAGGAGCTCGTTACCAAGTCAATAAGCCCTTTTGCCATAGAGAGTAGCGTAGGTACGAGATATTCTTTTACAACAATGGAAAATGTGGAAAAGGTATGCTTGAGACGACTACAGGAAATTCTAAAATCGCTGCCTACCTCGGAAAATGTTCGCATTTGTGTTAAAGATATGGTGTTTTATTTTAAGTGGTCATAGTAGAAATGCCTTTTTTCTACTAAGTATTTTTTATGTAAAATGAACGTTATTTTAAGCTTTAATTTCATAAACATTAAAAGCGTATCAATTTTGCGTTTACAGCCTTTATCGCGTGTTTTCTATAAGCCATAAAGGTGTTGTAACATAACATATTTTCTTAATGTGCTGTGAAGACGTGAAGATGCTATCAAAGCTGAATATTAAGAGTTAGATCATACACAGTCTGAAAACAAAGTTCGTAGCCTGGTGCTGTAAAATAAACATGTTACAGCATTTTTTTAATTTTTAATTTTTAATGATACATAATAATTTTTTTTTCATTGAACATACTTATTACGTCGATCTAATAGTGATTTAAATTATTTTTTCAGCCCGTTTTGTTGTGTAGCCTCCAATATAAGTGTAAATTTTGTTTGAATGCTGTCAATGATGTCAAAATACTTTTCTTTCAATGGAATTTTCAGTTTTGGAATTTGAAAGAAGTCGCACGGTGTTAATTCTGGGGAATACGGTGAATGATTTAACACACACTTGATTTTCGATCAAAAACTGTCGAAAAGTTTTTGAGCTTCTGATAATCTGCTTGGAACAAATCTTGCACAAACCTTTGTTTTCCGTAAATTTTCTCTTAAAATTAATCAAATTGTTTTAAAATTGATGTTTAGAGCAGGGATGGAAAACGTAACATAACGATACCCGATAACGTTATAATAACGATTCAATTATAATTTTTTCTACAATAACGTAACGATATTTTTATAACGTTATATAACGTTATAATAACCGATAACGTTTCGTTAAAGTTATTTTGTATCGTTATTCTCTATAATTAAATTTTTATATGGCGATCTTTTTATTTTCACAAGATATTATATTTTGTTTGTATTTTAGAAATTAAAATTTAAATTAAATATCTCAACGTAATTTTGTACTATTTTTTAAATTTACATTTACAGATTCCAAAAATAATTTCAGAGTTACAAATAAAAATTATTTTTTTACAGCATGTTTCTTAAGTAATGCGAAAAAATTCGGGAGGTGATTCCTTATCGAAAATTAAGAGGGGTCTTTCATATTTTTTTTTCTTTAGGGTCTCCTTTCGGAGTTACACCCCCCTAAAGGGGATCGGTAAAATTGGGTTTTTCTTTTATTTCTCAAATTTGGATAAATGTGGGAGAATGATATTCGGTAGATGTTTAATACTTATTAAAAGGTTTCCCAAAGTAATATTTTTAATCAACTCCACCTTCACAGGGGACTGAAAAGTGCGACCCCTGTTGGTTTTTTTATCAGCACTTTTTGGTGGGTTGAAGCCTAGCAATTTAATTTTTTTTTGAAAACTTGATTTATTTAGAAGTATTTTTTATTCTTTAACTGTTCTCGTTAAACCTACAGTTTTTGAGTAAAAAATTATACCATGGTTTGTTTATGTTCATATTGGATAGAATTTGACGTTTACGCGGCGAGAACGCTAAAACGCCCGTCAATTCTACCTTCTACCCAATATTAACATAAATATCAAATTCACTCATTTAATTTTTTACTTAAAACTGTAGGACTTACGAGAACAACAAAAAAATTTAAATTGCACAATTTCAAGTCACCAAAAAGTTCTGATTAAAAAACCAACAGGGGTCGCACTTATCAGCCCCCTATGAAGGTGGAAGATGATTGAAAATATTACTATGAGAAACATTTTAATAAGTACAAAACATCTACCAAATATCATTCTCCTACATTTATCTAAATTTGAGAAATAAAAAAAAAACCTAATTTTACCGATCCCCTTTAGGGGGGTGTAACTCCGAAAGGAGACGCCTAAGAAAAAATTGTTATATAAAAGACCTCACTTTATTTTTGATAAGGAATCACCTCCCGTATGTTTTCGCATTATTTAAGAAACACCCTGTATATCATAATTTATGTAACGTTATATAACGTTATATAACATAACAATTCATTTTTTTAACGTTATTTATAACGTTACGTAACGAAAACAAATAATAAATAACGTTATACAATAACGTAACGATTTAAAACGTTATTCCATCCCTGGTTTAGAGTCCCTTTCATGATTCTAACAGTTGTATGCCGATCATTTTTTTTTTTACAAAATTACGCACTTTTTTATCATTTTGGGTGTTTGATTTGTTGCTGGTCTGCCTACACAATCATTCTCTTTTAGTTTCTCTCCACCTTCCAAAAACCGTTTATGCCACTTAAAAACTGTTACACGTTTTATAAAATTATCCGTAGTAATATAACAAGTGCATTGAAAATTATTGATAATTTTTGGTAATTATGTCCGAATGCAAGTTGAGCTGTTTTTTGGATTTAACACGTTATTTTAGAGGGACTATTAATAGCATACTCTATACCTAAGTGCAGTCGTTTTTTAGATTTTTGGACTTTTTTGAAATTTTTTGATTTTCATCGTGATGCTTAATATTATCTATCGCCGCCATTTTTGGAGAGAAAACGCTTAAATTTAGACTATGCATAGAAGAATTTTTGCAATCGATGCATTACTTACAGCGTGTCCAAAATTTAATTTTCTTTTAATACAATTTCAGACCAATAAAAATCGTTTTTTTCAAATACAATGCCCAAATATTTTTTTTTCATTTTCTAATTCAAAAGTAAATTCTACTTCAATCTGTATTAGCGTATCCTATTCCTATCTGCAATAATTTTCGAGCTATTAAGAATTTTTGATAAAGTTAAGAGAAATTGCAACATTTTTTAATAGTAAGCCTTGAAAATGACAACAAATATTCCAATATTGCAATATTCCTTCGTCTTCTAATAATATCATCTCTCTTTTAATTAACTTAAATACATCATTTTGTGGCACAATTTTGTGTTTTGCATTTATTGCTATTTTTTTTATTTATGGCAGACTGTAATTATAAAATAATAAAAATCATGCTGCTATTCAACTTGCATGAGTGAAGATTTGTCAAAAATTATAGATTATTTGCAAATTTCCTTCACCTACCCTACCTCCCTACCTGTCAAATTAAATGTATGTTGTGTCAAATTTTACAAGTACCTACTGTCAGAGTGGTGCGTCGGGGGTGTGGTTTAATCCATATTAAAGTGACGCTGCTGGTCGCCGAAATTCGTCAAAAAATTATCAAGACCAAAGTATTCAATATCCTCTCCAAATTTATATTTTCGACCAATCACAAACTCTGAATTTCTTAGAAACGACCAATAAACGCATGAAAATCTGTTAATTGCGAAAAGGATATTATCAGTGTATGATTACGTTTATTGGTTGTTTATAGGAAATCTGAGTTTGTTATTGGTCGAAAACGCCAATTTGACTCCGAGGATCAACATCTTACAGGGGAATGTAAAAGTATAATCGTGTAATGATGCTTCTATTGGTAGACTCTAGAAGATTTAAGATAAGTGGTTGAAAACGCAAATTTGGCAGGTGAAGGAAATTTTCGCTATAATTTTTGAGTAAAAATTAAATGCTCGAAAAGATTAATATTTTGTCTAAGTTTTTGTATCTTTAAAAAAGTATAATGTCTATAAAACATAATTTTTGCTATAAAAAAATAATAATTGCTATAAAAATAATTAGCTTGCTATAAAACTGAAGAAACACTATACATATATACCGGGTGATTCAGTTTGACTGTCGCACCCCTATAACTTTGTAAGTATTGAAAATAACCCAACAAACCTTATATATTTGAAATCGGCGAGAAATTCTCTATTAAGTGATGTGTTTTTGTTACCTCTACGATGACGTGTCAAATCCGCGATAGGCAATTGTTTTTTTTTTTAAATTACATAGTATTCATTTTTTTGTTGATTCGGATAGAAAATTTAATTCTCAATCCGACCATGTCTCAAAAAGTAGGCATACATAAGAAAATTTTCGAGAAAAATCAGTTCAAAGTTTATTCAAACAGTCTATTTAACATAATACAAATCGATCAAATCTTAAAAATTATACGGTAACTGTCGGGAAATGTATTAAAAATTAATTTTTGATAAAAATAAAAACAATTAATAAACGCCAACATAAAAAATTAGATTTTAATGTATTCAAATAGCCGTCACTGCTGATTTTTCTCGTTTTTTTTTTTAATGTATGCCTACTTTTTGAGTACATGGTCGGATTCAGAATTAAATTCTCTATCCGAATCAACAAAAAAATGTATACTATATAATTTAAAAAAAAAAAACAGTTGCCTATCGCGGATTTGACATACGTCATCGCAGAGGTAACAAAAACACATCACTTAATAGAGAATTTCTCGCCGATTTCAAATATATAACGTTTGTTGGGGTTATTCTCAATACTTGCAAAGTTATAGGGGTGCGACAGTCAAACTGAATCACCCGATATATGTAATTAATAAAGACTATAAAAATAATTTGTTTGAAAAAATAGAAAAATCTGCGAATATTTTTATTTTTGCTATAAAAAAGTTGAGTCTACCAACTTTATTGTTAAACTGTGTAGATCCTTAAGTGTTACAGTAGAATCGGCAGTTATACGTTAAAAGTGCTAATTACATTCTTTTGGTTTTAAAAATCGGCTGTTTCATTTGTTAAAGTCTAATAGCATGTTGGGTTTAAATTTTTCCTTATAAATAAAATCTCCTATTTAATTTTTTCTTGCAATGATTGCGTTAGCATGATTTTTTTTCCCGTAAATGGTATACTTGAGCTGTTGAACAACTTTTAAGTTCCGTTTTACATAGGCGATTCAGTCTTCAATTTAGTGACAAGCTTTTATACGTATTAGTATTCGCAGACTATTTAAAACACTATTCAAGTGTAAAGGCACCGTATTTGCCGTTGCAGGTTAGGGTGGAATGAAGTGCTATTGCATTATTCAAGTGTCTATCTGGGTCTGAGTGGTGAGTAAACATGAGCGCATCAACCAGTACTGGAAACACCGGAGTCCTGCAACTCCACGAGTCTGAAAAGTCCGGAAACGTACCTGATTCTACAATCAGGACTGCGCTTAAAACGATTCAGGAATTCAGCAGATTTTCTAACGCGCTTTATTTATTTATACGGTGCACTCGGACGAAATGATAAATTCCGCTTTGAATTGAACTTTGCGGTTTACATTTTCAGTTTGAATAAGATAAAAGTTTTATACGCATTGCATTTTGTTTAGTATCAAATTCTCATATTGCTGAGCAATAATTTTATATTCTTTTTAACTTCTAACGCTTTTCTGTTGACGACTTGACATTTTACCATGAGCGTAGGTAGACACGTACGTATTATCTAATTTCTAAATTGGTAAGCCGATCCTGTATGTCTTTGTAAACATGATACCGGTTTCCAGGATACATTGATGACAAGGTCCGAGTCCTAATGAATTGAAAGTCTATTCCGGCAACAATGTCAACATGGGGAAAGCACACACATACAATCCTGAGCCAACTCTGATTGCCCGCCGTGGTACTGGACCTACAACAGAAACGTTTGTCTTTGAAGTTCGTTTGTTTGTTGAAGACAAGAATTTACAATCTGAAGAACTACAGCAGGCGCAGAACAACCTTACAGCGACAATATTGTAGTAAAAATCGAAAGCCAGCTTGATCTTTTTGAATTATTGTTTTAGATGGTGATATAAAAGTAGTGAACATTTCTTGTGCTAAAATTGAATTTTTCTTACAGGTTAACACCTAATTAAGACAAGTCTTCCTGCAATTGCAATAAGTGAAAACAACTTTTTAATGCCAATGTTTTTTGGTTATTATCGGCTGTATCGCTACATATTTTGATTTTTTATCCTTCTACTCGACTTACGACCTAATATTTGTCGTAAGTTGAAGATTGTCCAACAAATATGTTTAATATTCGAACTAATAGGAGTGTTCCAGTCTCTAATCGCATCTTGTTTAAAGTTTTATTTGTTTTGTTAAGTCGATGATTGGTCACGAATTGTTATTGAAAGAATTAAACGTAAAGCGATGACTGCATTGCAACAAAAGTAAATTAAAATGATGTGTGTCATTCATTGTCACTGTTCAGTTATTACTCACTGTTCCGCTTCGTTTTGTAAAGTAGTTGTAGTCGTATTTGTTTTGTTTTTTAAGAAACACTCGCGATTTTTATTGTGGGAAGCCTTTTACTCAGAAATAAAATAAAGACAATTCATAAACAGGATGGCATTTATGTACACACACATAGGGATTGTAAATTTACCGACTTTTTGAATTACCGGTAATTCGGTAAAACTGTCAATCAAAACCGGTTTACCGGTAATTTACCGGTAAATCATATTATTATAAATATTTATATTATATTGTTTTTTTTTAGATTTTTTGCGGTTACTAACATTTTTAATGTAGTTTTCGGAGTTTATCCGCGTCTCCCCTATAGTGAGAGCTTGCCGAAACGTCGAGCCAATTTAAATATTACCCGGATAAACTCCGAAAACCATATTAAAAATAAATATATTTATATACATTTATTTATTATGGAACTGATTGAGATAGTTGAAGCCTAAACTATCCCAATTAGTTTCATACAGTATATTAGTTAACAGCCATTAACGAATCTAATATATTTTTATGTAATATTAATATAACACAATATAAAATGACAATATAATATATATAAAATAAAAATATTACAAAAAATATAATCCAGCATTACAAAAAACACATGAAAATAAAACTATTCTGAACATAAAATATAAAATGATTTATCATAATATACCTATGTTGTCAAACTATTAACAATATTTTTTATTTTAAACTTTTCTTAAAAAATAACCACGTAGAAAATATAATTTATCTTAACTATCGTCTCCTAATTGCGACCTAATTTTTGTACAAAATAATCCAGCCGCGGAAAAAGCTTTTTCGGATTCTACTACACTTGTTGGTCGAGTAGTGAGTAAACAATCAAACAATCATATGCCATTTGTATGCTTTCCCCTTATTTTTTCTCTTTGAAAATACTTCAATTTTTTTTCTATTATTTGATTTAGATTTTTATCATGATTAGAAAGATATTGAAAATTACCGGAATTACCGGTAAAAAACTGGCAAATTACCGGTTAAATTTGAAAAGCATTTTTTGCGATTTATTACAATCCCTAGTCGTGTAGTAAGTAAACAATCATATGCCATTTGTATGATTTCCCCTTTTTTTCTCTTTGAAAATACGTCAATTTTTTTTCGATTATTTAATTTAGATTTTTATCATGATTAAAAAGATATTGTAAAATTACCGGAATTACCGGTAAAAAACTGGAAAATTACCGGTAAAATTTGAAGAGCATTTTTTGCGATTTACCGGTAAACCGGTAAACCGGTTTACCGGTATTACAATCCCTACACACACAGCGTTACATGGGTAATTTTTACCCATTTTGTTTGTCACGTGCTACGCAACAAATTAGTGTAATCTGCAGTTTTTCTGTAAAAATAGTTTTTACAATCCCGATAATTGAGGTGTCAATAATAGAGGTTCTTCTTTATTAAAGAACAACTGCTAGCTTTTAGTTATAAAAAAATCATGGCAAACTAGATATGGCCGAAAAATTGAAATTGGTCAGTTAGTTTAATCATAGATAACTTCGTTTAGTGGTTGATAAAAGAAACCTGTGAAGATAAGTTGGAGATATTTTCATGCTGTATTTATTAGCGATATTTATCTTTTAATTTTAACCATTGCTTTGATTCTGTGATGAATTTTAAAGTTGCATTTTTTTTTAACTGGAAACCATAGTTTGCTGTAAAATTTAAAAAGGTTATTTTGCCGTCTTTGCATTAATGCGTGGTTTAGTAAATTTATTTTAACGTTTGATTTCTGAACAAAAATATGTAAGTAAAAAGAAAAAGCCTCATTTAAAAACAAAACAGTGAATACAATTAAGAAATATTGCCATTTGCTGGAGCATAACACTGTGCAAAACTGTATCCGTAACATTTTTTTTATTAACCTTTGTGACAAAACTATTCAATATTTACAATATTAGAATATTACTAATAAACTAATAAACTCGTTTTTCGACGATGTCTAGTGTGCCATGAATTTATTTTAAACTTAACATTACTAAATTGCTTTATGATATGTTAACTTTGTCTCAGTCAACCGAGCTTATATCTATTACAGTTTAAAAGTTACTTACTGTGAGTATTTAATTTCGGACTCACTGTATATCGCCGAATAGAAATCAAATTTAATATGTGACGTACATCGTTTGCTCCCAAAACTTTTGGAAACTGTTGTAAATGCGCTTTATTTATAACTACGTTGTTGTCATTACAACTTATCTTTCACGTTTGCAGTGAGCCAAACACGTGTACAGGGTGGTCCAAATTCGATAGGATTACTGGGATATATCGTTTAATAGTCAAGATAGAGACACGATTAAATTACCAAAAATGTGCAGTTTTTTAAGACAAATTCGGTACGGTTTTCAAAAATATTGTATTATTTTCGGTTTTTGAGTTATTGGAAAAAAGTGTTTTTTGTCATATTTATAATGTGTCATATCTCCGTTATTGTTGTAAATATCGAAAAAATTTATGTAGATTATTTTTAGATATTTTTATGTATAATTTGATTATACTAAACAAAAAATGATTTACCTTCGCCGTTAGTTATGATGCAAACTTACTTTTTTTTTTAAAATGGAAGCTACCACTTATTTAAGTTTCTTATAGTTTACTTATTCCAAATATATAAGGGTTGATGTAGTTATTTTCAATAATACGCAAGTTACGAAGGCTTTTTAGTTTTTTTTTAAAACTGGTATGTGAGTACAAAAAAAAACCAAGGTGTAAAACTCGGGTCTAGGAAGATTTACCGAAAACCAATTCACCAAAAGCAATTCACCGAAAGCAATTCACCGAATATCAATTCGCCGAATAAGCAATTCACCGAATAAGCAATTCACCGAATCATCGAAAAATAAATGGATATAAATTACGTGAAATATATTAATCAAAGATCAGAAAGTAGGTAATATATTGTGACTGACCATCCTATTTTGTACATTGGTTGCACTTTTTGGGGTTAAGTACTTAATACTCATATTTTTTTTTAATTATGGCTTTATAAGGTGGTTGGATTCTCAAACGTTGTTTTACGTATTTATATCCACAATGCACACTTCATAACGAAGTTATGAATTTTTTTGTGAACCGAGGTGCTTATTTTTCCAAACAAATTTCGGCTTTTGCAGGGGTTTAGTTTTTGGCGTTTTTCTCGGGAACCGTTTGAAATAATTTTGAAAACTTTGCATTGTTTTACTCGCAAAGGATGCGCGCATCGGAAAATAAGAAATTTTTATTTTTTTCCAACACGGTGTCATGGCTTACGCGATCGCAAAAATGACCATTTCTAAGCACCATTTTCGGACGTCCGTAAAGAATACTAAACACACTTTAAAATGCACTTTTTGCAAGTCATCAGATGCGCCCATCTTTTAGCTACATTTTGAGCCCAAATTCAAGAATATTGCACACGTCATAACGAAGTTATGATTTTTTTTGTGAACCGAGGTGCTTATTTTTCCAAACAAATTTCGGCTTTTGCAGGGGTCTAGTTTTTGGCGTTTTTCTCGGGAACCGTTTGAGATAATTTTGAAAACTTTGCATTGTTTTACGCGCAAAGGATGCGCGTTTCGGAAAATAATAAATTTTGAATTTTTTCTAACACGGTGTCATGGCTTACGCGATCGCAAAAATGACCATTTCTAAGCACCATTTTCGGACGTCCGTAAAGAATACTAAACACACTTTAAAATGCACTTTCTACAAGTCATCAGATGCGCCCATCTTTTAGCTACATTTTGAGCCCAAATTCAAGAATATTGCACATCCACAGGTCTAGAGCAATTATTATTCTCATTGTTTTAATTGTTTCTTACTGTGTAATAATTGCTCTAGACCTGTGGATATAAATACGCAAAACAACGTTTGAGGGTCCAACCACCTTATAAAGCCATAATTAAAAACACTAAAAATATGAGTAATAAGAACTTAACCCCAAAAAGTGCAACCAATGTACAAAATAGGATGGTCAGTCAAAATATATTACTTACTGATCTTTGATTAACATATTTCACGTAATTTATATCCATTTATTTTTCGATGATTCGGTGAATTGCTTATTCGGTGAATTGCTTATTCGGTGAATTGCTTATTCGGTGAATTGATATTCGGTGAATTGCTTTTGGTGAATTGCTTTCGGTGAATTGGTTTTCGGTGAATCTTCCGGATACCGTAAAACTCATTTGGTACAAGTTACGAAGGTTACAAATTATTGTTGTAGAGATAAACATAAATATTTAAACATAAAATAACAACAATATAGTCGGAATCAGCACTTCTGTAGTATAATATTGTTGCTAATCTTATGTTCAAATCTTAACAATCTTTATCTCAACAACAAATTAAAAACGTTCGTAACTTGTACCACATGAGTTTGAAAAGGTTTTACACCTTTTTTTTCTCAGTCTACTATGGTTTACTATAAAAAAAAAGATTTAAAAATCTAGTGCGTTGAAAAGAGAAAGAAAATGTCTTTCAAACCGTATAAGAGATATGTATGGTGCTATAAAAAAAAAACAAATATGGTGCCGTGACTCATAAAAAAACAAAAATGGAACATGACATTATTTTAGGAAATATTGTATCAAACAACTTTTATTTAAAAGCTTTTTGATAACTCTTTCCAATAACAAAATAAGTGGGGGTGTCATAAGTGATGCCTCACCCTGTATAGTCGGTATGAGAAAAAATAAGGAATTTAAGTAGGTTATAGCCAACTATTGCTCCCACTTAAAAAAAGACAAGTTTGTGTCATAACTTTTTAACGGCGAAAGTTAAAATTATTTACTTAGTACTATTAAATTCTACATACAAATATCTAAAAATAATCTTTGTAAATTTTTTTGATATTTACAAAATAACGGAGATATGACACATGTTAACAAGACAAAAAAAATTCCTAATAACTCAAAAACCGGAAATAATAGAATATTATTGAGAACTGTTCTGAGTTTGTCTCAAAAAAACTGTACATTTTTGGTAAGTAAACTGTTTCTTTATCTTGACTATTAAGCGATATACCCATGTAATCCCATCGAATTTGGACCACAAATTAAATGTTTCTCCCTATACCTAATGCAGATTTTAAACTAACGTCAAAATTTATAATACCTACTTGCTTATAAAACTTATATAACTTTTCATTCAAAAACGTTTGGGGTATGGTAACATTATGTAATATTAGTATTTGGAATATGTATGTACCAGGGATGGAATAACGTTTTAAATCGTTACGTTATTGTATAACGTTATTTATTATTTGTATTCGTTACATAACGTTATAAATAACGTTAAAAAATGAATTGTTATGTTATATAAAGTTATATAACGTTACATAAATTATGATTTACAGGGTGTTTTTTAAATAATGCGAAAACATTTGGGAAGTGATTCCTTATCGAAAATAAAGTAAGGTCTTTTATATAACAATTTTTTCTTAGACGTCTGCTTTCGGAGTTACACCCCCCTAAAGGGAATCGGTAAAATTAGGTTTTTATTTTATTTCTCAAACTTAGATAAATGTAGGAGAACGATATTTGGTAGATGTTTTGTACTTATTAAAAAAAGGTTTCCCATAGTAATATTTTTAATCATCTTCCACCTTCATAGGGGGCTGATAAGTGCGACCCCTGTTGGTTTTTTAATCAGAACTTTTTGGTGAGTTAAAATTTTGCAATTTTTTTTTGTTAGTTTGATTTATTTAGAACCTTTTTTATTCTTTAGTTGTTCTCGTAAATCCTACAATGTTGAGTAAAAAATTAAATAAGTGAATTTGATGTTTATGTTCATATTGGGTAGAATTGTCGGGCGTTTTAGAGTTCTCGCCGCGTCAACGTCAAAATGAATTACACCCGTCACTTCTATCCAATATGAACATAAACAGACCATGGTAACCACCAAAATGAATTGTTTTATATTGGAATATTATGATGGTTCATGTTCATTCATATAATTTTTACTCAAAAACTGTAGGTTTAACGAGAACAGTTATAGAATAAAAGAAACTTCTAAATAAATCAAGTTTTCAAAAAAAAAAATAATTGCAAAATCAACTCACCAAAAAGTTCTGATTAAAAAACCAACAGGGGTCGCACTTATCAGCCCCCTATGAAGGTGGAAGATGATTGAAAATATTACTATGGGAAACCTTTTAATAAGCATAAAACATCTACCGAATATCATTCTCCCACATTTATACAAATTTGAGAAATAAAATAAAAACGCAATTTTACCGATCCCCTTTAGGAGGGTGTAACTCCGAAAGGAAACCCTAAAGGAAAAAAAATATATGTAAGACTCCTCTTAATTTTCGATAAGGAATCACCTCCCGATTGTTTTCGCACTATTTAAGAAACATGCTGTATAAAAATAATTTTTATTTGTAACTCTGAAATTATTTTTGGGATCTGTAAATGTAAATTTAAAAAATAGTACAAAATTTTAATTTCTGAAAATAAAAAGATCGCCATATAAAAATGTAATTTATAGGGAATAACGATACAAAATAACTTTTAACGAAACGTTATTGGTTATTATAACGTTATATAACGTTATAAAAATATCGTTACGTTATTGTAGAAAAAATTATAATTGAATCGTTATTATAACGTTATCGGGTATCGTTATGTTACGTTTTCCATCCCTGGTATGTACACATCAAATTTAATATAAAGACATATGACACGATACACCTTTAGGCATATAATTATGAACAACATTTTACGCAGATAATAACGTAAGATCTAATTACACTTACTCTTTTTAATAAAAGAAAGTTTTTAAATGTCAATTGATAATGAATATTGTATGTTGCATAAATAATAGGTATAAGAATTAAAAAAAAAATAATTGCACAGAATTCTGCACAAAATTGTGTGTTATATTACAGATATCAACGTATTTTAGGTCCTAAATGTTTGATATGTAAATACGACAGCATTTGGTTGTATATTTGAATTAATAGTAAAAATATTGTACCTTATGGATAATCAATTGCTGATGCACGAGCGGTAACGATTACTAAGCTATTTTCCGATTCATTCACAATTTTTTTAGAAGAAGCGACTAAAACTAAACTACGCTACGTGACAAATGTTTTTAGCGACAATAAATGGTCTGTTATTCTTTAGTGAATTGGAACCGGTCAAAAAGGCAGCGGGTTTTTGTACTTATGTAAAATGCTCTCATCACGTTATGCATGCACGTCCTCGCCACAAATTGAATTTCGATAGACTACAACTTTTTCGAATTTACATTTTATGCCTATTAGCGAATGTAAATGGTCTTTAAACGTCAAAACCATTAGTCGGACGAATAGATTCGATAAAAGTCGTGTTAAATTTGTTTCTTGTATATTTCCACTTGATTAATCTGTAAGTGCTTGTGAATTAAAGATTACCAAAGCAGAGCCACGCATTTATTTACCATGAAAATGTAAAACAGAGTTCGTGAGAAGAACCAAAGTCGGAAAAAGTAGACACGGCCCATTAAATAATTTAGTTTAAAAACCTCAACTTTTTTATGACATTTTATACGCCATTCGCTCCATATTGTGTTTCTTATTCATTTGGTATTTCTTAAACTCGTGCATTAAAATATTCTTTTAAATTATTTAAACGTCGCACGATGTTTTTATTTGCCTCGATAAATAACGACGCTTTTTTGGGGGATCCTTATTGTAAACTTAATTAAAATATCGTGCCATCTCTTACATGCTCTATAGATTAAACTCTATTGTTAATCTCTTACATTGTTGTTTATTATAATATAACTGAAATATAATTGAGAAGTTTTAAATTTTTTATTGATTTATACAGGGTCCTGCAACAGTGCGTCAGGCTTTCCTAGTGCCCCGCCTGTAGGAGATAAAATAAAACTTTTATACATAAAATTATTGGTTTGAAAAGATCTACGTCATAAAAGAATTTTCAGCTATACAGGGTGCCCCATTTTGGAGCTATAACAAAAACAAATATATTTTTAAATGGAACACCCTGTATCTGTTTAGGTCTTCCGATGTCATTTTTTAACTTCTACATTAATATCGGTTCACTTTTTGATTTTGTGTCAGTGTTGCCAACTTCAAATTTTTTTTTCGAAAAATCTTATATCAGGCTTAACTTTAGAAAATCGTAGCGACCTCGTTTTTTGAAGTTAAGAAATAAGTCTTGGGAATAATGTTAGTCCGGTTAAAGAACAACATTGTGATTATAAAAAATTTAAATTTAATGGTACAGGGTGTTCACAAAAGAAGCTAAACTTTCCAAACTTTAAAGTGACATAACTCATTTTTTGCATATGTAACCACCCTTGTTTTATTTCTCTATTCGATAACTTTTTTTCTCCTCTTTAATTTTTATAGGGGATGTCCTACGTCTATACCCCGTAGTTGTTGAGATATTCAATACTTTTCATAAAAGTAATCATTTAATAAAATTTTTATGCACCGAAGTAGGCAGCGCTGTTGCAAAACAAATGCCAAAATGTAAGCGTGTCAACTTGATATTAGCAATTGAATCATTATGATTATTTTAATTTAAATAAATTGTTGAAAACGCAGCAACTACTGCAATAGTTATATAAAACTGATCATCCCATTCGTAGTTTTGTATACTAAATAGTGCAAATGGGTTGGCACAGTATTTATGAGATATAAGTTCTATTCCAATAATTTTTTAAATGATATTTTATTCTATGTGATTTTTGTACTATTAATTCAACGCCATAACATAATTTGCTAGCTGTTATTTATTATAAATTCAAGGACTTTTATGAAAATTCTAGCGTTATTTATATCCCCGTTTTTAAGTGCTTTGTGTTAACTGATCGTATTTATACAGGGTGTCCCAAATTCGAGTAAATGCATGGGGATCTCGCTTATCTTAAGAACTACGAGGTCGATTAAATTAGGGCAAAGTGCGAAATTAGATGCTCATCAAATATCTGCAAAGAAAATTTTCATAGCTGTCTTAGTTCAAAAGTTATTCAAGAAAAACTGAAAACATTTATTTTCGTTTTTTTTGCCCTATATCCTCCATTTTTTAAGATATCGACAATCTGAAAGCACTTCTCCATGGCAACTTCTTACGCTTTATATCATGAGATAACAAAGAATTTCCAACAACGTTTTGTCTCTTCAGAACCATCATCAACTTAATTTTTTTAAATACGGCGAAAAATTTTTAATCTCATAGTCGGATAGCATTTTGTCTTCTGATTTCAATGATATATGACACTTTATATCTAAAATGATATTTTACCACAAAAATTTGAGAAAAACTCATTTTGTCCAATTTTTGAATCAAATGATCTTGTACAAAAAGAAGAAAATAAAAAATAAAACAATTTTTTTGTTTTTTGTTCTGTTAAAACTGTCCTATAGACAAACAAAATTTGGGCGCTCCCATATATTGTCTAAATGTGCGTATGTGTATATATACAGGGTGTCTAGTCTAGAGGACCCTTGCGCCCGCGCTGATAGTAGTTGAACGTTAATTTTTGTTTTAAACAGAAAATAAGACGTTTAAGTATTGTAAAAACAATTGAAGCTTGTTTAGTTGCTGAAAACTATTAATTTTTTTATCGTTTGTGAGCCGAAAATGTCTTCTTCAAAATATGTAATTTCACCATAGCACGAAGCGTAATAATTAAAGCGTAAAGACATAATTTTATTTAAACTTCCTTATTAGATTCATCGTTACTTACCATTTATTTGTTTTTTAAGCAGGCCGGTTGGGTTATTAAATACGAACTGCATAATTTCGAAAAACTTGATGTGTAAGTTTATTATAATAATATTCCTACAGCGTCGAACGATGTTAATTGGTGCATGTAATGACTTGTTGTTTATTTACGTAACGTTGCGGATTTGTTGAATTTTTGTCCCATTTTAGCTTACATAAATTTCGTTACGGTTAGTTATGCAGATTAAAAAGGTTATTAGCACTGAACGACGTGTATTTTACACCCTGCATACGTGTAACTGTACATTATTTATTAAAGTTGAAAAAAAGGTTAATTAAATGTTATTTGTGTGTTATAGAGACACATTTATTTAAAATTTACAACTTACAAAGTAAAAAGCTTTCACAATATTTTAAATATTAATTCGTTAAGTTTCAAAACTATTTCTTTAGCATGTTCGATAATACAAATTTTATAGACTAATTTAAATTGCACCAATATGGAAACAAAATAGTGTTTTATGATCTAAACTCATGAAATTGATTGCTATTGAGTAACTGCAATTCTATTTAAAGATCTGTGCCAGTATGAAAAAAAATTTAATTCCAAGTCATATATTAAATTAATTAAAATTTGAGAATATACATAAGGAATACCTACCTGAAGGCATAGCCTATTGTAGAAGCTGGAAAATAGCTTTAAATTTGGAATGGTGCTAAATTTGATACATTTAAGATCTGTGGCCGTTTTCATAAAACTTCATATTGTCGATTTACTTTGTTTTAATAAAAATTTTAAAAAGTAACTTTCTATTCTACATTTAGTGGCTTAATTAACTTCATAATAAGTCGATTGGGCTTTTATTTCGATATTTCCTTTCTTATTTCTCACATGCGCTATATAATTATTTTTTTAAAAACATTTTTAAACAATACATATAGCATTATACAAAAAAACAAATATTTCTTACTTTAACATAATTGTTTAGGTTGTAACTGTTGTAACTTGGTGCTATAAAATGCCTTTAAACTTTGAAACGCACAAAATATGATGAAAATGCATTAAATATGCAAAGTAAATGTTAAAAATGCAGGAAAAGTTATTTTATAAGGTTATCCTAAAAAAAAGGTAACTAGATACAATATAATACTTGGGTCAAATATGCAAATATATAAGAAAATGTAAAAATATATAGGATGTCCCTATAAAACATTGACTTATTCGTGTGTGAAGTTTAGCCAATTGGGCCGGGCATAAGAAACACCTTGTATATCATTTTAAAATCTTAACTAGTAAGCAATTACTATGACACTATTTTCAATTGAGGTATCAAAGGAATTCGTTCTGATATTGCCAAGTTGTGAAATGTTAATATTAGAGTTCTGATCCTGTCAATATTTTCGAGAAAAAAAATAACTCAAAAACTATTGATTTTAGGTACAAAAACCTGTTACTTTTTTGAACGAGAATTTAATTTTGTACCTAAAAAATACAAAATATATAAGGTGTTCTATTTATGAGAAAAATCCCCAAATGTCATAGTGTTTTGGACAAGTTCGAGGAATGTTGCAATGTTGAAGGAAGACATTTTGAGCACTTAAGAGATTAAGCTATGCTAAACAAACATAAGAAATTTTAAACAAATGAAAAAAAAAAGTAAAGTGCATACCTACTTTGTGTAAGCCTACTTTTGGCCCACCCTGTATATTCTAACGATCTAACCAAAATAATTTTTCTCTAACAACATAGTACAATAAAAAAAAGGAATACCATTTAAGGCAGTTTTAGTAATTTAAAGAAAATTTAATTGATAAAAAGTATTTACAATTAAGATGTCCTGTAAATTGTACAATCAACTGTCACAAATTAATCTGTTCAGCCGTGTGGAAAATATTTAAGTTTCCCAACTTTATAATGACTACATTACGAGTTGTCGTGAACAAAAATGATAGAAATATTAGATTAATAACATCGGACACAGTAACATTCTCATACGAATATGTTTGGATGTAATTTAAATTGTCCAAATCGAATATTAAAGTGTTCGAAAATTTTGTGGGAACCTGGTTCAACAACATTACACGTCTAAAGTTAAACAAGCAAGTAATAGCCGACACAGCCGCATTGTCCATTAATAAAAATGTCGTGGCTGATTATGTCGAATTCGTCTCAATGAATTATCTCATTGCACGAAGTCATTTTTGTGCTTTTTTGATGAATGGAATTCGAAACAGGTGTGATTCGTTGCTTACAACTTATATTGTTGACTTCTGTGTGAATGATATCAGTTCATATGGCTGATAGTGGACATAAAAAAATTTATATGAATGACCGGATCCAGCGTCTTGTGAAATTACTTGTTTTTCGGTTCATTTTTGGGCCTCTTGAAGCGTAATTTGATCCAGTGATCTCTAACGCGTTTAAAAGAACAGTTGATCAGCGTGACGAAAGCATTAAAATGTAATATAATCAGCTAGCAAAACACTGACTGATTCTGTTGAGTGCAAATTTTTAATAAATGTAATAATAAGCCAGTTGGAAGCATTTAAAACATCCCCTTAATTCGAAGTAGCAACGCTTCATGCACTTTTTAAATATCAATGTCCATCATTTACATTGCTAATTAATTTTAAAATTATGCTATTTAATGGCTAGAAAGTTAAAAATTGCATAAAATATCTGCTAGTGCTTCGATTATAAAAATACCGCCAAGGTAAATAAATCTAACCCATAAAGAAGTTGCATTAATCGTAATGTGAGTAGTAAATGCGAAGCTGGATTCACACCAAGCTAGCGAACGAGAACAAGCAAGAGCGAGCATTCGCGCGCATTTGCTGGTGGTCGGAAACAAATGTTCGGGTTTGGTCCAAACCGGACGATCAGTGTCATGTTCGTTGTTGATCCATGTGCTCGCCATGGCTAATGAGAGAGTAAAAAAAAATGAATATCGCTATCTTATTAAGGACAAAAAACCATGCCAAAAATGTTTTTAAAGTTTTTCCCTATCTTTTTGTTTAAGCGAGATATTTAACATTTTTTATATCTTTTTTAATACTCGAAATATAGCCAACACCATTCTTGGCACTTTTCAAATGGTTTTTTGTTCTTAATAAGATAGCGATATTAATTTTTTTTTTACTCATACGAATATCGATATATTACACCTAACTTTCTTATTTTAAATAGCAACCATTGTTGGCTTTGACATGAATCGAAAGCTTATTTTTTTGCGCTTTTCAAAAATATATAATTTGCTTATGGTTGCTATTTAAAATAAGAAAGTTAGGTGTAATATATCAATATTCGTATGAGTTAAAAAAAAATGAACATCGCTATCTTATTAAAGACAAAAAACCACGCCAAACATGTTGTTAAAGTTTTTCTCTATCTTAAATTTTTTTAAATAAAAAGCAGGTACATTAAAGTATTCCAAAAAAGATAAAGTCTAGTTTTTGATTTTCTTTCTGCACTGTTACAACTTTTTATTTTAATTAAAGTCGTTGAGGACAAGTATAGTTTCTATCGCCAAAAAATTAATTAAATAAAATGATTACTTACTTCAAATTTGTAAGAAAATTGAAATAAGGAACCAGAATAAGTAATCTTAAAATTAAGTCCAAACTGTTTATATCATTGGTGATTTAATGGTGATCGTGTGGCAGTGCAAAGATACGCTACGTACAAGCCTAAAAAAATGCGCGTAATATTTAGAGTCCATAAAACTGACACACCATTATAATCCCATCACGATCAATATATTATATACAAAAGTAAAAAACAAAACGTTTGCTATAGTTCAATTAAATTGAGGATATTTTATTTTTATTAAAAACCTATGAGAAAATTTGTTTTTAACGCAGTATTATTAATATTAACAGCGTATAAAATTTTGAGGAACGCCAAATTAGTTTTGGGTACGAATTTTACACAGTTATCGAGCTAATATTGATCCTTTTTTGGTTGTTATTCTATTAAGCTTCTGCTTTTCTTAACAATAAAAGTTAATGAATCTCTGGTTCTATCTATTCACCAATTTACCGGGGATTATTTTGATTTAATGTAGTTGAAGATTGAGTTTTTAAAGAGTGAAAGAATTAAAATTAACAAAAGGAATATAAAACTTAATCGAACCGTCTTTGTTATCAGTTTCAACATGAAACAGAAATACATTTGCATCTTTAATATAGAGGCTTAACAGAGAATTAAGATATCATTCGTGTTATACGTATTCACCAAGCTGGTTTTATGATGGCAACTTTCTTGTATTTTCCTTTCGTAAATCTTACATCTCCACAAAGATATATTATTAAAGTTATTCCGAGTCGGTGCCATTGTGTGCATAGGACTTACATTTCGCGATGCTCTCCGCCTATACTTTGTGTATAAAAGTAGGAAAATATTCGCTGCAAAAAACACCGTCGGAAAATGACAAATGGCTGAACTGTATTCGTTGCTAGGTTACGAGAGCTCGAAATATGGCTGCATATAAATAAAAGACTATACGATTCTTTCTGCATAGTTCAAATCACTGTCTACAGAAGACTGCTAAAATATCACATCTTAGCGTATCGCTGTGAGCGATTTTAAACACGATGTTCAATTGACATAAATTGATTTTCTTATTTCTTTATTCAATTGTTTAGTAATTTTTATTTTTTAAGCCTTTAATTTAAAAAAAATTGTTTTATTATTGTAAAAACATTCAGATTAAAAGTTTATTAGTAAATCACTATAGAATTGTAGTTGTTCAGTAAAACAAAATGGCACTTAGCTGTAGACGATTTTTTAAATTTGCTACAGTTTTAGTGAAGATAAATACCTTTCATAGAAAAAATAATTGCCCTAAAATTTAATTTAAATTTTAAAGTAAAGTTTTTTATTGCCTGTAATTTAAAAATCGTTATCGAGAATCATTTTGCAAAAAAGTTCCTAAATTTAATTTTGGCTTAAAATAATTTGGTACGAGTATTGATATTTTAATACTTATTATTAATCCGATGTATTTAACATTTAACTACATATATATAACTTCTTATCGGGACAGGAAGTCAATAAATTTTGGCAATTAAAGAAAACTCTTCATTATTTCCTAACATTTCGGATGTAATTTATTATTTTATCCTTCTTCAGAGGTAATAAAACGAGAATGCAACGTAAATCACATTTAAATTATCATAGGTACATAAAAAAAATCTTCACTTAAAACTTTATGAATTTAAAAAATATACAGGGTGCACCACGACCCTGAGATTCTTCGATAGCTCCTTTATTAATGAAAATATCAAAAAATGTTTAATACAAATATTGTGCGAACCTATTTTCTACATAAACTAAAATTATTTTCAAATATACAGGGTGTTTCGTTTGACCGGCACATATAAAAATTTAATTTTTTTAAATAGAACACCCTGTATATTTTTACATTTTTGGATTTCTCTTAAAATTTACTTTAAAAAATGTTTAAGGTTATATCGGTCTTAAGTCAACCGTTTTCGTAAAATTTATATTTTTGTGAAAATTTTGAGCGATAGAGCACTTTCAATTTTTTTTTACAATAAAGTTATTTAAAAAAGCGGCAAAATTTCGTTTAAAATTGAGATTGACAATAGATTAATTAACACTTTGCGCTAGCTACATTTTAAAAATATTATACAGGGTGTTTTTTACGCTTGGTCAAACTTGTGAAACTTTAAACATCGATAAGTCATTTTTCTTAAATGCAACACCCTGTATATTTTTACATTTTCTTGTAGAGAATTTAATTGTCTTTCGAAATTATTAAGCATGTCCTATACCTAAAGTTAATATTTTTCGAGCTATCTCGATTTTTATTAGTATTACTAAGGCAATTAAAATATTTTAAAGTGTTGTTTACATTTTTGTACCTAATAAACACGAAATAGTTTATGAATATTACGAAAAGTATGATATGTTAGAATGTTCTATTCAAAGTAATAATAATTCTGAAACTGCAAGTGAAACTTATTTTAATCATTACACATAATAAAGAAGAAATGTCCCACAATTAATGAGATTTTGTTTTAATCTTCCAAAAATAGATTTATTAGGTTGCCATCTTTCTAATCTATATATCAAAATTGAAGATCTTTAAATTTTTTTTTAAATAAACAAACATGTTTATGAAATACCTGTATAAGATTTAATTTTATTTTTATTTAAAAAAAAAGTTATAGTCATTTTTCAAAAATTGTTCGTCTGTAATGCCAAAATTGATATTGATATAAAAAATCTGACAACAGAGTGTGTTTCTCGCAGAAAACATAACCCAAGAGACCGATATCAGATTTTTGCTAACTATTATGATAACCGATGTAAAACATTCGAATTTGGTCCACTTTGTTCATCTCTCTACAATGTTTCTTTTTGTAAAAAAATAATAGTATAACTTAATATCATTTTAATGGATCTTCACCCACACCGCCAAGCATCAGAGTTTGTTTAAAAGCAGTTGCATAGAATTACAGCAACATTTTTGTCTGTAAAAATGCTATTTCTATTAGTTTGTGTTTGTATTTATTTAAGGAAGGTTTCGTTATAAATTTACCAAGCAAATATTAAATTGTTTAATTTAGTTAACACTACCAATAATGTTTGTATAGATTTTTTTTTATTAATTTACAATTAAATATTGTTTTAAAACTTTGTGACTTTTTAAAAATTAAATTTACATCTGCGGTCCTGCTCATTTTAATTTATGAATTGCAGCTTAGATCTTAGATCTGCATTATAAAATAAAAATAAATGTAAAAAAAATGTTTTAAAAATGTTTATTTTTTAACTTGTGTTAAACTTTATTGACGATAATAAAACTTTGTTTCTATTATTTGTCGTTAATTATTTGAAGCTTTTTGTTTGGAAATTTAAGATATATATATTTTTTTTGTTTTAAGATTTAGATTATCTTTAAATATATTAAAATTAAATACATGAAATTAGTAAGCTATTCTGTTTTTAGGATTTTTATTAAAAAGAATTTGCGATTTGCTAAAAGATGCGCAATGAGCTTTTGAGGTGTGTTTGCAGCAGAATTTTCAAAACTTTAATACATTGTCATAAAGTGTTTACATCAGTAAAATGTAACGCACGATATGAATTTTATAGCTCAATCATAATACACACTTAGGAACATAACATAACATACGACCAAAATAAAACAATAAAATATACCAATAACTCTTAGTACGGTCTGTAAATCAAGGGTAGCGGAAACCGGCCGTGGAAATATACAATCTAGTTCCGATTCGCAAAAACACTATATCAAACTACGGCTTCCGACACGTTTAGAGATAGCGATTTTTGTCAAATTTTGTAAGATATGGCTACCGAAAAACAAAGCGTTATCTCTATTGAGATTTTGCCAAGAGTCGATCCGAGAGGGAAAATTGTTTTATATCGAGGAAAAGGCCAATAAATGTTAGCATAAACCACGAAATCGCTCGAAATTGTTAAAATAACTCGACCACAGAGCAAGCATGTTGCAGATTTGTAGTAAATTTTTCATTAGCATATTAAAAACTTTGTAGAAGGGTATAGTTGATGACTTCATTTGAGCTTCGGTCGTAAATATTGTTTTATAGCTAAAATTCTCATATTGAATTTTGTTTTTACACCCTGTTAGTTATTCGCGTTTGATAATATATAGCCCATATATCTTAAGGTGTAGATGGGTCGTGTATTTTTTATTAACTGAAATAAATCAGTGCACTAGGAAGATGGTTACGTTCAATCACGAAAATAATTCATCTAGGTGTCATAAAATTTTAAATTTTAATATTTGAGTGACAGTTATGTATTATTTTTTGTTTTAAAAAAAGATAAACTTTGTATTCAGAACCATGTTTTCTAAAAAGCACTAAGATCATTGCAATTACCTGTTTTTTAATATTTATCGTTCGGTTATGAAATAAACCTTTGTGTAACAACGAAGTTTAGTTTTTATTTGGACAAAATTTGAGTGCTAATAGTACAAAAAAAAAGCATTTTAACTGTTTTAATAAAAGTATTGTAAACACTTCAATACAGCTCAATGATAATAATTAAAATTAAATAAACCCTTAAAAAACTAAATGAAGGACAATATATACCTATTAACCCGACAGCCACCACTAAAAGTATTCTTTCTATATTTTTAGGTCTCTAAATCAGCGGTCTGCAAACTTTTTTGGTCGCGCAGCTTTAACTTTAATGTCGCATCCAAAATAAAAAATCACAAAAGTTTTGTTATAACATTTTTTAAATTATGCGGTGGCAATGGACATTTTAATTTACTACGAATTATCTCGCGCACCCAAAAAATTATCACCCCACTTTGGAGACCACCACTCTAGAAGCATCCGATTTCACAACCTCAAAAAAGGTGATTTTTGCAACTTTTTTTTTTTAAGATTATGGTACTCAGTTATTTCGCTATTGGGACACTGTACCCTCTCATTCAGCGAAATCTATAACGTTGAACTAAATGTAGAATACAGGCACCACCCTTATACGATACGTACGGTTAAGGATCCAGGCACCAACAAATATCGAAAAATAATGAAAAGCGAAGCTTAGTTTTTGTATAGCCTGCAAATGCATTAAGGCACATAATAGTATATTACGTAACTAGAGTTGTAATTGTAATAAGCATATGTGGTAAAGTCGTATCTTCACGAGAGCGTAATTGTTTTACAACTCGTGTTATGTAGCTTACTTTTTCTACGATCACATAATACATACGGTTTTAACGGCTTTCAGGCAGATATGCTATGTAATTAGGTTGTCTTGTCAATGTTGACGTGACCCTACTTTGACATTTCTAGACAAGTGTTCGTTTTGCTTACCTTGCGTTAGGACTCACTTGCTATACCTGCAGGCTCTGCGGTAAGAAAATTTCCATTAGTGGTCGTAGAAAAAATACAGTACAGTGTGGCCCAAATTCGAATGTTTTACGGGGTATCTCAGCTACCTTAATAGTTACCGAAAATCTGATATCGGTCTCTTTGGCTATGTTTTTGAGAAAAGAACGCCTGTTTTTTATGTCGCTGTCCATTTGGTTGTTACACAGATTTTTATGCTTAATTTAAAATTTAAAAACAAAATTGAAATTATTTAGCCACCTTGACTTTCAAGATATGAAGTAAACATATACTTTTTCTTAAACAGAAACCCTAGTTGGTCTTGACTGTATAAAAGAGCATTTTTTTAGCTTTTTAAAAATTTTTAGTTTTATATATTCGTTACAAAAAATAACCGAGATATGGCTAATTTTGTAAAAATTTCCCTATCACTATTTCCTATATGAATTTTGATTGTTTAATATTTGCAAACATCACTTGTTTACGAAATCATGACAAACTTTGAGAGGGAAATTTTTACAAAATTAGCCATATCTCGGTTATTTTTTTGCATATACAAAACTTTATTTTTGAAAAGCCAAAAAAAACGCTCTTTCATATAGTCATGGCCAACTAGGGTTTCTGTTTAAAAAAATATAAGTTTACTTCATATCTATTATCTCGAAAGTTAACGTCGCTAAAATAATGTCAGTTTTTTTTAAAATTAAGCCTAAAAATCTGTATAAAAAACCTGCATAACATTTTGTTTTATTTTAATTAACAAACAAATTACCTATAATAAATTTTCAAAAATGATGAAATTTCATTTTACGTCTGTAGTGCCAAAACGAGAAGCGATATAAAACACGTGATTACATAGGCGTTGTTTTCTCATGAAAATAGCCCAATAGAGCAATGGCACTTTTTCGTCAACTCTTATGGTAAAACATTCAAATTTGGTGTACCCTACCCTGTATGTACGAAGAAAGAGGGAAGCGGGGTACGAACTGTGGTTGATCAAATAAAGTTTGAAATAATAATAGAAGAGGACTTGGTAGCTAAACATTAAAGAAAAATTTTATTTTGAATAGCGTGCCTGGAGAATAAAGGATATTTAGTTAATATTACGTCATATTTCCGGAGATGAATTAAAAATTATTATTTAAATATAATTTTAATCTCATTGTTGGTAGTAAAATAACTCCGCCAGTTTTTTTTTTTTTTAAGTAGTTTTGTTTAATGGTAACTGTTTCATATTATTGTATTTTGTCGACCAATATCTGTTTAGGTTTGATTATTGTGTTGTACATTTCTTTACAATACACTTTTATAGAAACTTTGTTAAAAAAGGTTGTTATCGACATATTTCATTTAAAATTTAAATCTGGCATGATGAACATCTTTACTTAAAACATTACATATTCATCAACTCGAAATCAACGAGTGGAACTTGGTGGACTTACTAAAAATTTATAACAAGGGTTTTATAAGAATTTTGACAGTACTTATATATTACTTCCTATAAAAAATTATGATAAGAAAACTCCCAACGATGTTGAGATCTGATTTTCGGAATAAATTATGCATATCACATAGGGAAATTATGAAGCGAACACGGCTCATTCAACATCTGGGAGCGCGGTAAGTTCAAAGCTGCGATTCGGGCCCAGATTGTTCCACGGGAGGCGTTCGCCGCACTAGTTACGTGACAGGTGAGTAGTTTACAACAGGAATATTTAAGTAAACTGCCTGAATTTTAAATATACATCTCTCCTACACATTGCCGGGGTTTATATTACATTTTACTAAACGTACCGGACAAAAGAACATAATATTGCGAAAATTTTTGATGAAATTCGCGCGATAGAACATAACAGTAGTAATTGGCGATTTACATGCTGATTACGTCACTGTATTTATTTTAAGAAGGCTGTGATGAATGTAAATGGCTTGTAAAATTATGTAAACTTTTAAAGTATTAAATAAATGACTACATAATGCAATTGCATGTACAAAATACCTTCCATTGCTACGAAAACTTGTTCATGACAATGCCCTAACACATCAATTTAATACCATCAACGTTACCACCTGTTCAGTTGTTATTTATAGGATTATTGCGGCGTCTCACAAAAAATTTTAGACCCGCAAGAGAGAAAAGAGAAAGAAGATAAAACGGATACGCTTATGAACATGATTAAGGAAGTAATGAGAGATATAAAAGAAATAAAACATGACCAGAGATCATATCAAGAGGAACTGAAGGAACTGAAATAGAAGAATGAATTGCTGAAAAATTAAAACAGTATAATAAAAGAGAAGATGAAATCCGTGAAAGATAGAGTTAGAAGACTGTCAAAAGATAGAACCAAAATTAATATAGTTGTGACAGACTTGGAGATAAAAACTGATAACAAAGCAGACATTATACATGAATTTAAACCAGGGATGGAATAACGTTTTAAATCGTTACGTTATTGTATAACGTTATTTATTATTTGTTTTCGTTACATAACGTTATAAATAACGTTAAAAAATGAATTGTTATGTTATATAACGTTATTATAACGTTACATGAATTATGATATACAGGGTGTTTCTTAAATAATGCGAAAAAATTCGGGAGGTGATTCCTTATCGAAAATAAAGTGAGGTCTTTCATATAACAATTTTTTCTTAGACGTCTTCTTTCGGAGTTACACCCCCCTAAAGGGGATCGGTAAAATTGGTTTTTTATTTTATTTCTCAAATTTGGATAAATGTAGGAGAATGATATTCGGTAGATGTTTCATACTTATTAAAAGGTTTCCCAAAGTAGTATTTTCAATCATCTTCCACCTTCATAGGAGGCTGATAAGTGCGACCCCTGTTGGTTTTTTAATCAGAACTTTTTGGTGAGTTGAAATTTTGCAATTTAAATTTTTTTTTATTAGTTTGATTTATTTAGAACCTTTTTTTATTCTTTAGTTTTTCTCGTAAATCCTACAGTTTTAAGTAGAAAATTAAATGAGTGAATATGATGCCTATGTTCATATTGGGTAGAATTGACGGGCGTTTTAGCGTTGTCGCCACGTAAACGTCAAAATGAACATATGAACATAAACAAACCAAGGTAACCACCAAAATGAATCGTTTTATATTGGAATATTTGATGGTTCATGTTCATTTATATAATTTTTTACTCAGAAACTGTAGGTTTAACGAGAACATTAAAGAATAAAAAAAACTTATAAATAAATCAAGTTTTCAATAAACAATTTAAATTGCAAAATTTCAACCCACCAAAAAGTACTGATAAGAAAACCAACAGGGGTCGCACTTTTCAGCCTCCTGTGAAGGTGGGAGATGATTAAAAATATTACTATGGGAAACCTTTTAATAAGTATAAAACATCTACCGAATATCATTCTCCCACATTTATCCAAATTTGAGAAATAAAATAAAAACCCAATTTTACCGATCCCCTCTAGGGGGGTGTAACTCTGAAAGGAGACCTTAAAGAAAAAAAAAAATGAAAGACCCCCCTTAATTTTCGATAAGAAATCACCTCCCGATTTTTTTCGCATTATTTAAGAAACATGCTGTAGAAAAATAATTTTTATTTGTAACTCTGAAATTATTTTTGGGATCTGTAAATGTTAATTTAAAAAATAGTACAAAATTACGTTGAGATATTTTATTTTCATTTTAATTTCTAAAATACGGACAAAATATTATATCTTTTGAAAATATAAAGATCGCCATATAAAAATTCAATTTATAGAGAATAACGATACAAAATAACTTTAACGAAACGTTATCGGTTATTATAACGTTATATAACGTTATAAAAATATCGTTACGTTATTGTATAAAAAATTATAGTTGAATCGTTATTATAACGTTATCGGGTATCGTTACATTACGTTTTCCATCCCTGATTTAAACACCTTACTAAAAGAGGAACAGGTATAAAAGTTCAGATTATAAACGCCATACAGATAGGAACAAAAGCATGTAAGTTAGAACTAGTCAGACCACTAGAAAAAGAAAAGGTAATGAAAAACAAGTATAAGTTAAACCAACTCCAAGAAATAATATATATATAAACAACGAAATGACAAAGAAGGAACTGAAAGTTCAAAAGAAGCTAAAACAGATAGAGGAAAAAGAGAGACAGAAAGGAAGAACAACGAAAATAGCATAAAAAGAGGACATCGAAAATGACAAAAGCAATGAAAAAGGACATGCGAAAGGAAATATAAAGAAATGAGGAAAACAACAAAAGAACTCAACTCCACCCAACCTTACACCTTAGGGCAGTGGTTTTCAACCTGTGGGGCGCGCCCCCCTAGGGGGGCGCGAGACTATTGCAAGGGGGGCACGCAGCTGTTACCAATATATCATTTTTGAATACAAACAAACAAAAAGAACTTTCTTTATACAGAATATGGTGTATTATTTTGTAGTCCATTAAATAATTATTATTTATCAGAACAGTATTTATGAAATTAGATTGTAACGAAAAGTGAGGGGGGCGCAAAAAATTTTTTATAAAAAAGGGGGGCGGAGGTACAAAAAGGTTGGAAACCACTGCCTTAGGGTAATGCTTTACACCCGTGAGGGTAGATAGGCCATGGATTAAGTAAGTATGATTGGTAAGACTAATATTTAATAATTATTTAGTGTAATGTTTCTAATAACATGTTTTCAAAAGACATTTTTATTAATTCTTTGTGTGAGTACTGACAGTTAAGTTCACTGACTAGCAACAAAAATTGTGTATGACATTATGTCGAAGAAATAAATGTATGGTTTCTCAATAATGAATTATGACAGTTATAATGTTAGAAGTAAAGTCTTCGTTTTTGTAAATAAATAGATACAACGCTGATTAACCAGGACTTTTGACATAGAAGTCAATTAAATTTGGTATAAGCAGTATTTTAGGCTTTTAATAACTAACTCACAGAATTTTTTAAGTATTGAAGATATTTTTAACATCTTAGAAAAATGTTCTACGTACGGATAATGTGCAATGATTTTAAAATCTTAGGTTTTCCTGGTTTCGTATTTCACAGTTTTTGTAATGAAGTGCTTTAATAACGAATTAAAAACACAAGCTGTAAGTTGTGCTAATTTCTGAGCTAAAATTGTAAGTCGTTTGTCGCATTATCACGTACGATTATATGCAAGTGGACTGAAATAAAAATTTTCTGCGAATTCCAGTTTTATTCGTTGTGTTTTATATATTAAAAGGGTAATATTATCGCCATAAAAATACCCGCAACCAGAATGTTGTACCTATAAAATGAAAATGCACATTTCAATGAAACAGGATATAAGAAAATAGTTATGTATTGGAATTACTATAAACTCCGTTCAGACAGCCATTATCAGTAATTAACATTGATGAGAATTTCACTGCGAATAAATATAAAATAAATTACTTCGATTACATGCCCACATCGTTAGGTTTCCTTCTATGTCTGGAATATAAAATGTTACATAAAGCAGACCAATAAGATTACAGAAACAGCTCGAAAAAATATCCGCTTCGTCTAATTGGTTAAGTTCATTAAAAAAACGTGTCGTTAATTTACACTTCTCTGACTTGTTGAGAGTATTATGTTTAACTGTTTGACTTCTAAGCAAAAGTTACATCGAGTTTTTGCAGATAGTTTATCAGACAGTCTCACACCTGATTAATTTCTCGTTTTAAGTTAGGAATAAAATTTAAAAAATACAGTTTTGAGTTTTTATTCATATCAAATTGTCATGTTATCATAAGCACATTAAAGTTTGATTTTAAGAAATATACCTACAGTGCGTTCCAGAAATGTGAAATTTTATAGCAGTAGTTTCTAAGGAGGGGTTAAATAAGAAAATGCACAAGCACAATTCTACACGTAATTAGATGCAACAAAATTCTATGCATTTTTTTAAATAAGTTTTTTAAAACATATGTCCACTCACCATGGGCGTCCACAGGAGAGGGCAAACGGGACACTTGCCCCTCTCTGGAATCGAGTACTCCAATAATGACCAAATGAAAGAGGGTCAAGTTAAAAGTTCGTTAATATTTTAATGCATTCCTTTGCAAGCTTTGCCCCCTGGATAATTTTCTGCGGACGCCCATGCCACTCACCATTACAGCAAAATTCTTCGCTTCTGAAATTTTAATTCTTAAGTTGTTACACACTGACGGAAAAAAGCTTTTTGTTATGGCACCTTTTACTGTGTTATTTCGTTTGCCATTCTACTGTACTGCGGTTTTTTAATTCACTAATAATAGCTCTTTTGGGCAATTTATTATAGCTGATTTCACCATTTTCCTCTGCTGCTTCCTTGGCTAATATGTTCGCTATCTCATTTCCACTTATTCCAATGTGTGCTTAAACCCATCCAATATGAATTTTCCAATCTGGTGTTCCGTTTTTTTAGCTGTTCTTCTTTTTTTTTCAATTAAAACTTCATGATTATTTACATTTCTAATTGAATCTAAGCTTATTGTATTATCCGAGGACACAGCCACGTTTCGAACATCCACAAGTGAACCTTCCATCTCTTTAATCTTCTCCAGCGCTTTTAAAATTGCCATCTGTTCCGCCTGGTTATTAGAACATTCGCAATTTAGTGTGTACTTAAATTGACAATATATCTGTTTTTATATATAACTATTCCAGAACCTATCCTATTTTCGGTTTTACTGCCATTTGTATATGCTTCTAGCAAGCCCTTCCTGCACTACTTTGATACCTACTTCAATTTTGTGAGAGTTAAGTTGCTTCAAAATTACATCATAAGTCACATAATTTTGACCTAACAATTCACGCTCTTGGGTTATTACTTTAATTAAACATTGTTTTACTACTCCACTACGTTCAAATCGCTCTGCAAATACCTATTGCTAGAAACATTTTGGTTAAAAAAAAGATGCGATTATCTTGCCCATTAAACAGTTATTAATTAAGGATATTTCATACAACAGTTAACATTAAATCTTTATTTATTAAAAACAAAATACATAAATCGATTGGAGTTTGCATTTAAAATTATTTTCTAATTTTGGTTTTGATGGGACACTTTGGAATTGGATATCAAGAACCAGTTTTTGAACTACAGGAGGGCAGACCTGGGATGAAACACGGGTGGGTTATAACAGTGCCTATAGTTTCTTTAATTTTTGTTACATGTCGCCCTTAGAGCTTGTGCAATGTTCATTTACATTCACCTCCCTACCTACATGGCTAGTTTTCATCCGTCATAGACATTAAGTTTTTGCCAGCCAGAGTCACTGTTTTTCGCCTGAAAGTTAATGCATTGTGTCACCGGTCGAGTGACTTTTAGGCGATCTCTAAAAGAGGAACAAAAAAGTACCTAGATTATTATGTTCTAAATTTTGTTGGCTATTGGTGGATGCAATACAATTTGACGTTGGAATCGTGGTTAAGTGTAGATTCCCTCCAATTTCTTTTGTGTACACTTGGGGTCAAAAGTAACAGTGTTACAACCAACCCCAATTAATGTTTTCACTTGCAAATGTTCACTCTTAGCACATAATTGGTGGTTTTCTTCGTAGATGAAAACATACAAAACTTGTGGGTTTAATTTTCCAATTTGTAGTATCTTCTTGTTTCACATTTTTGTATATTGATAATGTTCACTTATCATTTTGTATTGTACCAAATAATTTTTTTTTATTTTTTCATTTTGCTAATGTGCATTTTGGAATCAAATATTAATTTTGTTGATGGATACTAGTATATTTACCCAATATTTATGAGCTGTGTAAATTATTTTGCCGTTACAACTTACCCCGATCATTGTTACTTTTAGCCCCAACGTTGAGGTTGGAAGTAACAGCTGTCTTACTAAAGAAAAAAAAAAATTCACATATGCTTTTCTAAATATATAAAATAAAAATCTTTAAAGGAAGACAAATGTCCAATCCATCATTAAATCAATTTGGATGTAAAAAAAACTTGTTTCCGTTTAGTGAAAATTTTTCGAAAATAAAACAAGAAATCTTAAATTTTAATCGTTTTAAAGCTTAAAATAAACATGTCTGTGCGCACACGATAAAAATTGTATAATTATTACAAAATGTTTGATATCATCCTGGTATTATTGGTAAATTCATCACAATTAAAAATGACGTAATCGCATGACGTATAAACACTCATAAATTATGCAAAAATGTCCCATTGCATCAATCAACGCGGACCGATGTAAATTTTATATCGAAGTAAACGGATACGTTACGCGATCTAAGAATTACAGTCATTGTTATTAAATTAGCAATCTACAAAATGCAAATATCCCACAATAAAATTACGTTAACACGATTAGATTCTTATATTCTAAGAAAATCGGTAGTTAGTGTCAGGCTTTGGCTAATTCATTACATGTATAGCATGCCACAACGAGGACATATTGTCGTATACGGTCAAAGCACAATTACTACTTTTTATACCTAATCAGCAATCACTATTTATAATCTCCGATTACTGTTCCTCTGGAAATGAATAATATTACAAGTCAGAAAACTCATTATTTCTGAAAGCAACCCACAGTCAACAACATGCCGTTAAAACTTGTTATAATATAAATAAATCACATATTCTTAGAAAAAAATACGATTACGAAAATTAATACAAAAATTTTAAAATTGCATGTTATTCAAGTTTTGCTTAAAATTTAGGACGCATTCCTATTGAAGAATGAAAAATAATAAATAGAACTAAAAATTTATAAGAATTTATTTAATAAAGACTGATAAATATGTGGTCAAGGAATTCATTTAAAAACAAACAACTATTTACATTGTTATAACAAGATTATTTTAAGAATAAGCCTGCCAGGCAAAAGTTATTCATTTAGTAAAAAAAATGTATGCGATTACAAAACATCCAAAAAGACGGACCCTAATAGAAACAACTTGAGGACAGTTTTAAAACCAAAACACAAAATACTACCTGTAATTAATATGTTATTTATAATATAGTCAATAGTCAACAAAAATTATAGGTACGTATTTTCCAATTTTTAAAATCAAGGCATTGACTTTTGCTTCATTATTCTGGTTAATCGAAGTTTCAGATCATCTGTTTTTTAACACCTATGGTGTTTGAATCATTAATACTAGCCTAATAGGCCAACTATCAATTCGTTTCTAATAAATCTTAAAACTAAATACGAAACAACTAGTGTATCCATTGAAGTCTTCTAGATTGTTCTGACTATATAGGTGTATGCACTCTCATTCGCGCACTATGCTCTACTTTTTACACAAAACACGCTACACGAGTTCAAACGGCTTGGTCCTCTTCAATCTTCGGACAAAATGTTGGTTGTCCAGCAGTTGAAGAGCTTCTGCATTCTCACTTTGTTTTGGAAAGTCTGGATAGATGTCTTTGGTGCAACCCCAAAGTTGAATACCGTAAAGTCACACCGGTTTCAGTACCTGTTTGTATATTAGGATCTTATTATACAGGGTGAGTCATTAGTGGCGGATCGGTCGATTGTGGCTAAACGGTTTGAGATAAAAGGTTGATTCAAACGGCAGTTCATACAGTTTTTTCTTCCGAACACGATAAAAATATTTTTAAATATACAGGCTGAGTCACCTCTCTGGAACCAATAGCAACTTTTATATTTCAAATACAACACCCCATTTTTTATTTCATATTCTTGACCGCCTTCATTTTAGCTTTACATCGATATAAAATAGTACAGGTTTTTATGCGGCCTTGTCACTAAAAAAAATAATTTTCTAAATATTTCAAGGTTTTAAGTCATTATTAAAAAAATTCTCCCGAAGCCATTTTTCGAAGCACAGAGTTGTAATTTGGTAAGGACATGCATAAAACATTGCTCTATTAGCTCGATACGAAAAAGTTTGAATCACGCATACAGGGTGTTCATAAATAGGTGGCAACTTTTCTGATTTTCAAATGCTCGTAATTCAATTTTTTCAAATGCAAAGCCCTGTATTTTCTTATGTCGTCGAATTTGTCTTTAAGAGAGCTTCATTTTTTGTTAAGTATGTCCTATACCCAAAACTCGTACTTTTCGAGATATTCGACTTTTTTTTCTCTAATCGTTATTAAAGCAAATAGGATGCCGTGGAAATCGAAAAAGCTGACTGTTCACTTCGTTATTTGACATGGTTTATTCACTGTTTCGTGTATTTAATTACTAATAGTAGGTAGATACTTAGTATTGTGGATTCACTTATAATCAATAAATAAATTGGCAATCAAATCAATTTTATTATTGTTATGAACTTTACTAGTGTTTCTGAAACTTAAAGGTAGCGCGAAGAAAAATGGAAAATGAAAGAAAAATTATTTGTTGAAACCACAAAAAAAAAATTAAATAAATTTTGTAAATAAAATAATAGAACATAAAAAAATCATTGCTACATGAAATTGAATAAACTAGTTAGCCTATAAGTGCATATTAATCAAAATGTGCGTAAATCCTTGCCGCCAGCAAAGGATTTCTTTCGCCTTCTCTAAAGCAATAAACCATATCAATTTGCTCTTGTAAAGTGAAATTAATTGTGGAAATGCTATAATTCAAGAATTAAATGACAAGTTTTTGATGTTAGTGAACAGTCAGCTTTTTCGATTTCCACGGCATCCTATTTGCTTTAATAACGATTAGAAGAAAAAAAGTCGAACATCTCGAAAAGTACGAGTTTTGGGTATAGGACATACTTAACAAAAAATGAAGCTCTCTTAAAGACAAATTCGATGACATAAGAAAATATAGGGGTTTGCATTTGAAAAAATTGAATTACGAGCATTTGAAAATCAGAAAAGTTGCCACCTATTTATGAACACCCTGTATGCGTGATTCAAACTTTTTCGTATCGAGCTAATAGAACAATTTTTTATGTATGTCCTTACCAAATTACAACTCTGTGCTTCGAAAAATGGCTTCAGGAGAATTTTTTTAATAATGACTTAAAACCTTAAAATATTTAGAAAATTTTTTTTTTTTAGTGACAAGGCCGCATAAAAACCTGTACTATTTTATATCGATGTAAAGCTAAAATGAAGGCGGTCAAGAATATGAAATAAAAAATGGGGTGTTGTATTTGAAATATAAAAGTTGCTATTGGTTCCAGAGAGGTGACTCACCCTGTATATTTAAAAATATTTTTATCGTGTTCGGAAGAAAAAACTGTATGGACTGCCGTTTGAATCAACTTTTTATCTGAAACCGTTTAGCCACAATCGACCGATCCGCCACTAATGACTCACCCTGTATAATGATAATTTGAAATATCTTCCAAAAAGCCAGAAGTACTGTCTGTATTTTAGATTAAGTTCGTTTTTTTTTTGACATGTGTTTCCATCGCAATTTTGGGTCAAGTGTCATGCCAAGATATTTCGCTTGATTTTCATATGGCACTATAGTCACATTTATATTAAGTAGCAGTGGTCCGTTATCCTTTAATTTGTAAAATTGACATGGATGGACTTAAGCTCGTTAAGCTAAATTTTCCATTGTTTGGTCCAGTTGAACATTACGTTACTGGTTGTTTGCAGCTTTCTAGTGGATGCTTCCTGATCTTTGCCTACTGCAAGTAGTAGTGTCGTCTGCAAATGTGGCTACAGTAACTTCTTCTAGTACTGGTATATCACTAGTGTATAACAGATGGACAGGACTAAGGACGCTACCCTGTGGTACGCCTGCCTTTATCTCCTTCAAGTCGGAATATTTATCTTCTAGTTTTATTCTGTAGAGTCTGTCAGAGATGTATGATGTTAAGATATCAACAACGTATTGCGTAGGAAGCGTTTTGTTAATTTTATGTGTCAGTTCTTTGTGCCATACTTTATCGAAAGCTGCAGCATTGTCTAAGAAAACTGCAGAACAGACTTGCTTTTCTTCTAGGACTTCCATATAAAGTTAATTTTTGACACGAATGCTTCCATCCCTAAAGTGTCATATCATTCAAAAACCCGAAATTTGGAAAGACTATTATTTACCAAACAGTCAAATAAAAATTTGGCTAAAATTATTCCTTCTTTGCTAAAAATGTGATGAACATTGTTCCATGCTAAATGGACAAAAATTTCAGACATGATATTTATAATAAATAAATTAATATGTTGTAATGGATATGTAGTCGAGCCTGGAACAGCCAACCTTTAAATTAGTTGGTTATTAAATTTAACATTACATTTTTTATTTACGAAAGTATTCCTGGTTAAATGATAAATAATCATATATGGCAAAAAAAAAATCCGTTAGCAACTAAAATACATTTTATTCAATGTGTATAGTTTTAATTATTATAACGTATACTGTATTAAATATATTAAAATAAAAGAATAGTTTTAACTTATTGTCTACTTCATGGTCGACTCCGCTTTGCGCTTGTTTTTCATGGCTTGCTGGCTACCAGTATGAAATACTAAAAGGCAATAAGAAATAAAACCCTGGCTTAATCGACTTTTATAATTATTTCTTCTGTATATTTTATATGCTGTATCTAATAGAATCTTGTATGCATTTAATTTTATTTTTAATTGTTTTGTTGATATTTTTTATAGCTCTGCTTGACGTTAAACTTTAAATTAATACGTTTGGTTGTCATGCACAGTGTATAATTCCACAAACGGGTCAATTATTTGGTCGCAGTAAAATACTTTATCTGTTAACTAGCGTAAAAAGGAAGGAAATACATAATTCCGAAGCTATTATAAAGCCCTTTAATATAATATTTTTATAGTAGGTGTAAGCTCTTTAGATATCGTTTGTAAAATTTGGATTGTTTATTGCATATGTTATTAGCATAAGTTAATAATATTTTAATTTAATAAAACAGGATAATAATAAGGGTATCCGGAACATTCACCGAAAACCAATTCACCGAAAGCAATTCACCGAAAGCAATTCACCGAAAATCAATTCACCGAACAAGCAATTCACCGAACAAGCAATTCACCGAATCATCGAAAAATAAATGGATATAAATTACATGAAATATGTTAATCAAAGATCAGAAAGTAATATATTGTGACTGACCATCCTATTTTGTACATTGGTTGCACTTTTTGGGGTTAAGTACTTATTACTCATATTTTTATTGTTTTTAATTATGGCTTCATAAGATGGTTGCACCCTCAAACGTTGTTTTACTTATTTATATCCACAGGTATAGAGCAATTATTACACAGTAAGAAATAAATAAAAAAATTAGAAAATAATATATTTATTTAAAAAAATATTGTCAAATAATCATAATTTACATAATATTATTTAATACCTATACATAATTACAAGATACCTACACTAGTAGCTTATATTATGAGCTATACCCCTAATATAATGTTCGAATTCTTGCGTAAATTTTTGTTGCTTCTACTGCAGCTGCGTCACCAACGTGGTTGTGTTTACTGCTCACCTTAACAACATTATCCTTCACAGTTATCATCCTCGCCGTGCACTTTGTCTTCTGGTAGTATTCACACTTCCAGTAGATCTTCTCGTCTGGACTTTGTTTGTCTTTGAAAAACAAGTGTCCGTCACATAATAACTTATTCTTGCTTTTTTCCGATAACACAAACTCTGCAGACATTTTGAAATGAAATTGTAAGCCATTTGCTTGTATTTATATATTGGTTGGAAGATTAGAAAAATGCGATGGAAGGGACAGATTTTTGCCTTTTTGCAGGTAAGCAGAGCAAAATTGCATTAGTGTTTTTTTTTCAACTATAGAGACTGCGCTCAACGATTGAGATCCATTGTCGGCTACTTCGACAATATTAACATACTTGATTATATTAGGGGTATAGCTCATAATATAAGCTACTAGTGTAGGTATCTTGTAATTATGTATAGGTATTAAATAATATTATGTAAATGATGATTATTTGACAATATTTTTTTTAATAAATATATTATTTTCTAATTTTTTTTATTTATTTCTTACTGTGTAATAATTGCTCTATACCTGTGGATATAAATAAGTAAAACAACGTTTGAGGGTCCAACCATCTTATGAAGCTATAATTAAAAACAATAAAAATATGAGTAATAAGTACTTAACCCCAAAAAGTGCAACCAATGTACAAAATAGGATGGTCAGTCACAATATATTACTTTCTGATCTTTGATTAACATATTTCATGTAATTTATATCCATTTATTTTTCGATGATTCGGTGAATTGCTTGTTCGGTGAATTGATTTTCGGTGAACTGCTTTCGGTGAATTGGTTTTCGGTGAATCTTCCTAGACCCAATAATAAGACAGGTATTTAAATTAAAATTAAATTTTGGTCTTTTTTTCTATTTTATAAGCTGAGTAATACAGTTGTAACCATGTCGTTTAATAATGTAATTAATCTGAAATGCAAAGAGACTTTTTTAACTTATGTTAGTATTATAGAATTCAAAATTAGCAAGAATGCGCAGTGGCGTAGCTACATATTCAGCGCCCTGGAGCAAGTAAAATCGGTGCGCCCCCCTGTTTCTCAGAAGAAATCAAGCGAAATTTGTTTTGAACAATTAGTTTAAAAAAAAACATAATGTACTTATTTCGATTTAAAACCTCACTTAATAGGAATTTATTTGAATTTCAAGGCATTTCAACAATAAGATATTCAATTTAACAGTTGCAACAGTTCTGATCCTTTCAGAATATTTTTTTTAGATGACGAGACTTAAAAAGTGTACATAATTGTCAAATGAATTTCATCTAATAGTTAAAACTTTGAAACTTCGTTCATATTTATTCAAAAATCAAACTTGAAATTCTTACACTACGCAAAGTAAACAAAGGGACTTTTTTTAAAATTCTAACCCTAATAGAGTTTATGACAATGCAATCTGGTCTTTGAGACCAATAAGCGGTTTAATTCTAGCCTAAATTAATAATGGTCAAACTTAGTCTAAGGTGTACCCAATAGTAGTCCTTAGTGTTCTAATATAATATAAGTATAAGTACACTAATTATTAACGTGCACACTACCGCACAGTCTCTGCTTTAAACTTTTGCTTAAAATAACTCAAAAGGTTTAATTCTTTTAAGTCTTCTTACTAATCCTGTAGTGTCCAGGAGCTGGATCGCCTCGACGTTTACATGTTCATAGAGCCTTTCTTCGTGGATCTTGGCAAACTTCTTAATTGTGTCGGTTACAGTGTCCATATTGAGGTCCCGATGTATATCACTATTTCTGCAGTATCAGGGTGCATCAGCGATGTTCCTTAGTGTTTTGTTCTGAAATCTCTGGATGATCTGAATATTGCTCTGTTTGGTGCATCCCCATAGCTGTATCCTGTATGTCCAAACAGGTTTTAAAATTTGCTTGTATAGCAAAAATGTATTATGTAGGGACAGAGAGAAATTCCTCCCGATTAGCCATTACAGTACATTTTTTTAATATTTGATACCTATTTCTTCCCTTTTTTTCTTGACATGAGCCTTCCAGCGTAGTTTAGCGTCCAAAGTAATACCTAAGTATTTTTCTGTGTTGGAGTATGGTATTTGTTTATTATTTAAGTTGATTGGTACATGTTCAATCCTCTTGTTGGTAAAATTGACATATACTTACTTAGTTTCATTTAACTTTATACGCCATGTTTTTGTCCAGTTGTTGATCTGATTGGCAGCTGCTTGTAATTTCTCGGATGATTCTATATTGATTCTTCCTACTGCTAAAATAGCCGTGTCGTCGGCAAAGGTCGCTATAGTATTGTTTTCTAACTTTGGAATGTCACAAGAATACAATAGGTATAGGACCGCACCTAGTACGCTTCCTTGTGGAACTCCTACTTTAATTTCTTTAAGTTTTGAATAAGATTCTTTTTGATTTATTTTGAAGTGTCTCTGAGGTCTAGGACTGAAGCATTGGAGAGTATTGTTTTGGGAGAAGTGATCTTATAATTTAAACCATCAAGCCGCACTATCGAAAGACTGCTCTACGTCTAGAAAGATGGTAG
Source organism: Elmis aenea (assembly GCA_947652605.1). Taxonomy (NCBI): domain Eukaryota; kingdom Metazoa; phylum Arthropoda; class Insecta; order Coleoptera; family Elmidae; genus Elmis; species Elmis aenea. The sequence continues at coordinate 44,580,776 of OX393581.1, forward strand.
AACAAACTTTTTTTCTTCTAGGGCTTTTTCGATGACATTCGTTATTGGGACTATGAAGCGCTAAATACTAACGCTTGCTTTAAAAGTCCCCAAATATTAAATATTTGCCTCTATTCTGCGCTGATGTTAACATGCGCTCGTGGGATTCCCCGGATACATGTAACTTGTTTGCTGTAAAACACAACTTGTAATACGTATAGAGCGAGTGCCTATAGTTGTGCTTTTAAACATTCTTAGCAATCATAATACATTTTTACAGGCTTAGGTGTATAGAATGTTTATAGTTTTTTTTTAACGCAAATGTTTTAACAAATTTATATTTCGCCGTTTTTAATTTTGCGCCCCCATGATTCGTGCGCCTGGACCAGTTTGCTCCAACTGCTCCACGGTAGCTACGCCACTGAGAATGAGTCTTTTGTATTTACAGATATTGCAAGACATTTTATAAGTATAATTAAATACCAGACTTTTATTAAAGAGCAAAGTGTATACTGTCAGTCTAAAATATGATAAATTGTTGTTTGACCGGCTTGGTTTTTATATCAAACTTCTTATTAAAAATGATTTCAATTTTATACAATTATTTGCAGAGATAAAAACAACGATGGGCAGAGCCTGACATATAATGATTTGATTTATTGAAATAAGCCAACATTTTTAATTGAATTTGTTCTACAAACGACAACACATTGTTTCACTAAAATTAACCATTACGCATGGCGTGGAGTTTGTTTGAACATAAACAACGACAGAATGGACATTTGAAACAATTATTTATGTAAATTACACAACTACTGTTTAGAATTACAAATTGAAATGAGTCTACAGTAGTTCTATTAAAGCTACCTATGTTTGTCTTTCAATTAAATGGTTAGGTATTTACATATACGGGTATAATTATAAAAGTTATGCATAGATGTAGCATTACCGCGATATATTGGCTCCAATTATCGATGATTTATGCTGATCAATAAACAAATACATAAATCAAGTTATTACAAAGATGTAAAATACCGCGGGCGTTCCAGCCGTATGAAAAAATGCCCGAATCATTTTTAAACACTGCCATATCGCACATAACTAAATGTTTAACTAAATGCATTTCAGATATCAATTTTTATTCGTTTTTGGTGACACTGTAATTAAAAATTTATGCACTGCTATTATCAATTACATATTGGTAACATATTTTTGTTCCTCGACATGTTAATTTAATTTAATAAAAGCCAATATAGGTAACTAGGCAATATACAGTGTGGCTGATTTTTCATTGTCCAGCTTATATCTGCTGAAATATTAAAGTTACCAAAAAAAGTTAAATGAGAAATTTATTAAACAAAAGCTGGTCTACAAAATTGTGCTAAAAATTTTGTTCCATAGCCTACCAGTTTTTCGGAAAAATATCCAACTTTTGTTTTTTTTAATATAGAACGCCCTGTATATTTTTACAGAATCACATTCTAAATCAATTTCTCTTTACAATGATGTATCATAAGTACCATTTTGCTTTTAAATTACGCACAATATTTCAAAAAAGGAGTTATTAAAGTCGGCTGTGATATTGTTTTGTTTATTGCAAATACCTGTAAAATTTGTTTACATTAGGAAACACTTGTCAAATCAGACAGAAATAAGTGTAATTATAATTAAGAAAAATGTACTATACAAATAATGAAAACGTTTATATGCTGTGCTGTTTCCACAGCCGACTATAATAATTATCTTTTTTTTTTTGAAATATTGAGCATAATTTAAAAGCAAAATGGTACTTATGATAATATTATTGTGAAGAGAAATTGATTTAGAATGTGATTCTGTAAAAATATACAGGGTGTTCTATATTAAAAAAAACAAAAGTTGGATATTTTTCCGAAAAACTGGTAGGCTATGGAACAAAATTTTTGGCACCATTTTGTAGACCAGCTTTTGTTTAATAAGTTTCTCATTTAACTTTTTTTGGTAACATTAATATTTCAGCAGATATAAGCTGGACAATGAAAAACCAGCCACACTGTATAGAATGATAAAATTATTTTTGTTTAAACGTTCTATTGTTTCCAGGAGTTTTAAGAATTCATATTTTACACATTTTGTAACATAAGACCGTTTAATTCCGGTTAAACCGGAAATAATATACAGTGTGGTCTACATAGAAGGACTACTATTGGGATCTCGTAAACGGTAAGAGCTACAAAGAAAAAATTAGAGATTGTTACCCTTTGTGAGACCCATTCAATGATGCTTTAATGTTTTAAAAAAGTTCCATGGCACGCTTGATGATAAAAAAATCAAAATATGCTTTTTTTTTTATAAATCGTTTATAACTCGGTTGTACTTGATGGTAAAAAATATTTTTGTAAACTTTTTACGCCCTGTAAAATGAAAACATTATTTTTTTTAATTATTACATTAACTAAAAGAAAATTTGTTTTATTGATAAATCTTTTTTTTTTTAAATAAACATTGATGCTTCATTTTCGGAGTAGGTATAATTTACACTGTAAAACCAAACAAATACGCGATACCCTTGAATTTTCGGTGGAATCTCTAAAATCTAGTGTAATATATTTTTATCTTAAATTTAGTTTTAGACCAACTTTCTTCAATAATACAATTTTCATTGGAATTAATAATTAAAAACTTTTCCATTTGTTGCAACTTTTTGAATGTTAAAATTATTATAAAAATAAAAATTAAAAACTTTAGGTAAGTACCTACGTCAAATTTCATATTACCCAAGTGTTATTTTTGAATTTTAAACAACTTTTTTCAATCAACTTTTTTTTTGTTACTGTTAAAATAAGGATACTTTACTTGTGCGAATATTTCTAAAATCGCTAAAATCTAGTGTCATGTGAACTTTTGTCGTATTTATTTCTAACCCAAAATTTGTGTAAGGCCTTCTATCAGGAATAACATTTTTCGAGAAATAGATAATAAACAACTTTTCCATTTGTTGCAACTTTTTGAATGTTTAAATTATTATAAAAATTAATTGGAAACTTGACGTCAAATTTCATATTAAGTCTTATTTTTGAATTTTAAACAACTTTTTCCAATTGATTTTTTTCTTGTTACTCTTAAAATAAGAGCACTTTAATCTTGCGAATAGTTCTAAAATCGCTAAAATCTAGTGTGCTTTTATTCAACTTATTTTTAATCCAAAAATTTGTGCAAGGCCATGCATTATCTTCTATGAAGAATCCGAGAAATCGATAATCAAAAATCATCCATGTGTTGCACACTTTTTGAAAGACGCTGTAAATTTAATTCAAATAATAAAATTAAGGTAGCTTTTTAGTTAATAGTTGTAAAATGGTTAACATTACTAAATTATATACCAGTCATGGCCCAATTTACATTGCAAAAGTCACTATAAATCAAGGACTGAGAACGGAACGAAAACGAAAACGTAAACGAAATTTTATGAGAACGAAAACAAATTAAATAATTTCTAAAACCAGTTTGAACCGGTTTTTCTCGTTATTTAATTTTAATTCTTTAAACACAAACGCGAATTTTCCGTCTATGCTGAAAAGACTCCACAAGGGAGTAAAATATCTCACTTGAAATAAGTGAGCTTCAGTTTTCTCCATGTACAAATGTGTTAATACCTTTATTGCTAATATTTGCAATTTCGTGTATACCTACAGATATTCTTTTTTTCTAATTTGTTGATTGGATCATTAATAAATAATATACACTTGATTGGACAATAAAAGGGCGCGTGATAATCACGTCATTTTAACAGTTTAAAAATATGACATCTAACGTTTATGGTCTATGGTTTGACAAACTAGTTGTGTTTTTGCACCTGACGGGTGTCACTCTTAATAAAATGCACTAAATTTATTTGGTTATATGTTAAATAAGTTTAACAATTTGGTAAATTCAATATGGCGATTCGATAGTCTAAATCTAAATTATGCCGTCCATATAGATCAAAACCGAGCATATCGCCGTTTACAAGTTAGCGGGGGCCCAACGATTGCTGAGCAACAGAAACAAAAATATAAATGGACTTTAAAATCCATCACAAACATTTTATATCTCACATTTGTTACCAAAAGTACAAAATAATCACGCCAAATTTGTTTTTATTTAAAGACGAAATATAATGATTTTCATATTAATACATAGGAAGTATTTTTAATCAGAATATTTGAATAATTGGGATTTGGCGATCGTTTTTTGGCTCTATATTTTGTAAAAAAAAGGATACGTGGTTATCAAACACAATAAAAAGGTGAAACCGATTAAACCGTTATTAACTTTCGGTTCACGAAAACGAAAACCAAATTTTATGAGTACGAACGATGAGGGCGAAAACGAAATATTTCGTTTTCGTTTCGATCAAAAACGAACCACTTATTTTTCGGTTTTAGTCCCTGCTACATATTGTAATTTTTAAAAGCGTTTACATTTCTGCATTACGAAAAATGCCAATTATAAGCAACAGTTTGTAAATTTGTTAAGTAAATGTCGTTTTCAGAAATAGTTTTAAGTCATTTTATTGTATAGTGGGTGCAATTTGAAATTTATTATTTCAAGTTCGAAGTGTATAACAAAATTTTCTCATTGCAAGGACTATTTTCGTACAAACTCGCCTTGAGTGATCGGGTTATGTTATATCTATGATATCAAATCGCTTTATTTCGCTTCATTTCTGTCCTTTAAGTGTTTGATTATTGCATTCGAATGTTGCGTCTTTGTGATAGTTTTTTTTAAGGACGAAACAAGATTGCAACGTTTCAAGCTAAAGCGTTTTTGAAAGCTGTTAATTCCTTTAATGATTTTCAAAGCACGTCAGTAAGTGTGGAATTCGCAATACATCGAGTTCATAAATCGCCCACAAGAATGTTTAACGATGGCTTTCGATTACTGATAGATGATAGCCGTTCGTGGAAACGTAGTGGTTAAATCTTTTTACTATATCGTATTCAATACAATGAATATTAAACAACCGTAAGCAACGACTTCAATTAAATACAAGAAAGTTGAAAGAGGTTTTATGCATACACAAGAAAATTTCTTGTTAATCTTGGTGATTAAGTTAAGTTGCCAAGTGAATTATTTGCATTATGCAGACAAATGATTAAAATAATTTTAATTGCAGAATCACGTGAGATTTATCTACTTATATCAAAGCTTTGAAGATTTGTAAATTCCTCATAATTGTACGTAACAACAAAAGAATTAAAATTAATTTTTATTATACCTTAAACAATAAAAACAAGTTATGGCACGAATCTTTTTTAACACGCTCAAGCATTTGCAGTTGTTTTTTTGGAAGAGGGAGAAAAATATATTTAGAAGACTCTGTTAACGTAAATGTAGCTGCAAATATTGTGAAATATGTAATAGTTTAGTACATAACAAGAGTTCTAAGAAGCATATAGTTGCTTAACATCTCGAGTTTTGTACTATACTTTTTCTACGACTTTATAATATATTTTTTTGCGTCCATCCAGAAAATCTGTCGTTTTAGATCAATTTTTAGGCTGGAAAATACATCTTTACTGGCCTAGGCCAGAAAGTTACTGGTTGCCATGGTAATCAGTTGTCTTTACCGGCTTAGGCCGGAAAGTAGCTGGTTGCCGTGGTGATGAGTTGTTTTGTTGATTTGCGCTGTCAAAAAGCGTCATTATACCACCAAGCGAGGTGGAATTCCATGTTGCAAACTTATTTAAAATGTTAGGACTAGGGTTTCTCATATTTGTCATTTTTGCTTGACCCGGGATTTCGTGAAGAAATCGGTCTGATTAGCGGGAGTTTCCGGGATTTCGGGATGTTACAAATTAAGTCATATTTTGAAATGAATAATCCAGAAACTGAAAGGAGCGGTTTATTACTTAAAAGCAACTTCAAGTCATACGTGTAATACATTTTGCTTCATTATTATTATCAATAATTAAATAATATTGGTGAGAGAAACATACATTCGGGAAATATATTTATTTGTATGAACACAATACCATAATTTTTACAATGAATTTTTTTAATATGATTTAAGAAAACAAAGTTGATCTATGCTTCGGTCATTTAGTCTAACTCTTAATTTATTTAAAAAAACAGTCTTGCCCCATAAAATGCTTTCTTAGTTTCTATTGATATGGGTGGAATTGTTTTGAAAGCATTTAGCAGATAAGAGACATCGTTTTTATCAATAAAATTTCATTTATAAGCTACACGTATTTTGCTTCGCATTACCAGGGTACAAAAAAATAAAACAGTAAACGTATTTTGATGATATAAACCTTTTTATGGAGACCGGGCTTCTTGATGCATACTATGGGTGTACATAATTTTTTTTTCCAAAGCAGATAAACTATTTTTAAATAGGAATAAAGATTTTTTATAATTTAATGTTAGTTAAGATATTTATAACAAATTTTTATATTTATGATATTGATGAAATTATCATAGTATGTATTACAAAGATTTAACACAAAATAAACGAAAATAAGTTTTAAATATTCCGGCATTTCCCGGGACAATAGGTATTTTCCGGGAAATATAATATAGTTTAAAATTGACCTGAATCCCGGGAGAAAAACCCTAGTATAGGACCTGTGTATGAGATTCTAAAAATATTTTTATTGCAATTCAAAGTTTTGCGAAAATCACTACAAATTTAAAATATTTTTGTGTGGGTACGTCAAAATTAGTTTTGATTGAACATTGATTCTCGTTGTCTTATGTGAAAAATAAATTGCCTCGGAATTTATCACTAAAGTATTTTGTTCATTTAAAGCCGAGTAACAACATACTAAAAGTTATTTTTCGAAAATATTTATTTAATTTAATCAATCAAACAACAATGAATGAAGGTTTTATAAGTTTTGCACAGGGATGTTATTGGTTGTTTTCTCTTGCCAAGGTGCTTTAATGAGAGTTTACTAGCTTTAGATATTCATTTTAATTTGGTAAACGAACTGTCTCATAAATACAAACTTTTTAAAAAAACTCAGTATTTTGCATTCGTTATTTTTATTATTATTAGGAATTGTTATAAAATTATATTTTAAATAAGTGGTTAGGCCATTGCACTAACAAACGTTAAAAATGGAAGAAATACAGGGTCCCGTTTAGCATGGATTACCATAATGTTTATCAAATAATTATAGAGGTTTATGTTAAAAGACGTACGAGATGAATTTATATAATATAAAAATGAAAATTTAATAATAAAAAATAAACAAAGGGCGTTTAGCTACACACTAATATTTTATTAGCGGGATGTTATTGTTTTAAATAATGCCCTGTTTAACATAAATGTATAATTTCTTGCTTCTGAGTTTGGTCTAAGCAGTTATTAGTTACCAAGAACGTAGGAGATTATTATATTAATTAATATAATTTTAAAGTTGAATATTCTTTGGGAGAAAGAAGATAGCATGATGCCACGTGCGTATTTAAATGCCTCTAGTTCAGTTAAGTATCATTATAATTGTAAATTATAACAAAGAATACGATTTAATGGAATATACTGAGAGTGTTTTCAAACACGAAATTCCGTGGATATAATAATTTAAATTGTTTAAAAGTTGTAATTTGAATAATCTTGAAACGATAATTTACATAATTAATTATGCAAACGGATTCATAAGAAATAATTAAATAAAAGGAAACGATATTATTTATACAGTCGTCAAATGAAATATCATACGCTGCGGTATTTAAAAATAGATTTAGAGCACTTGTCCATCACAGAACATGCTACTATAACAATTAAATTAAATGAGCGCGTAATTAAGCAAAATTACGAAGATATCTCATTTGTTAGTAATTTTTAAAAGAAAATAATCTGACGTAATTATCATTGTACGCAAACGTATTTGTAGGAGCTACTGAACTCTTAAAGATTATTGCATTTCTACCCGTCATCCATCCGTCTCAGGCTGCAGAATCTCCGAGATCATCAGTTTATTGTTGGCACATCTTGGAAAAACTTCTAAGTATCTTCAAGAGTTAAATACAATGCTTATTTGTATTGAACTATATTGCGCAATCAACTCTTATTACTAAGAAAAATCAACATTTAATTAATTAAGTTCGAATAAAATGTTCGATTTTGAACTTTTATTTTTTAGTTTATTATATTCCTACAAATGCCATACTATATTTTCAAAATGTCATTAAAGAGCTTTTGCAATTTTTATCATCCTATATATAATTTAAATATTATTTGTATAAAAAACTGATTATTTGTAAAAATTAACATTAATCAAAATAGACAAACAAAAAGCAAAAAAAAAACAAACAATATCTAGTTGTCAATGAACTGTTGATAAAAATTATGTAGTTGTATACTAAAGCATAATTTAAATAAAAATAAAGTTTTGAAATACTTGATTTTTAAAATGTTCTATTTTATTTTTTGATTTTTGTTTCATTTTGTGACATTCTCCATAAAAATATAATAAGTTCAAAATATCCGTGTCTGAATACTTTTGAATTTCATGAACACTACAGACAAACGCGATAAAAGTAGTTGACAGGTATTTATTTGGCCATTTGTTGTCATTTCCAGGGCTTGATATTTAAAAATGTTACAATTGTCTCTTAACTTTATCAAAAATCCTTAACTCGAAAAGTATTGTATTTAGGTATAGGAAATGCAAATACAGATTCATGCAGAATTTAATTTTGTATTAGTAGTCTATATGAAAAAAAAATGTGGGCACTGTATTTGAAAAAAAAAAGAGTTTTAGTGGTCTGAAGTGGCATTAAAAAAGTTAACTTTGGGACACCCTGTAAGCAATGTCTCGATTGTAAAAATTGTAGTTCATACTAGTACAAGGCTCCCTAGGCTCTAAGGTCTTAATTTGAGCGTTTTCGCTTAAAAAATGGTGGCAGTAGATAATATAAAACATCACAATGTAAATCAAAAAAATTTCATAAAAGTCACAAAATCTAAAAAAACGACTGCAGTAAGGGAGTTAGGTATAGGGAATGCCACCAAAAGTCCCTCCAAAATAACGTTTAAAATAAAAAAAATGCAATAAAAAGTAGATCATTGTGTTTGAAATAAGAAAGTATACGTCAACTTCCGGTATTTCCGGAAGTGAAGCCGTTTTGAAAATATTTTCATTAAACCGATCATATGCCATTATGGCTATAACCAAAATTTCAAATTATTAATCTTTTTCATTTTCCATATCTTTCTAATGCACAGTCCCAATCAATCACCCTGTATAACTGTATAGTATTCAGTTTGTTGTTTTAAGAGGAGACCCCTATAAATAAACCTTATAGCGTTACAATGTTTATTCTACAATAAAATGTATCAAGTGGTTAAGTTTTTTTGAAATCATAAAGTATACTTTTTTTAATTGATTCTGATAGAGAATTTAATTCTGAATCCAATAGTCAATGGTGCATTAAAAAATTAAAATACATAGGAAATCATCGAAGAAAAATTAGTTTTAAAATTATTTTTTATTTTTCATAAATCTTTGGAATTTGACAAAACACGATCGCTGTAGTAATTGACATTTTATAACTTTGTCTTTTAAGTATTACTTTTCGTATCCGGAACATTCTTCGCTCACAATTCTTCGCCCACAATTCTTCGCCTCCACAATCTTCGCCCACAATTCTTCGCCCACAATTCATCGCCTTTACACTTCTTCGCCTACAATTCTTCGCCTACACAATTCTTCGCCGCCACAATTCTTCGCCGCTACAATTTTTCGCTGCATACAAGCCTATCACAAATTATGTTTGTAAATGTGATTGTTTTTATTTATAACGTAATTTTACAGATCATTTCACATTAGGTTAGGCTAGGTCAGGTTATGTTACGTTAATTTAATTTTTATTCATACTATAATAACATAAACAAGATTAAAAATCACAACATACGCTATTTATGTAGCAATTTTTAAATATAGTATTAAAAGAAGAAGTATTAATGTACAAGAAACAATTTTAGGCTAATGTAAAGTAATGTGTGAAAAATACTTTATAAATAAAAACAATTTACAAATAAGCTTTGTGATTTGCTTGTATGCCGCGAAAAATTGTGGCGGCGAAGAATTGTGTAGGCGAAGAATTTTGGGCGAAGAATGTTTCTAGACCCATTACTTTTAACGAAAAATCATTATTTTTTATAAAGTTAGTTTATGCTTTTGTTTATTATCTCTACATTATTTATTATTAAAAAAAAAACTTTTACTCGTCCTTTTTTTTTTTTTTTGATATAATATTCGTTCCACAAGTTTCGTTGTTTGATAAAATGTGTGCTCTATTAGCAAAAAAGTTTCTCGCAGAAGATGTTTGAACGTAATGGTGAATTTAAGGAGTAATAATGTATTTAAAAATAGAGGGTGCAATTTTATAAAAAAAGCGATTGAACGTCTAGTCTGGGAATTTAACTAAATCTAAGTGTCAAATGGTTTGAAAGTTATTTATCAAACAGATTTCAAAAAACCAGGGTGGGAAAAGTAGAATCAAAGGCAATTATTAACGAGTTAGGTGTACCACAAGGATCAGTTTTAGGTCCAGTTTTATTCAATATTTACATAAATGACATTACGCAGACACTTAAATCGTGTGACATGCATTTATTTGCAGATGATACGTTAATTTCGGTATCAGGTGAAGATTTACAAACAACAGTTAATGTCATAAACGAAGATTCAATTGAAGTAACAGATTGGTTTAAAGCTAATAAACTGGAGTTGAATGTATCTAAAACAAAATGCATGGTAATAGGTAGTACACAATTCAGCAATATGTCAAATGTTTAACGTATTTATAGATAATAATAAAGTAGAGATAGTTGAAGAGTTTAAATACCTAGGGGTAATTATAGATAATCATCTAAAATTTAAAAAGAACATAGATTATATTGTAAAAAAAGTTGGTGCAAAAATTAGTTATTTTGGGAGAATATCGAATAAATTAAACTTTGAAGCTAGGATATTGGTCTATCATACAATAATAGAACCATACTTTAATTATTGCAGTAGCATAATATTTCTAAGTAATGAGGGGGATCTGAAAAAATTACAAAAGCAGCAAAACAGAGCTTTGCGTATCATATTACAGTGTTCTAAATTAACTAAAATTGAATATATGCATAATAAGTTGGGGTTCCTTAATATATGGCAAAATACAGTGTATAACGTTTTGGTTCTAATATATAAATGTATAAACAATATGATGCCAGGATATATGAGTAAATATCTGATATACCACAAAGAACAGCATGATTATGAAACAAGACAAAGAGAACATTTTAGACTGCGTAAATGTAAAAAAAGTAGTACACAGAACTCGCTCTATTACAAAGGGCTAAAATTATTTAATCAATTACCAAACGAATTAAAATATTCTGTTAATCTGCATGCGTTTAAAGAAGGTTGTAAGACCCATGTAAAACTGCAATTTTAATTTGAAGTACTAGTTGTAAAGATTGATGTATAAATAGTTTCTTTTATAACTAAATAAAGCCTATTATTATTATTATTATAATTTAACGCAAGTTTGCATACTTTATTTGTTTTTATATACTCTGATTTTTTAATAAAACTACCCCATTATTGAAAAAAAAATGAAACTGTTTAAATAATGTCAAATACAAAACAGCAATTTTAGTTTCATATTATTTAGTGCTGGCTTCTGTTTTTCTCTTTCATATAAAAGTGCTATAAATTTGGATGTAATAAAAGACGTGCAGGATGAGCGATAGGCGACAGTTTTAATGTTCCTTAGATCCAGTATTTGCTAATATGTGTAATGTTATTCCTTTCGAGTAGTATATCTCGTCTAGCGTGTTAATTTTCTTCCCTCGTGGGATCAGAATAAGAAGACATAAATAACAGGTTCCGGTTATAATGACATCACGTCCGGAACTCATTATTTCCCGCGTTATTTCAAGTTTCACCCTTAATATCGTACGGTTTCCTTTGGACTACTAATGTAAGACTCCCAAGATATAATTTATACACTCGCAATATATAAAATTAACACTACCTACGCGCGCTTTTTTTAGTTGGATTCCGTAAATTAGCCAGGGTCGTTACAGAAACGTTTCTTGGCATATTTTTGGCGCTATATTTTTGCCTAATGCTAATATTAGACGTTGCGATTTTTCTTACAAATAATTTTTCCACAACGCAAATCCAAAAAATCGCAACGTCTAAATGTGCATAGGAAAAAAAATCGCAACAGATTTTAAATGTCATAGGATTTTATTCTATTGAACATGCTCTAATTTTTCAAGGTCAAACAAGCGTATTTTTTTACATTTCTAGTAACTTCTGGTAATTTTTGTGCCACTATGTTGTCAAAAGGATCACATAACCTACAAAGTATACTTTTTTCCTATTTTTTTTAACACGATACACATTTTGCGATTGTAGTTAACAGACCACATTAGTAAAAATGCAGATATGTAGGTTATTATTGGTTATTATGCGGTTAACTGCCGGTTGGCTGTCATTTGCTGTCATTTAAATGCCAGATAAATTGTGCAGCGCAGTGACGATTTCGAATCGTACGCGAAGAAAATCGCAAAGTGTAATAGGGGTCGTGTATTTATTTTACAAGCTGTAAAATATTTTTCTTACAGATGGAAAAAAAATCGCAACGTCTAATATTAGCTTAAAATGGTATTTTAATAAGCTTTAGATATAATCGGTGAAACAAAACACTTATTGAGTTATCCATCTTTAGTTGTTTCACGTGTACTACTTAATGATGCCAGGAGGTGAATTTTCGAAAAATCAATAACTTATGTTGGTAAAGGTATAATAAAATAGTGACGCATTTTAAGATATCTTGGAGATAAAGGGTTCTGGTTGCACCGTGCAGTTCGGTGCACAGTAACTCGGTCGTTCAAGATGAATGGCAACGCTGGGCAATTAATTACCAAGATCACGATTTGGATTGTATCTTTCTTAGCATCTTCTCTACCAATAACTGATACTCTTACCGCCTACATAACCGTAACACCGTTTAGGACTTTAGGTGCTTATTTCGCCAAACATTTAAAAATCTCATGCTTTCGGTTTTATCTATCGAATTAATAATAATTAATAGACTATAGAGATAGATTCGTACTCAATTTTATGTTGAGCAATAATTAGGTTTTGTTCGTTTGAGTCCGATTAAATCGAAAGACATTTGAAACAAAACCATTGGTTGCAATTATTATTTATTTATTACATAGAGAGTGTCAACTACAAATAACCTAAAATTAGTATACAGGGTGGAAGAGATAAAAAAGCTAACACCAGACAGATAGACGTGGAAGAAAGTCTGCACAACACAGTTCAACAGTCCCACACCGAATAGTAGAAGGACTAAATACTAAATGAATAAAATATGTTACGCCGAATCAATGAACTTACCCAGTTCGTGAAATAGGAATTTTTTTGCCGAATTCGTAAAATAAGCAACACTATACCTTGTACGTGAAATACTTGTTTACAAATTAGATAGATTGTAAATTATATGTTGCAATAAAAGCGTAAACTCACTTAGTGTATTTATTTATTTATTCATGAGTCTTTCTACTGTTAGGTGTAGGACTGTTGAGCTGTGTTGTGCTGACGTTTTTTCATGTTTTTCTGTCTTGTGCTAGATTTTTCATGTCTTTCCATTTGATGTTTCTATCCGTTGCTGCTTTTTTTACTTCGTCTTTCCTGGATTTTCTCTGTCTACCTGTTTTTTGCCTGTGATTTTGCTTCATAGGCTTTTCTGGTTAAGCTTTCTTCTTTCATTTAATGTGACCTAACCATCCATCCCAGCTGCCTTTCTTGTATTTTTGTTACTGATTTTATCTTTAACTGTTCGCTATGTTTTTCGTTTCTGATTCTTTTTTGGTTTTTCCTTGAAATTTTCTTAGAAATCTCATTTCTGCTGCATTCACTGGGCTACTAATTTTATTTGTGACTGTCCACGTTTCACTTCCGTATAAAAGTGCCGGAGTTACCTACTACATTTTTGACCACTTCCACTTTTGTTCGTTTTGGGACTTCTCTATTTCCAAAAAATGTTGTTCTTAAACTGTTATTTAACAGAATATTTATTCTTTCCAAATTTCCTGTCCTTTCGCTTATTTTTTTTTCCATTCCTCCATTTTTCTCTATGATAACTCCTAAATATTTAAATCTTTCTACCTGTTCCAACCTAAGCCCATTTAAAGTGGTTATGCCCTTTGTTCTCTGTTGTAACGATCATAGTTTTAGTTTTTTTCTGTATTTATTTTCATATCGATTTTTTCCGATTCCTGGTTTAGAGTTTCTAGATTATGTTGCAGATTTTTTTCTGTTCCCGTGACTAAGACCATGTCGTCTGCGAACATTATTCCCGTTATGTTTATTTTTTCCATTTTCCAGTTGCCTAGATGAAACGGTCTCATTTTCTGTTTTACTTTTTTAATTACCTCATCTATAACTACTGAGAACAATAAGGGACACCGCACACTACCGACTTTTTAGTCGGCCAAAAGTTTAGTCGTTATCGGACTATGACAGGGATTTGTCACCGACTAAATAGTTTAGTTGGACACACTACCAACTTTTTAGTTGATCGACTATTTTGTCGGCGAGTGTGCGGACTCCATAATAAGACTGATCACGCATCCTTGTTTAAAGCCCTCTTTCTTTGCAAACTCTTCATTTTGTGTTCTTAGAATATTTACCATTTTATTGTACATCGCCTTTATTATGTCGGTTGTTTCTATTTCTATTCTCTTTCTTCTAAGGCTCCTCCGTACGTCTTTTCTTTTGATTTTATCAAATGCTTTTTCCAAGACTATAAAACATAATTGTATTTTCGTTTTTTGTTAAGCTCTTTTCTATTGTTTGTCTTAATATAAAGACTGGGTCTTGCGTACTCCTTCCTCTTCTGAACCGTATTGGGATTCTTCTAGCGTGCTTTCTATTTTTTCTTTTAATCTGCTTTCCATTACTCTTGCCAGCATGTTCCTCTATTCATATGGTGGCTACACCCTTATCGAGGCTGAGACGCTTATAAGCTTTCTAGATGCTAAGAACAACTGTTCTCCATTCTGCCCTATGCTTTGCTTTTTCTTTCCAATTTCTAACTCCCGCCGTCCTTAGGTCGTCCATCACTTCCTGCATCCATTTTGACCTAGGTCTGCCACGTCTCCTCTTTCCTCCGGGATCCCATTGTAACGCTGACTTGATTTGGGTGCTCTCGTCTGCTCTAAAGACACGTCACAACCATCTCGCCCTGTGCTGTCTTATTTTGGTTAATATGTCTCCTTCCTTCAATTCTTGCGTGATTTCTGCATTTGTTCTAATTTTGCCCTCATGTTCCTCTAAGTGTTCAAAAAGCAGAGTACAGTGCGAAAACTATAGTGCCGTGTGCAAATTAGCAGAAACTCAAGGACACCAATGGGTGAACTTTAGAATTTAAGTTTTTAGTTCTAAGATCTGAGAAATAAATTAATGGTTGGTCTCTTACAGACCAGTTTTAATATTTAAGGACGCCACAAGCGTAGTTTATGGAAAAAAAAAAAAAAAAAAAATGTTCCTCTATAGTTAGAACAATCCTTTTTGTCCCCTTTCTTGTAAAATGGTAACATTATTCCAATGTTTTAATCTCTTGGTGCTTTTCTTGATTTTATTACTTCTTTCAATAGAGCGCTTAGTATTGCTTTCCCTAATTCTTCCATGTATTAAATAATTTCTGGTGTAATACCATCTTTACCTGCGGCTTTTTCGATCATTAATTTTGCTATTGATTTTTGAAATTCTTCCATTGATTAATCTTCGATATTTCCTGATATCCTTCGTCGCTTCTTACATTTGTTACTTCTTATCTTTTGTTTATTTCATCTGTCTCCGCTTTAAAGTATTGTCTCCTTCTTTCCATTATTTTTTCCTTATCCGTAATTATGTTGCCATTATTATCTTTTATGTTTTTCATTCCATATTCTTTTTTCTTTATTAGCTACTTTAAGGTGCCATAAAACAACTTTGGATTGTCATTGAAATTCTCTTTCATGTTCTGCCAAATTTTTTCCATGATTTTTCCTTTGCTTCCCATACTGCAATCTTGCCTTCTTTTCTTTTTTCTTTGTATTTATTGTAATCCTCTGATTTCTTTGTATTGAGATAGATTTTTTATTTTTTTTTCTTAGCGGCTTTAAGGTGTCACGGAACAATTTTTGATTCTTAAGCTAATATTAGACGTTGCGATTTTTTTTCCATCTGTAAGAAAAATATTTTACAGCTTGTAAAATAAATACACGACCCCTATTACACTTTGCGATTTTTTTTGCGTACGATTCGAAATCGCCACTGCGCTGCACAATTTATCTGACATTTAAATGACAGCAAATGACCGCCAACCGGCAGTTAACCGCATAATAACAAATAATAACCTACATATCTGCATTTTTACTAATGTGGTCTGTTTACTACAATCGCAAAATGTGTATCGTGTTAACAAAAATAGGAAAAAAGTATACTTTGTAGGTTATGTGATCCTTTTGACAACATAGTGGCACAAAAATTACCAGAAGTTACTAGAAATGTGAAAAAATACGCTTGTTTGACCTTGAAAAATTAGAGCATGTTCAATAGAATAAAATCCTATGACATTTAAAATCTGTTGCGATTTTTTTTCCTATGCACATTTAGACGTTGCGATTTTTTGGATTTGCGTTGTGGAAAAATGATTTGTAAGAAAAATCGCAACGTCTAATATTAGCATTATTGAAATTCTCTTTCATGTTCTGCTTTTTTTTTTCATGATTTTTCCTTTGCTTCCCATACTGCAAACTTGACTTATTTTTTTCTTCTTTGTATTTATTGTAATCCACTGCTTTCTTTGTATTTAGATAGATTTTCCATTTTTCTTTTTTTCCTTGATGATTTTTTGTAGTTCTCTGGTCCACCACTCTTAATGTATTTACTTACTAGTAAATGTATGCACATGCTAATAGTGGTTAAAAGTATAACTCAGCATTAATAAAAATACTTTGACCAACTTTTAACCTGATCCTTTTTTAGTGACCAAATGAATGAGGGTCAGAAAGGTAGGTTAACGTTTTTTTTTTAATGCCTTGCTTATCGCGTTGAGGCTAGTGCCGACCACGTACTAAGCATAGTATTGATTACTTCACGAACCCGACACACGCTTTGCCTATTTCACGAATTCGGCAACATTCACGAACTAGGCAAGTTCACTAACTATGCATGACATACAAGTTTAATCGTACACTGGTGAGCTTAGCTGTTCAATTAATATTAAATGAGGATCATATTTCTGTTGATGAGATTAGGTAAATTTCTGCGTTTTATTAATTATTTAAATGAACAATGGGTGTAATTTATTATGGCATGAAATATGCTTTATTTTAAAGTTCAATAGTTCATTTAATTTTAACGACGCGATCGTTCAGGGTTCAGTAATTATTGCTGGTAATAATAAGTTTTGTCGGTGTAGTACTAGAGGTATGTAATTTAAATATGAAGTCAATATTGGTTTAATAAATATCGCTCTGTCGTGTCCACGATTTACATACTGATTATACACAGGCAGCCGTACTGTAAACATAGTACTATGGAGCATTAATTATAGAGGGCGCTCGGGTGGTCCACGCTCTCATAGCACGACGTTCATTCACGAGAACTACAATAATAGTCAGAATATTTAATCTCGGGCAAAATCAGGAATAAATTGAGGAATGCGTATAATTGTACATATTTTATAATGAAATGAACTTGCACTAGGCTCGGACGGATTCCGTTTTCTCAACGTAAATTCTCCGGCAAACTTTTGCACTTATTCTTACAAAAGAGTTTTGGAAGCTTATATTTTTAACTTTCAAATATATTGCAGTTTTGAAATTGAAGTTGTTTGTGAAAAATTATTTTTCGTACATCGTATAGAATGGGGCTTTATTCCATTGTTGTGTGCAATTCTTCTCTGAAAGTAACTTGGAAATAGTTAAGAGTTTTGTATTGCGCTGCGGGAAGTTGTAGTTTTCGGTTTTCATATTCTTATTATACTTTCAGTGTACCGGCGCAGACTTGAAAATGATTTATTACAAAGATAAACTACGAAAAATTAAAATATAAGTTTACTTTTCAGTTTATACATTTTTGTATTAAGTGCACATACGTATAACTTCATTCGATGCTTAACTATTGCTTTAAATGGGACTGTTGAACCGGTAAAACGAGAAAAACTCTTTTGTTCTTTTAAACATACCTTTAAAAATAATCTCTTTTAAATGCTAAGGTAAAAAAAGGTCTAACCAAATAATACAAAATATTCAAGATTAATCAAGTTTTATTTCTTTTTCAGTACAGGACGAAAGTTTTTGTGGGCGAAATCTTACTGTTCTAAATTATAATTTATTGTGAAATTTTTTGTAACATTTCATCTCACAAAGGATTCCAACTGTCACTTTGCTTCTTTCTGTAAGGTGGTGCTATACAGGGTGCACCACGACCCTGAGATTCTTCGATAGCTCCTTTATTAATGAAAATATCAGAAAATATTTAATACAAATATTGTGCGAATCTATTTTCTACATAACCTAAAATTATTTTCAAATATACAGGGGGTTTCGTTTGAGCGACACATATAAAAATGTAATTTTTTTAAATAGAAACCCTGTATATTTTTACATTTTTGGATTTCTCTTAAAATTTGCTTTAAAAAATTTATTAGGTTATATGGGTCTAATGTCAACCATTTTCGTAAAATTTACATTTTTATGAAATTTTTGAGCAATACAGCACTTTCAATTTTTTTTAACATTTAAGTTATTTAAAAAAGCAATAAAATTTTGTTTTAAAATTAGATTGACAATAGATTAATTAACACTTTGCGCTAGCTTTATTTAAAAAATATTATACAGGGTGTTTTCTACGCCCGGTCTAATTCGGTAAACTAAATAAAAATCGAGATAGCTCCAAAAATATCAATTTTAGGTATAGGACATGCTTAATAATTTCGAAAGACAATTAAATTCCCTACAAGAAAATGTAATAATATACAGGGTGTTGTATTTAAGAAAAATGACTTATCGATGTTTAAAGTTTACCGAATTAGACCGGGCGTAAAAAACACCCTGTATAATATTTTTTAAATGTAGCTAGCGCAAAGTGTTAATTAATCTATTGTCAATCTAATTTTAAAACAAAATTTTGTTGCTTTTTTAAATCACTTAAATGTTAAAAAAAATTGAAAGTGCTGTATTGCTCAAAAATTTCATAAAAATGTAAATTTTACGATAATGGTTAACATTAGACCCATATAACCTTATAATTTTTTTAAAGCAAATTATAAGAGAAATCCAAAAATGTAAAAATATACAGGGTGTTCTATTTAAAAAAAATTACATGTTTATATGTGCCGCTCAAACAAAACATCCTGTATATTTGAAAATAATTTTAGGTTATGTAGAATAGAGGTTCGCACAATATTTGTATTAAATATTTTTTAATATTTTCATTAATAACGGAGCTATCGAAGAATCTCAGGGTCGTGGTGCACCCTGTATATTACATAACAATAGTTGTAAGAACCATATTACGCACGAGTGGAAAAGTCGTAATTCCAGAGTGCGCAATTGCTTTACAACTCGTGTTATGTAGCATACTTTTTCTACGATCACAAAATACATACGATTTTACCAGTTTTTTGGCTAATAGTAAACACACGTACAGACGCTGTTAACTGTCAAGTTTGACGTAAGTCTTCTTTGAAATTTCTAGACAAGTGTGCTTTTTGCTTACCGTGCGTAAGGGCCCACTTACTATGCATGCAGGCTGTACAGTAATAGTCATTTACAATAGTGGTTGTAGAAAAAATCTTTTAGGAGTATTTTTATTAATTGCGTTGCATTTCGAAAATAAACTTTGACCAACTTTTAAACTGACTCTATTAGTGGCCAAGGGAATGAGAGGCAGGTTAAGGCTTTTTTAAAATGTATTTCTGACATGACGCATTACACAGATAGCGTAGGCATCCTATAGAATGCCAAGCTATTCACTTTGCTGCGAACACAGGGTAATAGCAAGGGTAATAGTAAATTTAGAAAAATGTTTGTTTGAATTATTTGAAAGCAGAGAAAGCAAATATGCTGTATCACGATAATGCATCTTTTATGTTGAGTCTTCAGCTTCCCAGTTTATGGCACAAGAAAAGTAATAAAGCATTCGTCGTACTCACCTGACTGGACTTTGTGCAACTTACGATTATTTTTGGACGCATGATATTTGCAAGTTAAAAAGTTCTTGTCTAAAACGGAGATCGGAACTGCTTTTCGCCGGAAAAGTGATTCCAAACGAATCTTGCTCATTAATTAGCTTGAAAAAGGAAAAACCATTACTGGCCAATATTACGCAACACTCTTGGTCAAGCTGAAAGCCGCAATTCAGGAAAAACGTCCGGGAATAGTCAATAAAAAAGTGTTGTTTCATCAAGACAATGCACTCGTTCTTTGGAGCGCAATCTTGAATCAAACATTGGCAGAATTAAGGTTCGATGTCCTTCCGCATCTACCGTATTCACCTGATTTGGCTCCTGCGGATTTCCATCTGTTCCTGAAACTCAAAACATTTCTGGCTGGAAATCGATTTCGGTCGAATGAACTGGTGATCGAGGCTGGAAACGACTATTTTGGGAACCTTGAAGAAAGGCACTTTCAGAAGGGAATCGGGAAGCTGAAGAGGCGTTGGACCAAGTGTGTTGAACTTCAAGAAGATTATGTTGAAAAATGAAATACAACTTGAATCAATCTTGTTTTGTTTTCATTGTCATTCTGGAAACGTTTCACTCCATTCTTGTATATTTGCAATTTATTTACTATGAAGCATTATGCTAATTTGTTGACAAGATATGATAAAGTTTTCTATCCATTGTTTAAAACAAAATCTTGGAAAATATGAACATTTTTTTAAAATTTACAATGAATTCAGCTTCACTCTAATCTTTGCCGTTTATTTAAATTATTTCTAAAAACAATCTAGATGAGCAAGTTGGTGATGATTTTCGAGATACCCTCTGCAGTATAAACAAAAAAAAAACAAAACGTAGCCAGGGACAATCAATGTGCTAGATATTTTGAGAATTTTGAAAACCATGGATTGTAAATGATTTAAAAGGTGTTATTATGTTATCGAAATCGTTCGACGAACTCAATATTTTGTAAAATAATTGCCTTAAAATGTATTCTATCAGGAATAAAAATGAGTTCTGCAAACCTCGCCGCCTGATCGTTACAAAATAAACCCGATGTACTTATTTCTTACAATTCAATGTCTCCATAACGCTATCTCCGTCGTCGCAGTGTCACATAAAGTCTATTTCCGTCAGATTTTATTTGCCATCTCTGTTGTACGCATTGTTCCGCGGCACAATTGAAAAAGTTAACTTCGAATGCGTACATACATATAAATTATTTAAATGTTAGTAGAAACGTATGCAAGTCGCTCAAAGAAGGCCGCTACTCCACAAAAACTGGTGTACAGTCTCCGGTATAATTTGCAGCCGTCTACCTATGCGTAATTTTCATATTTTTCGCATTTTTCTGGATTTGGAGGATTTAAATGTCAACACGCATTTCTCACGATACTATAAGATTCTTAAAAAACATCTTGTTAACATTTGTTTCTTTTTTATTAAATAAAATGATACGAGCAAATCCTCCTGTAACAGTAACTGTTATATTTGACACTATTTCACTTATAGTGTTGCTAATTATATTTCTTCATTATCATCATGACTCATCATTTAATTTATTTTTAATGCAAAATGAGCTGGCGTAGTAATTTTAGCAAATTATGATGCTGTATATGATGTGCACTTGTGTGATTTACAAAGTAGGTTGGACTAGAATTTTTAAATAGGCAATAGCATTTTAATTTGTTTTAATAATTAATTAATTAATTGTTGTTTATTTAAATTACATCATTAACTAAAATTGGCTAAAAATTACTAGTTTTGTAAGCAAACATGACTTATCCATTTCTGATTTTGTGTAAATCTGTTCCAATTTTACGAAAACTTTTCTGTTAATAAGTCAACAAAATTAAAAAAAGATTGATGATGAAGCGACGATATGTTATGAAACTACACCAGAAATAAAATACATTTAGAAGTAAAAAATATTACGGACATTTAGATACCAAATAAATAAATAAATAAATATAGAACATCGATACTAAGCTTGAATCATTACACTACAGACTACACTAAAAAATCTTTACTTTAACAATCACTTATTGTTTTTTTATCATTCAATTGTAAATCATTTTAAAATGTTTCCAAATTTTTTAAAATTATCTGAACTAATTTATGATGGTTTATAGTACATTATGTTTTTAAATTATTTTTTTCTGGTGAAGACTATTATTCTTCGCACAATAGTATAAAGGACCCGTTGGGTACGAGTGCGCAGCGCGAGTAGTACGAATATCGATTTATTCGATTTTGAAAAGCAATAACGAATAAAAATTGGAGCCAATCGATTGTTCATCAGGGACGTACGCAAGGGGGGATAGGGGGATAAATCCCCCCCCCAAAAATTTGAAAAGAACTAAAAGTGTAATAACCGTATTTCAAAATTGCGGGACAGACTGCTTTTTCGTACATAAAAAATATATTATGTTTGTATATTTTACTCATAAATGCTATTATTGTGTACGTTTGACCATGAAAATAAAATAAAAAAATGCCTATGGCGCTGTTACCCGGGGAGCGGCCGATATATTTCGGGATCTTAGGGACATGGGACTTGCACCAAACGAAAGATAGTTTTTTACGCGCAAAGAGAATTCTAAGCGCAAGGCGGGCGGGGTCTAACGATGAAGAAGCCCCGAAGGGACTACTGAATTGCTGGTATACCTTTATATGCTGTTTTAGTAAATGTGTTTACAATTATTTTATTTTTTACCTATATCTCAAGAAGGTACAGAAAAATATAACAATTATCTTATTTGTATGGATACTAATTTGTAAATAGAAATTGTGGTAAATATAAAATTTGAGGTAATATTTTTATTTTTGGGTCATTTTAATGTAGGTGTTTATTTTAAATGGCAGATTTAAAAAAAAACAAATTTTTGTACTGGCAACATAGATTTAAAGTTCACTTAAAAATAAATGATAAATATAAACAATAAATAACATCCAAAGTCCTAGTCACAGTTGCATTAAAATACAAAAAACTAACAAAAAAAATTGCGAAATAATTATTTTTTATTTTATTTTGCCGAAAAGGTTCAGCAAGTAAAGATTTAATATTTAACATTTTTTTAAAATGTGAATTGATTTAAAGTTATTTATTCACGATCTATTATTTTAAAAAACCCCAAAAGGTAGAATGTTTTGCTTTAATATTATTCCAGTTTTTATACGGTGGGCAAAAAAATTGTATGTGAAGAAACGATGTGATTATTTTCTTACTGAATGCACAATGCGTTGTTATCATTTCCGATAACAAATACATTTTGGTAAAACTCACGTCCTTAATTGTCGAATTCCTCAAAAGGTTATCCACCAAATTGGCCAATCGACTCGACGTACACCCAGCACCATAATTAAGTATGACAACGTAAGAATTTCCATGAAGAATTATAATTTTTAATTAAAGAATAAAGTAGATGGCAGAGTATTGTTGATTCGACTTGCAGACAGGTACTTGCAGTTTTTTGCTTGGCGTCTAGTGGTGCTGTCACCTATCAATCAGGAGCAGCGCGACCGCTTTTTGTCAAGCCTTCATACTGAACGCTAGTTTTGTCTGCGTGCTCTTTCGGCATCAGATGCGAATATTTAAAATAGCCGGTCTTCTTACAAAGCTTGCATATCAATGGATGTTACCATTCTGATGCGAATACTGAATCTCAAACGCATTTTACATTTTAAACGGTCCAAATTCTCAACGATATCATCGGTTTAATTATATTAAACGGTTTGTTCCCTGTAATTTGCTACTCTTATCAGTCGGAATGTTATCTTTCGACTTTAAAATGTTTAAAATGACTTAATAATTATCCACTATCATGATTCTTAAAACAAAACAAAATTATAAAAGTTACCTATACATGTTTAACTGATTATCGGCAACATCTTGCTAAAAAAAACACAGACAGTTATTTGGTTACTTTCGATTGTTCTAATTTACAAAAAATGGTTTTCGGAGTTCATTAAACATTATTTTTTATAATAATAATATGAACGTCTATTTGTAATGGTTTCAATTGAAATGAAATGACATCTGGATTACTGGACGATATCTTAATTTTTTCTGTCGTATTTCCTACGTTTCGCTTATAATTTCATAGGTATCATCAGGCCTAAAATCAATTTACAAGTCCCTTTCAAAAAGTTGCAAAAACAACAATTAAAATCAATGTTTTTTCGCATGATTTATATTAAACAATTAAATACAATGTATATATGCTTACAAATTAACAGCAGTTATTACGAAAGCACATGGTGGCTCCGCCACGTCACAGTTTTTGGAGAAATGCGTAAATTTAAGATTTAAAATTTAAAAATATTATTAATAAAGCTTACAAACAATTGTAAAATTCAGAACGTCTTACTATTAAAACGGATTCAGTAAATAAAAAGGCAAATTTAACAAGATATTTGAACATTAAAAAGCCGAATACATGTTAACACTTTTGGCCCTGATGATGCTTATGAAATTATAAGAGAAACTTGGGAAATGCGACAAAAAAAATAAAGATTTTGTCCAGTAAATCCAGATTTTCATTTCATTTCAGTTGAAACCAGGAACTAAAAACGAAAAAAATTCTGTTCGTTTCTGTTCGGAACGAAAACGAAATATAGGTATCGTTTTCGTTCTTTTCGTTCTAACCGAAAAAAATCTTTTTTTGAATAATAACGGTTAAAACCGGTTTTACAATATTTCTTTTGTCGTCAAAAAATCAATTTTTTTCTAGTCACCACAACCCCTCTATAAATACGATAACAATATTTGCGTCTCAACTAAAATATAAACGATGACGATGGGGTTTGATTTTTTATTTTAACTTTTTTTAAATAGTTTTAATAGTATTTTATCGATGTTTCAGAATACCAAAGCGAATTTTGTGGATTTGGATAAAATCTTTTGTTCGCGTCGTGGACTTGCTGTCTCCTGCGATCTCTGGATAGACTGGATTGGTAAACGTATAGTTATATAAAAGCGCAAGATAGGATTTTATTGGAAATAATTTTCAGTTGATATATTTTTCAGTTGTAACATACTTATCAATAAATTAATAATTGTTTTACAGATAAATTACATCGTTTTTCAATTTACGGTAACATTGATTCATTGAAACATCTACAGGGTGTAAGTTTCAATGTGAAGAAAATGGGGATCTTGAAAACAGTTGGACGTTGGTTAAATTGTATGGGTCTGCTAAGAATCTAAACTATCAGTTGGCGAATTTTATGATAAGTACAGGGTGGTCCAAATCCGATGGGATTACATGGGTATCTCGGTTAATATTTAAGAAAGAGAAAGGTTTAAATTACCAAAAATGAGCAAATTTTTTGAGACAAACTCAGAACCGTTTCAAAAATATTTTATCATTTCCGGTTTTCCAGTTATTGAATAAAAAGTGTTTTTTGTCATATTAATAATGTGTAATATCTCCGTTTTTGTTGTAAATATCGCAAATATTTATAAAGATTATTTTTTGATATTTTCATGTTTAATTTAATTATACTAAAAAAAAAAATTTTACGCTCGCCATTAAAAAGTGACCTTTTTTTTAAATGGGAGAGATAGTTGATTGTGACCTATTTAAATTCCTTATTTTTTTCTTATTCCAAATATGTAAGAATTGATGTATTTTTTTTTCAATATTACGCAAGTTACGAAGGTTTTTAGTTTTTTTTTTAAAGAAAATCATAGTAGGCTATGAAAACAAAAAAAAAAAACAATGTGTAATAGCTGTATTACACTACACAATTTCTTGTACAATTTCTTGTACAATTTGCTGTCAAAAAATTTTATACTAGATTGTACAGCTGTTGCCAAGTTACAATGTCGTCAATTGACATACGCGAAGTGTCAGTTTACGACCTAAGACGTGTTGTAACTTGGCAACAGCTGTACAATCTAGTATAAAATTTTTTGACAGCAAATTGTACAAGAAATTGTATAGTGTAATACAGCCATTATACAGCTTTTAAACCTTATAAAACGCATGTGGTACAAGTTATCAAGGTTTTTAAATTTGTTGAGATAAACATTGTAAATATTTGAACATAAGATAAACAGCAATATACTACATTACTGCTGATTCCGACTATGTTGTTATCTTATGTTTAAATACTTACAATGTTTATCTCAACAAATTTAAAAACAATAATTGAGATAATATGACACATTATTAATATGACAAAAAATACTTTTTATTCAATAACTCGAAAACCGGAAATGAAAGAATATTTTTGAAGACGGTTCTGAGTTTGTCTCAAAAAACTGCACATTTTTGGTAATGTAACCGTTTCTCTATCTTAAGTATTTACCGAGATACCCATAGAATCCCATCAAATTTGGACCACCCTGTACACTGATTATAGAATTTTAAAAATATTTCCATATACAGGGTGTTCCGATCTATGTTGGTTAGTCTGGGCATTTTTTTCGCTTATTAATAAAATTGCAACAATATTTTAAACATTAATAATTATAATTTCAGCTCTTTCATCTTTGTTTTCACTATAGGATTTATTTTAAAAATTTCTTAAAGCTATTGATTATTTATCTAGTAGTTTATTTTTTTCTTCTATGTGAAATATACGAGTCTTTATTTAAAAAAAAAGTTTTTCGTTAATGACTGAAATATTTGCCCCAATTAAGCGAATCGTGTAAAATTGTCTCGTTTCGAACAAATTGTTTGTGTTGTCACTTTAATATTTTTAATTTCAGGAAAGTACAACAAAAAGTTGTAGACTCCACTGTTTAAGGTTAAGTTTTTGATTAATAATCCTCCAGATTTCTAACGATTTTGCTGTTTAAATTATTTTATTTCTGTGTTATGTTTTACCTAATTTCATTAACTTGTCGTTTGCATTTATATCAAAAATATACTTTTGCAGTTGTTTTTTTAAACATTGAAGAACAATAGTATTTGATTAATATATCAATAAATTTAGGTACCTTCGTTTCATTTATGGTAACATCTAGATCTAGACAAATTGGTGTCACATCATTAATTAAAAATAATTGTGATTTTTAATGTAAAGAAGTTTTTAAAAACTAATAAAAAATAATGAACAAGACTTTTAATCAGTTTAAGACTTTTTAGATCTACTCAGTATTTGTTTTAAAGTCGTTTTTTCAAATCTAAATAAAAAAAGAAATTGTATACGAGTATGGTTTTATCGCAGGAACTTTACGTAGAAAGATCATTTTATAACAGCTGAAACAATTAAAAATAATATAATTCAACAGCACCTGTTGAATTATACCTGGTCAATTTTATTTGAGGACTTTCGGCCATATTTTATTCAAACAAAATATATTTAAGTTTGTTTTGTTTGAACCACCCAAGATGTTTATTCCATTTGTTTCACTCAATCTAAATTATTCACGGTCGTCTAAATTTATTTAATATTTTAGTTGTGGGTAAATTTTGTATGTCAATATATAAAAATCTGTCAAAATTTCATTAATTTTAGTTCTTCCATGTGATCTAGTAAATCTCTTTAATTTATCTATTCATACAAAATACAAGGTTTAATTTATTGATAATTATTTGGAAATGACAAAAATATTATTTTAAACAAAATTCATAAACAGTTAAAAACTGTGTTAAATTTAGTATAATTTTAATTTTCGTAAATATAAAAGATACTTTAGAAATACCAGACTTCTACTTAGTTTAAAACTACTTCTAAGTTTAGTTGGTGAAATTTATTTAAAAAAAAACTCCAATTTTCTTTTAGAAACTCTCAAATCGTTGAAAATAAATTCAAATTAATTTGTTAAGTTATTTTTGTACATAGTGTTTCTTAAATATTGAGAAAAAAATCAGGAGGTAATGCCTTACCGAAATTAAGGGGGGTTTTTATATTATTTTAATTTTGGTGGTTACCATGGTTTGTTTATGTTCATATTGGGTAGAATTGACGGGTTTAATTCATTTTGAAGTTTAAGAAATAACAACACTCTACTCAAAATGAACCTTAACAGACCATGGTAACCACCAAAATTAATCGTTTTATTTTGGAATATTTAATAGTTTACTTATTTAATTTTTTATTCAAAACTTGTAAATTTTGCAGCAAGCTAAAGAATAAAAAATAATCTAAATAAATCAAGCTATCAAATAAAATTTGAGATTGCAAAATTTTAACCCTCCAAAAAGTTCTGATAAAAAAACCAACAGGGGTCGCACTTTTCAGCCCCTTGTGAATGTGGGAGATAATTAAAAATATAGCTATGAGAAACCTTTCAATAAGTACAAAACATCTACCAAATATCATTCTCCTACACATCTACATCAAAATTTGAGAAATAAAATAAAAACAGAATTTCACCACTCACCTTTAGGGTGTTGTAACTCCGAAAGGAGACGTCTAAGAAAAAAAGTTATATAAAGCCCCCTCTTAATTTTCTACAAGGAATTACCTCTTGATTTTTTTCGCAATATTTAAAAAAACGTCCTGTATATTCTGCCCAATATTCTATTTACAATTGTATAATTTAAAAACGATGCATATTTTGTTTAAGTAGGTATGCATATTTATTAAATGATTTATCTTTTAAAAATCACTGAAATATTATGAATTTTGTTAAAATTCGTGTTAATCTATAAACTGAGGGTTCATGTGACAAAGCCTCTTCATAGATATTTCTTCTACCGTAACATATTTTTAATACAACGCATTTCAATCATGAATATTTTGTGTTATGAAGGGAATCATAGTAAACAAGTTCAGTTTCAAAATTATAAATTTAGTTAAATATGCTGTTCAATGAAACGTACACATCCATTACAGTTCTTTTTTTTAAATCTTTATTTTGACATATCTCACCGTTCTACTATTCCTTTTTCCAGTTCATACAAACCATTTTGAATGCTGTTTATTATAGCCAAGAAATTGATTTAAAATTTTCGTTTACGGTTTGTCAACGACTCATTTTATTTGCAGCTCCCCACGTCGAAACAAACTATACTTGATTAAAAGTACACGACCATTGCACTAAAAACTATTTTCTTTAAATTTTGCCTTAATTACCTTGAAAAGCCGACGTATATAAATTCGTTCCGTCTATATTCATTTACCACAAATAATTGGTAAAAATAAATAACGGTTCCATAATCTGCAATTTGATGTTGCATTATTCCGCACGGTATAACAACATTTTTTTGCGCAAAACTGCGTTAGATTTTTGCGATAAACGTTGTGTTTGCTACGAGCAAGAACTGTATTTTGAAATTGCAACACTTTTAACGCATTTCCTAGATGTTCTCCACCTTAAATCAGGGATCGTTGGAGCGAAACGTTTTTTAAAATCTAGGTCTCGTGATTTGGCGTGTTATCTATCTTCTTATTTTCCCGATTCAGTTAATTAAAGATTAAAATGATAAACGAACTGTGCATGAATTTATGGAAATGTTGTGAAATGAAATTATAGGTTAACTGATCAATGAAATTTATTATTTAACTGTACCAGGAGAGTTCAAGTATTTTTTTTTGTCTTTAATGTTAATCGAGTTGTTAATTAATTTGTACAATCGTTCTTGGGAACTTCTTTATCAGAACTTAACTTGATTGGGTAATTTTGTGACTAGCTTTTTATGAAATATAAAATAAAATTATGATCTGGGTTTTAATGTCATTTTCCTATGAAAAAATCTTAGCAACGAAACAAAACGAGAAAAAAAACTAAAATAAAAATTGGTTCAATAAGCGGGTCTGCTGGTGCGCTAGCAGAGTACGGATAGCACACAGTACAATATTGTCTCATGACATATGTACATAATAATAAAATTATTTCTAAAAAAATTCCATGTTCAGTCTCATTATGCTCTAATGAAAGTGAATTAGTAGATTCCTGTGAGCCCGAAAAGCTAAACCCCTTTTTCCAATTAGTTTTACATCTATAATTCTTTCCAATACGTGCTTGCGTTCAAGAGAATTTTTTTTTGACGTAAGCTACCTTCATTTGAGAATATTAAACCATAAATATCTTTACTTTTAAGTTAAAGCATATGCCTATAAATATAATTTTCATAGATCTTATTATTTTCATGTTCACGTTGCAGAGTATGCTTCCAGTCTTTCATTCCATCATTTACAAACGAACATTCATTCTTATCGCTGTATGCCAAGCACACGGAACAAAATAGAGATTCTTTTTCTAAACAATATGATAATCATCGTCTGCTTATTTTATCATCTCTGTAAAATATAACATTTGGCTTAAATGGCCAATAAGTTATATCACCAATAGTTGGCTGACAAGGATGTTTGTTAAAAAAATACTCAAAATTTTGACTTGTTGGTTTTGTGAAACAACTAGCTGATAAGCATTCAAAATATTTGTTACTTGGTAAGTTAGACTTGAACATGAAGACTTTGCGTTGATAATCGACGTTTCAATTTTGTCCGTTTCAATGGGGCAGATAAGATTGTCATCTTTTGTCGAATTTGATGAATGCTATTCTTGATCAATGATTTTTCAACATCAGGTGCACTAACTTTAGAAGCTAAAGCAAACAAATCACTTCTTGAATTTTTTTTAACAACTTCGTGAAGTACTTTTAGCCTTTTCTCTCTCTCTTTATGAGCACCTTTTCTTTTTTTTCAGTTTTCCTTGATTAAAAACTATAACAAACTTTGATTTTTTCCCTACACAATCTCATAGCCAACGCAATCACAAGTATCACAAGTATGACCTTTTGAAAGCACCTTTTTCAGACGGCCGTGGATGATATCAAAAAGTGTTTAATTTGCACTTTCTTTACATTGTTGGATGCGCCAGTTTTAATTTTTTGAATAACTTTGTAAATTAAATTTCAAAATAATTGAGACAAACGGCATCATACTAAAAAAAATAAACTCAATAACATATTAAAATTTGAACAAAATCGTAAGAGCCGTTTTCGAGAAAAAATTTTAATTTTTTGAATAACTTTGTAAATTAAATTTCAAAATAGTTGAGACAAACGGCAATATACTAAGAAAAAACAACACAATAACATATTAAAAATTGAACAAAATCGTAAGAGATGTTTTCGAGAAATTTTTTTAATTATTTGAATAACTTTGTATATTAAATTTCAAAATAGTTGAGACAAACGGCATCATACTAAGAAAAATTAACTCAATAACATACTAAAATGTGAACAAAATCGTAAGAGCCGTTTTCGAGAAAAATTTTTAATTTTTTGAATAACTTTGTAAATTAAATTTCAAAATAGTTGAGACAAACGGCCTATACTAGAAAAAATAAACTCAATAACATACTAAAATTTGAACAAAATCGTAAAAGCCGTTTTCGAGAAAAATTTTTAATTTTTTCAATAACTTTGTAAATTAAATTTCAAAATAGTTGAGACAAACGGCATCATACTAAGAAAAATAAACTCAATAACATACTAAAATTTGAACAAAATCGTAAGAGCCGTTTTCGACAAAAATTTTTAATTTTTTGAATAACTTTGTAAATTAAATTTCAAAATAGTTGAGAGAAACGGCATCATACTAAGAAAAATTAACTCAATAACATACTAAAATTTGAACAAAATCGTAAAAGCCGTTTTCGAGAAATTTTTTTAATTTTTTCAATAACTTTGTAAATTAAATTTCAAAATAGTTGAGACAAACGGCATTATACTAAGAAAAATAAACACAATAACATACTAAAATTTGAACAAAATCGTAAGAGCCGTTTTCGAGAAAATTTTTTAATTTTTTGAATAACTTTGTAAATTAAATTTCAAAATAGTTGAGACAAATGGCATTATACTAAGAAAAATTAACTCAATAACATACTAAAATGTGAACAAAATCGTAAGAGCCGTTTTCGAGAAAAAATTTTAATTTTTTCAATAACTTTGTAAATAAAATTTCAAAATAGTTGAGACAAACAGCATTATACTAAGAAAAATAAACAAAATAACATATTAAAATTTGAACAAAATCGTAAGAGCCGTTTGGGAGAAACATTTTTAATTTTTTGAATAACTTTGTAAATTAAATTTCAAAATAGTTGAGACAAACGGCATCATACTAAGAAAAATAAACAAAATAACATATTAAAATTTGAACAAAATCGTAAGAGCTGTTGCCGAGAAAAATTTTTAATTTTTTCAATAACTTTGTAAATTAAATTTTAAAATAGTTAAGACAAACGGCATCATACTAAGAAAAATAAACTCAATAACTAATTAAAATTTGAACAAAATCGTAAGAGCCGTTTTCGAGAAAAAATTTTAATTTTTTGAATAACTTTGTAAATTAAATTTCAAAATAGTTGAGACAAACGGCCTATACTAGAAAAAATAAACAAAATAACATACTAAAATTTGAACAAAATCGTAAGAGCCGTTTTCGAGAAAAATTTTTAATTTTTTGAATAACTTTGTAAATTAAATTTCAAAATAGTTGAGACAAACGGCATCATACTAAGAAAAATAAACTCAATAACATACTAAAATTTGAACAAAATCGTAAAAGCCGTTTTCGAGAAAAAATTTTAATTTTTTGAATAACTTTGTAAATTAAATTTCAAAATAGTTGAGACAAACGGCATCATACTAAGAAAAATTAACTCAATAACATACTAAAATTTGAACAAAATCGTAAGAGCAGTTTTCGAGAAAAATTTTTAATTTTTTGAATAACTTTGTAAATTAAATTTTAAAATAGTTGAGACAAACGGCATCATACTAAGAAAAATTAACTCAATAACATACTAAAATTTGAACAAAATCGTAAGAGCCGTTTTCGACAAAATTTTTTAATTTTTTGAATAACTTTGTAAATTAAATTTCAAAATAGTTGAGAGAAACGGCATCATACTAAGAAAAATTAACTCAATAACATACTAAAATTTGAACAAAATCGTAAAAGCCGTTTTCGAGAAAAATTTTTAATTTTTTGAATAACTTTGTAAATTAAATTTCAAAATAGTTGAGACAAACGGCATCAAACTCAGAAAAATAAACTCAATAACATACTAAAATTTGAACAAAATCGTAAGATCCGTTTTCGAAAAAAATTTTCAATTTTTTGAATAACTTTGTAAATTAAATTTCAAAATAGTTGAGACAAACGGCATCATACTAAGAAAAATTAACTTCATAACATACTAAAATTTGAACAAAATCGTAAGAGCCGTTTTCGAGAAAAATTTTTAATTTTTTGAATAACTTTGTAAATTAAATTTCAAAATAGTTAAGACAAACGGCATCATACTAAGAAAAATTAACTCAATAACATACTAAAATTTGAAAAAAGTCGTAAGAGCTGTTTTCAAAAAAAAATTTTAATTTTTTGAATAACTTTGTAAATTAAATTTCAAAATAGTTGAGACAAACGGCATCAAATTTAGAAAAATAAACTCAATAACATACTAAAATTTGAACAAAATCGTAAGAGCCGTTTTTGAGAAAAAATTTTAATTTTTTGAATAACTTTGTAAATTAAATTTCAAAATAGTTGAGACAAACGGCATCAAACTCAGAAAAATAAACTCAATAACATACTAAAATTTGAACAAAATCGTAAGAGCCGTTTTTGAGAAAAAATTTTAATTTTTTGAATAACTTTGTAAATTAAATTTCAAAATAGTTGAGACAAACGGCATCATACTAAGAAAAATAAACTCAATAACATACTAAAATTTGAACAAAATCGTAAGAGCCGTTTTCGAGAAAAATTTTTAATTTTTTGAATAACTTTGTAAATTAAATTTCAAAATAGTTGAGACAAACGGCATCATACTAAGAAAAATAAACTCAATAACATACTAAAATTTGAACAAAATCGTAAGAGCCGTTTTCGAGAAAAATTTCTAATTTTTTGAATAACTTTGTAAATTAAATTTCAAAATAGTTGAGACAAACGGCATCATACTAAGAAAAATAAACTCAATAACATACTAAAATTTGAACAAAATCGTAAGAGCCGTTTTCGACAAAAATTTTTAATTTTTTGAATAACTTTGTAAATTAAATTTCAAAATAGTTGAGAGAAACGGCATCATACTAAGAAAAATTAACTCAATAACATACTAAAATTTGAACAAAATCGTAAAAGCCGTTTTCGAGAAATTTTTTTAATTTTTTCAATAACTTTGTAAATTAAATTTCAAAATAGTTGAGACAAACGGCATTATACTAAGAAAAATAAACACAATAACATACTAAAATTTGAACAAAATCGTAAGAGCCGTTTTCGAGAAAATTTTTTAATTTTTTGAATAACTTTGTAAATTAAATTTCAAAATAGTTGAGACAAATGGCATTATACTAAGAAAAATTAACTCAATAACATACTAAAATGTGAACAAAATCGTAAGAGCCGTTTTCGAGAAAAAATTTTAATTTTTTCAATAACTTTGTAAATAAAATTTCAAAATAGTTGAGACAAACAGCATTATACTAAGAAAAATAAACAAAATAACATATTAAAATTTGAACAAAATCGTAAGAGCCGTTTGGGAGAAACATTTTTAATTTTTTGAATAACTTTGTAAATTAAATTTCAAAATAGTTGAGACAAACGGCATCATACTAAGAAAAATAAACAAAATAACATATTAAAATTTGAACAAAATCGTAAGAGCTGTTGCCGAGAAAAATTTTTAATTTTTTCAATAACTTTGTAAATTAAATTTTAAAATAGTTAAGACAAACGGCATCATACTAAGAAAAATAAACTCAATAACTAATTAAAATTTGAACAAAATCGTAAGAGCCGTTTTCGAGAAAAAATTTTAATTTTTTGAATAACTTTGTAAATTAAATTTCAAAATAGTTGAGACAAACGGCCTATACTAGAAAAAATAAACAAAATAACATACTAAAATTTGAACAAAATCGTAAGAGCCGTTTTCGAGAAAAATTTTTAATTTTTTGAATAACTTTGTAAATTAAATTTCAAAATAGTTGAGACAAACGGCATCATACTAAGAAAAATAAACTCAATAACATACTAAAATTTGAACAAAATCGTAAAAGCCGTTTTCGAGAAAAAATTTTAATTTTTTGAATAACTTTGTAAATTAAATTTCAAAATAGTTGAGACAAACGGCATCATACTAAGAAAAATTAACTCAATAACATACTAAAATTTGAACAAAATCGTAAGAGCAGTTTTCGAGAAAAATTTTTAATTTTTTGAATAACTTTGTAAATTAAATTTTAAAATAGTTGAGACAAACGACATCATACTAAGAAAAATAAACTCAATAACATACTAAAATTTGAACAAAATCGTAAGAGCCGTTTTCGAGAAAAATTTTTAATTTTTTGAATAACTTTGTAAATTAAATTTCAAAATAGTTGAGACAAACGGCATCAAATTTAGAAAAATAAACTCAATAACATACTAAAATTTGAACAAAATCGTAAGAGCCGTTTTTGAGAAAAAATTTTAATTTTTTGAATAACTTTGTAAATTAAATTTCAAAATAGTTGAGACAAACGGCATCATACTAAGAAAAATAAACTCAATAACATACTAAAATTTGTACAAAATCGTAAGATCCGTTTTCGAAAAAAATTTTCAATTTTTTGAATAACTTTGTAAATTAAATTTCAAAATAGTTGAGACAAACGGCATCATACTAAGAAAAATTAACTTCATAACATACTAAAATTTGAACAAAATCGTAAAAGCCGTTTTCGAGAAATTTTTTAATTTTTTCAATAACTTTGTAAATAAAATTTCAAAATAGTTGAGACAAACAGCATTATACTAAGAAAAATAAACAAAATAACATATTAAAATTTGAACAAAATCGTAAGAGCCGTTTGGGAGAAAC
Source organism: Elmis aenea (assembly GCA_947652605.1). Classification (NCBI taxonomy): domain Eukaryota; kingdom Metazoa; phylum Arthropoda; class Insecta; order Coleoptera; family Elmidae; genus Elmis; species Elmis aenea. The sequence goes on from OX393581.1 coordinate 44,616,750, forward strand.
ATTTTTAATTTTTTGAATAACTTTGTAAATTAAATTTCAAAATAGTTGAGACAAACGGCATCATACTAAGAAAAATAAACAAAATAACATATTAAAATTTGAACAAAATCGTAAGAGCTGTTGCCGAGAAAAATTTTTAATTTTTTCAATAACTTTGTAAATTAAATTTTAAAATAGTTAAGACAAACGGCATCATACTAAGAAAAATAAACTCAATAACTAATTAAAATTTGAACAAAATCGTAAGAGCCGTTTTCGAGAAAAAATTTTAATTTTTTGAATAACTTTGTAAATTAAATTTCAAAATAGTTGAGACAAACGGCCTATACTAGAAAAAATAAACAAAATAACATACTAAAATTTGAACAAAATCGTAAGAGCCGTTTTCGAGAAAAAATTTTAATTTTTTGAATAACTTTGTAAATTAAATTTCAAAATAGTTGAGACAAACGGCATCATACTAAGAAAAATAAACTCAATAACATACTAAAATTTGAACAAAATCGTAAAAGCCGTTTTCGAGAAAAAATTTTAATTTTTTGAATAACTTTGTAAATTAAATTTCAAAATAGTTGAGACAAACGGCATCATACTAAGAAAAATTAACTCAATAACATACTAAAATTTGAACAAAATCGTAAGAGCAGTTTTCGAGAAAAATTTTTAATTTTTTGAATAACTTTGTAAATTAAATTTTAAAATAGTTGAGACAAACGGCATTATACTAAGAAAAATTAACTCAATAACATACTAAAATTTGAACAAAATCGTAAGAGCCGTTTTCGACAAAATTTTTTAATTTTTTGAATAACTTTGTAAATTAAATTTCAAAATAGTTGAGAGAAACGGCATCATACTAAGAAAAATTAACTCAATAACATACTAAAATTTGAACAAAATCGTAAAAGCCGTTTTCGAGAAAAATTTTTAATTTTTTGAATAACTTTGTAAATTAAATTTCAAAATAGTTGAGACAAACGGCATCAAACTCAGAAAAATAAACTCAATAACATACTAAAATTTGAACAAAATCGTAAGATCCGTTTTCGAAAAAAATTTTCAATTTTTTGAATAACTTTGTAAATTAAATTTCAAAATAGTTGAGACAAACGGCATCATACTAAGAAAAATTAACTTCATAACATACTAAAATTTGAACAAAATCGTAAGAGCCGTTTTCGAGAAAAATTTTTAATTTTTTGAATAACTTTGTAAATTAAATTTCAAAATAGTTAAGACAAACGGCATCATACTAAGAAAAATTAACTCAATAACATACTAAAATTTGAAAAAAGTCGTAAGAGCTGTTTTCAAAAAAAAATTTTAATTTTTTGAATAACTTTGTAAATTAAATTTCAAAATAGTTGAGACAAACGGCATCAAATTTAGAAAAATAAACTCAATAACATACTAAAATTTGAACAAAATCGTAAGAGCCGTTTTTGAGAAAAAATTTTAATTTTTTGAATAACTTTGTAAATTAAATTTCAAAATAGTTGAGACAAACGGCATCATACTAAGAAAAATAAACTCAATAACATACTAAAATTTGTACAAAATCGTAAGATCCGTTTTCGAAAAAAATTTTCAATTTTTTGAATAACTTTGTAAATTAAATTTCAAAATAGTTGAGACAAACGGCATCATACTAAGAAAAATTAACTCAATAACATACTAAAATTTGAAAAAAGTCGTAAGAGCTGTTTTCAAAAAAAAATTTTAATTTTTTGAATAACTTTGTAAATTAAATTTCAAAATAGTTGAGACAAACGGCATCAAATTTAGAAAAATAAACTCAATAACATACTAAAATTTGAACAAAATCGTAAGAGCCGTTTTTGAGAAAAAATTTTAATTTTTTGAATAACTTTGTAAATTAAATTTCAAAATAGTTGAGACAAACGGCATCATACTAAGAAAAATAAACTCAATAACATACTAAAATTTGTACAAAATCGTAAGATCCGTTTTCGAAAAAAATTTTCAATTTTTTGAATAACTTTGTAAATTAAATTTCAAAATAGTTGAGACAAACGGCATTATACTAAGAAAAATTAACTTCATAACATACTAAAATTTGAACAAAATCGTAAAAGCCGTTTTCGAGAAATTTTTTAATTTTTTTAATAACTTTGTAAATAAAATTTCAAAATAGTTGAGACAAAAGGCATTATACTAGAAAAAATAAACAAAATAACATATTAAAATTTGAACAAAATCGTAAGAGCCGTTTGGGAGAAAAATTTTTAATTTTTTGAATAACTTTGTAAATTAAATTTCAAAATAGTTGAGACAAACGGCATCATACTAAGAAAAATAAACTCAATAACATATTAAAATTTGAACAAAATCGTAAGAGCTAGCTGTTGCCGAGAAAAATTTTTAATTTTTTGAATAACTTTGTAAATTAAATTTTAAAATAGTTGAGACAAACGGCATCATACTAAGAAAAATAAACTCAATAACATATTAAAATTTGAACAAAATCGTAAGAGCCATTTTCGAGAAAAATTTTTAATTTTTTGAATAACTTTGTAAATTAAATTTCAAAATAGTTGAGACAAACGACATCATACTAAGAAAAATAAACTCAATAACATACTAAAATTTGAACAAAATCGTAAGAGCCGTTTTCAAGAAAAATTTTTAATTTTTTGAATAACTTTGTAAATTAAATTTCAAAATAGTTGAGACAAACGGCATCATACTAAGAAAAATAAACTCAATAACATACTAAAATTTGAACAAAATCGTAAAAGCCGTTTTCGAGAAAAATTTTTAATTTTTTGAATAACTTTGTAAATTAAATTTTAAAATAGTTGAGACAAACGGCATCATACTAAGAAAAATAAACTCAATAACATATTAAAATTTGAACAAAATCGTAAGAGCCATTTTCGAGAAAAATTTTTAATTTTTTGAATAACTTTGTAAATTAAATTTCAAAATAGTTGAGACAAACGGCATCATACTAAGAAAAATAAACTCAATAACATACTAAAATTTGAACAAAATCGTAAGAGCCGTTTTCGAGAAAAATTTTTAATTTTTTGAATAACTTTGTAAATTAAATTTCAAAATAGTTGAGACAAACGGCATCATACTAAGAAAAATAAACTCAATAACATACTAAAATTTGAACAAAATCGTAAGAGCCGTTTTCGAGAAAAATTTCTAATTTTTTGAATAACTTTGTAAATTAAATTTCAAAATAGTTGAGACAAACGGCATCATACTAAGCAAAATTAACTCAATAACATACTAAAATTTGAACAAAATCGTAAGAGCCGTTTTCGAGAAAATTTTTTAATTTTTTCAATAACTTTGTAAATTAAATTTCAAAATAGTTGAGACAAACGGCATTATACTAAGAAAAATAAACACAATAACATACTAAAATTTGAACAAAATCGTAAGAGCCGTTTTCGACAAAAATTTTTAATTTTTGAATAACTTTGTAAATTAAATTTCAAAATAGTTGGACCAACGGCATTATACTAAGAAAAATTAACTCAATAACATACTAAAATGCGAACAAAATCGTAAGAGCCGTTTTCGAGAAAAAATTTTAATTTTTTGAATAACTTTGTAAATTAAATTTCAAAATAGTTGAGACAAACGGCATTATACTAAGAAAAATTAACTCAATAACATACTAAAATGTGAACAAAATCGTAAGAGCCGTTTTCGAGAAAAATTTTTAATTTTTTGAATAACTTTGTAAATAAAATTTCAAAATAGTTGAGACAAACGGCATTATACTAAGAAAAATAAACAAAATAACATATTAAAATTTGAACAAAATCGTAAGAGCCGTTTGGGAGAAACATTTTTAATTTTTTGAATAACTTTGTAAATTAAATTTCAAAATAGTTGAGACAAACGGCATCATACTAAGAAAAATAAACTCAATAACATATTAAAATTTTTTAAACAAAATCGTAAGAGCTGTTGCCGAGAAAAATTTTAAATATTTTGAATAACTTTGTAAATTAAATTTTAAAATAGTTGAGACAAACGGCATTATACTAAGAAAAATAAACTCAATAACATATTAAAATTTGAACAAAATCGTAAGAGCCGTTTTCGAGAAAATTTTTTAATTTTTTCAATAACTTTGTAAATTAAATTTCAAAATAGTTGAGACAAACGGCATTATACTAAGAAAAATAAACACAATAACATACTAAAATTTGAACAAAATCGTAAGAGCCGTTTTCGACAAAAATTTTTAATTTTTGAATAACTTTGTAAATTAAATTTCAAAATAGTTGAGACAAACGGCATTATACTAAGAAAAATTAACTCAATAACATACTAAAATGCGAACAAAATCGTAAGAGCCGTTTTCGAGAAAAAATTTTAATTTTTTCAATAACTTTGTAAATAAAATTTCAAAATAGTTGAGACAAACGGCATTATACTAGAAAAAATTAACAAAATAATATATTAAAATTTGAACAAAATCGTAAGAGCCGTTTGGGAGAAAAATTTTTAATTTTTTGAATAACTTTGTAAATTAAATTTCAAAATAGTTGAGACAAACGGCATTATACTAAGAAAAATTAACTCAATAACATACTAAAATGTGAACAAAATCGTAAGAGCCGTTTTCGACAAAAATTTTTAATTTTTTGAATAACTTTGTAAACAAAATTTCAAAATAGTTGAGACAAACGGCATTATACTAAGAAAAATTAACTCAATAACATACTAAAATGCGAACAAAATCGTAAGAGCCGTTTTCGAGAAAAAATTTTAATTTTTTCAATAACTTTGTAAATAAAATTTCAAAATAGTTGAGACAAACGGCATTATACTAGAAAAAATAAACAAAATAACATATTAAAATTTGAACAAAATCGTAAGAGCCGTTTGGGAGAAACATTTTTAATTTTTTGAATAACTTTGTAAATTAAATTTCAAAATAGTTGAGACAAACGGCATCATACTAAGAAAAATAAACTCAATAACATATTAAAATTTGAACAAAATCGTAAGAGCTGTTGCCGAGAAAAATTTTTAATTTTTTGAATAACTTTGTAAATTAAATTTTAAAATAGTTGAGACAAACGGCATTATACTAAGAAAAATAAACTCAATAACATATTAAAATTTGAACAAAATCGTAAAAGCCGTTTTCGAGAAAAATTTTTAATTTTTTGAATTACTTTGTAAATTAAATTTCAAAATAGTTGAGACAAACGGCATCATACTAAGAAAAATAAACTCAATAACATACTAAAATTTGAACAAAATCGTAAGAGACGTTTTCGAGAAAATTTTTTAATTTTTTCAATAACTTTGTAAATTAAATTTCAAAATAGTTGAGACAAACGGCATTATACTAAGAAAAATAAACACAATAACATATTAAAATTTGAACAAAATCGTAAGAGCCGTTTTCGAGAAATTTTTTTAATTTTTTGAATAACTTTGTAAATTAAATTTCAAAATAGTTGAGACAAACGGCATCATACTAAGAAAAATAAACTCAATAACATACTAAAATGTAAACAAAATTTGCACAATTGTAGCAAAAATAGATTATTCTTATATATTATTTCTAATTACACATATATCAGTAAAATTATTTACATATATTCATAAATATAATATAAATCATTGAAAATTCGTTTCTTTGGTTGGAGAAATCACGTCCTAATAAACTAACATACCTAGTATAAAGCAGCCTTCTCCCCAATAAAATCGGTTATTTAGATTCCTTTCCATATTATTAATAAGAAAAAAAAAATTATTCATTAAATACCTAAATTTATTAGAATCGATAAAGTTGGTTTCTCCTGTTGTTTGATTATAGGTTAAATAAACGAAAAGCTGCTGGTTTTCAAACAGGTTTATTCGTTGCAAATTTTAAAAAAGATCCGACATGTTTCGCCGATGTTATTTTATCGGCATGCTCAGGGATGTTTTTTTAAAAAGTTGAAAAATGTTGAATTATGTTAAAATTGTTGAACATTTGTGTTGCTTTAAAATCAACAGATAATTCAATTTTTTCACAAATGTTCAACAATTTTAACATAATTCAACATTTTTCAACTTTTTAAAAAAACATCCCTGAGGATGCCGATAAAATAACATCAGCGAAACATGTCGGATCTTTTTTAAAATTTGCAACGAATAAACCTGTTTGAAAACCAGCAACTTTTCGTTTATTTAATTTATTAGAATCTTTTGGTTCTTTAAGAAACATTTTTTTCATACATTTATTCCTTTTTAATTAAATTTAATTTTTGAAGTAATAGATGTTAGGATGTTTTTCTGTATTATTTTTAAACTCATCATAAAAATAATTACAAGAAATATTCTTGTAATTGTATGCATTAAGTTTAAGTTCGAATATTAAATAAACTTCACTAAACATTCTCATTTCAAAAAAGAGGGTAACCGAAAAAGAGAACAAAAGTGAACATTTTTACATGAAAAAAGAAAAAGAAATATCAGAATTAAAAAAGAGAAAATGTTTCTTTAAAGTGATATTCTGGCAACCCTATGTAAATGAATTTAATAATATTAAATTATAAGGTTCGGCCACATCATTTTAAGCCTGTTCTGTCCTCAATTAAATTGATAAATTTAATATCATCCATAATAAAAGAAAACAACAACTCACAACACACACAAAGGTTACGATTTGAGTGCAAAGCGAGCGGTATTTGCCAAGAGGAGTGGGTCTACCCACTCGCGTAGAACGCGAATGGAGCGCCTGCGAGAGGAGACGTTGGGAATACGATTGTCAGTGGTTTGTGCACCCCTAGCGTTCAACGGTAGCGATATCGCTGAACAGGAGGAGTTGAGAATACCAGCCCTGGTTCCAAACCTTATCGTAGTTTTAAAGTCGAGGATCTGGAAAATGCCATACAAGCCGTTCAAGCTGGAATGTCAAAAAAACTGGCAACAAAAACCTATAAAGTACCTCGGTCAACATTAGCTTGGAAGGTTCTTGGAAAGCATTTGGGGTCAGTTGGTCATCCAAGAGTTTTTTCGAGCGAAGAGGAGGCCACCATAGCGGAGACACTTGGCGTTGTCACCAATTGGGGTTTTTCCCTAACTAGGCTGGATGTAAGGACTGTTATTTTAAAATATCTTGAAAACAGGGAAAAACAGTTAGTATTTTCAAAGACAACATCCCTGGAGAGGATTTCCTTAATTCGTTTATTCAAAGAAACAACCTGTCCATACGTCTTGCTTCTAACATCAAGAGATCCAGAGCTTCCGTTGACCGTACTTATAGACATTTTAAATTTTTTCAACAACATTAATGATGCTTTAATTGATGTGGATAATTTTAACATATATAACTACGATGAACATGCATTTATATTGTTGGTTTTATTAAATTTGTCGAGTGTGACCAAGTAGCCCCAACCCCGGGGCTACTTGGTCACCACATTTTTAATTTTTTTTTTCAAAAACTGTATTCAAATTAGAGCCTCTGGATAATTTAGGTGTTGTATATTGCTATTGTCGGTAAAATCAAATTTATTTGAAATCAAAATATCGATTAGTTTCAGAATTACCTTAAAAAAAGTGATCAAATGGTGTCCAAGTAGCCCCCGATTACGGTATTTAATAGAAAACCCATAATTTTATAGCGCAGTAATTGTTTTTTAATAGTTGCCAATAATGTCGTAATATACCAGAAATGGCTGCTCCTCAAACCTGGTGGTAGATAAATCTTCTCAAATCTCGGAAGTGTTTGGTTAATCCATCCGTCAGAGCGCGAAGTATCCCGTGTAGTCCGTGAAAGACGCGAACAAGATGCGAAATGTACGCGTAGGAGGTTGAACCGGACCAATGGCGCTCGATATGCAAAGTGGGCGTGGAACTTTCTCTCATTTTTCTGACGTTTATATATGCTTCTTGTTGCATTAAAATGTAATTTGGACGTGGAGTTCTACTTAAGCCGTGAACATTTAACCTCTGCGCTAGAAGCATCATAAGCGGCGGATTAATTTACAAGATTACAAGTTGGTGTATGACAATGAATGTTGGCAAATTAATCAAAATGATGTGTAGATGCAGTACTAAGTTGTTCGTGATTTGTTCCTCACGTAGCCTTTTGTTTTAACAATCATCTGAATAGTTTTAAACTTAGTATAAGGTCGTACTTTGATAGTTATTTGTTTCAACAGCGTAAGCTGTTTCTTGGTGTTAATTTTTGAGTACTATTAATATAGTAGATATAAATAAATACAGAAAACTGTTCTTTAATACTACCTATGTTAGGACATTCTCAAAAAAAAATTTAACATTCCATTAAAGCGAAATATTGTCAGAAAAAAATGTAAACCTATAAAGTAGTGCAAGTATTTTTGTTCAACAAGTTTTGTCTCACTTATTTTGCCAGGTAACGTTGAAATGAAAAATAAGATTACGATTTTCTTGACGTTGTTTACAAACACGTTCATTTTTTTATTTATATAGGTATATTGAGAAAAAGGACAGGAAATGTGGGAAGAATATTTAAGTTTAGGAACAACATTTTCTGGAAATAGAGAAGTCCCAAAAACAACAAAAGTAGAAGTGGTCAAAAAGGTAGTAACTCCGGCACTTTTATACGGAAGTGAAACGTGGGCACTAACAAATAAAAGTAGTAGCCGAGTGAATGCAGCTGAAATGAGATTTCTAAGAAAAATCCAAGGAAAAACAAAAAAAAAGCAGAATCAGAAACGAAACATATAGAGAAGAATTAAAGATAAAATCAGTTGTAACCAAAATACAGGAAAGGCAGCTGGGATGGTTGGGTCACATTTATAGGATGAAAGAAGAAAGGTTAACCAGAAGAGCATATGAAGCAATAACACAGGGAAAAAACAAACGAGGTAGACCAAGAAAAACCTGGCACGACGAAGTTAAAAAAGCAGCAGCGGATAGAAACATCAAATGGAAAAACATAAAAAGGCTAGCACAAGACAGAAAAACATGGAAAAAAATCAGCACAACGCATCTCAACAGTCCTACACCTATAACAGTAGAAGGACTCATGACTAAATAAAAATAATATTGAGAACGGGCAAATTTATGATCAATTTTAAGAAAAATAAAATATATTTCTATGGGGAGCGTAACGAAAATCAAAATGATTTTTAATCTTGTATTGCCATTTTTTATATTAAAAAATGTAAATGTAAAATGTAAAACAAAAAATGAGACCTAGGCAACTGGAAAATAGATTTTATTTTAAAATAGTATATCATTTCTCGATCGACATAATAAGAGCGATGTACGAAAAAAAAATATAACTTTAAGAACCCAGAAGAAGAAACGGCAGAGTTTGAAACAAAAGACGGCTTAAAACAAAAATGTGTGCTCACTGCAGTATGATTCTTAGTAGTTATAGATGGGATAATTAAAGAAGTAAAACAAACAAAAATAAAACCGTTTCACCTAGGCAACTGGAAAATGGAAAAAAAAATAAACAAAACTGAGCTAATGTTCGCAGACGACAAGGTCTTAGTCGCATAAACAATACAAAATCTGCAACATAATCTAGAAACTCTAAACCAGGAATTGTAAAAAATTAATATGAAAATAAATACCGAAAAAACTAAATCTATGATCGTTACAACAGAGAACAAAGGACATAACATCATTTTAAATAGGCTTAGGTTGGAACAGGTAAAAAGCTTTAAATATTAGGGAGTGATCATAGAGAAAAATGGAGGAATGGATAAGGAAATAATCGAAAGGACAGGAAACGTGGGAAGAATATTTAACAGTTAAAGAAAAACATCTTTTTGGAAATAGAGAAGTCCCAAAAACAACAAAAGTAGAAGTAGTCAAAAACGTAGTAACTCCGGCACTTTTATACGAAAATGAAACGTGGACACTCACAAATAAAAATAGTAGCCGAGTGAACGCAGCAGAAATGAGGTTTTTAAGAAAAATCCAAGGAAAAACAAAAAAAGATAGAATCAGAAATGAAACAATTAAAGATAAAATCAGTTTTAACAAAGATGCAAGAAAGGCAGCTGGTGGTTGTTTCACATTTATAGGATGAAAGAAGAAAGGTTAACCAGAAAAGCCTATGAAGCAAGAGCACAAGGAAAAAACAAACGAGGTAGACCAAGAAAAACCTGGCAAGACGAATTTAAAAAAGCAGCAACGAACAGAAGCAACAATTGGAAAGACTTAAAAAAGCTAGCACAAGACAGGAAAACATGAAAAAAGTCAGCACAACACAACTCAACAGTCCTACACCTAAAAGTCGAAGGACTCATGACTAAATAAATAATTACCTAAAGCACGTTTTTACTTACCTAACCTAAATTCATTTTCCTCTTAACATGAAATTCTGCGAACAATTTGGCTTTGAAATCAATGTGATCGAGATAAATGACTCTAAATGTGACAGTTTTCATTAATTTTACATTCACTTGTTAAAAAGTGTAAAGCTCAAAGTTTGCTTTTTTAAATTGTGTATCATAATAGTATATTACATAACAGGAGTTGTAAGAAGCATATTGCGTAATTGCTTTACCCTCGTGTTATGTAGCTTCTTTTTCTACGATCAAATAATAACTACGATTTAACGGCTTTTTGGCTAATATATACATGTAATTACGTTGTTATTTACATTAGTGATAGTAGAAAAAGCGTTTTTAATTCGCAATTTTAGCCGGAAGTTTTTTTTTGTCGTTACCCTTGCAATTCTATAAGAAAAATTAATTGTACAACCCCTTGGAATAATAAAAACATATACGTTCTGTTATCATATTCCTTACACAATGACTGATAAACTATCACTTATCGAATTGATTGGTTATAATTGGCCAATTGGCTTGTCATAGTCATAGCTAATTACAGCTGTCTTCTGCTTGTTAGAACCCTCGATATTTCTGCAGTAAACATATGTCTCGTATAAGGGTATCACTCTAAATTGTCATTTATAAAAACGTTCCCTAAATAGGAAACCTAACGCATTATACGACAGCATACCGAGTTTGTGAAAGTCATTTGTGGTTCTGATGTATGTAAAGTCATAAGAGGGATACGGCCACCGATAATTGTTTATATACGGGTTTTATCTGTCGATCTGAATATTAATTTTAATTTTGAGTATTGTATCTTGAAACGTAGCTGAATGCGTGAGAATTAATTGTTGTGTCGGATAAAAAATTAAATTTAATTGGTGCGGTTGCCATTATAGTGGCACTATTACGCGTTGCCGTGCGTTCGTCAAGTGACTGACAACTTTTTAGCTTTAAATATTGCCAAGTTGTATGGCGTTTGAATATTAACGTGCCTTGTAAAGGAAGGTCGACAGTAAGGCAACAGCATTTCTAAACTATATTATATCCCTTCTATATAGGGTGCACCAAATTCGAATGTTTTACTGTTGCCGTTATAGTTAGCGAAAATCTGATATCGGTCTCTTGGGCTATTTTTGTGAGAAAAGGATGCCTATGTAGTGAGATTTTTTATATAACTTTCCATTTAGGCACTACAGCCAAAAAATGAAATTTCATTATTTTTGAAAATTTACTATAACTTCTTTATTTATTTAAATAGAACAAAATGTTATTAAGGTCATTTTTACAGATTATTTTGCTTAATTTAAAAACAACATAAAAATTATTTTAGCGACCTTGACTTTCGAGATCTAAAGTAAAATATACAGGGTGTGTATAAATTGGCGGGAGCGCTACACGTGGCGATGCTCTTCGCAAAATTCGAAAATCTTAGTACAAAAATGTTGTACCATGCTTGCTGTGTCTGCAAGAGGTCCTCAAAGTTTTGACATTCTGTCTTTAAAGCGTTAGGTACCTATTGTTTAATATTTGTTAATGAAAAAGCTGCGATTTGGAATAAAAATAAATTTCGAATAATAGTTTTTCTTAGATATTGTGTTTTTCCTTTAAAAATCGGTGTTGAAAATATGTTAATCACTGATTTAAATGAAAATAATACACATGGCAACATTGTCATTAGCTGTCACCTTTGTTTTTCTCGTAATTATTTCAAGTTTGTGTTGGACGATACCTAAAAGTTTGCAGCTATGTTTACGAACTGAGGACTTTCAGTTCGAACAAATATCATAAATACCTAAGTAGAAATTGCTGATAAAAAATGTCCAAACGCATATCAAGGGATGCAATGTTGCCAATTTTTTTTCTTTAAATGGTTCCTGAGGCCATATAAAGCAAGGTACAACATTTTTGTATAAAGATTTTCGACTTTAAACGCATGTCTAAGTAAATTTTTGAACTTTTAAGCCATCCGTGTATTCTTTTGTATTTTATAACTGTTTATTGTGGTTCTGTGAACATGGCTAAATTTGAGCACTTTGAAAAAATTAATATGTTAAAAGTTACATTGTAAGTGATAAAAACGTAGCGACTGCTGCAAAATTTACTTGGAAAAGACGTTTAGTTGTTTAATAATTGCAGACATCACTTGTTTACGAAATCCTGGCAAAGTTTGATAAGAAAATTTCAACATAATTAGCCATATCTCGGTTATTTTTTGCAACAAATATATAAAACTATATATTTTTGAAAAGCTAAACAAATCCCTTTCATAAAAAATTGTGGACAACTAGGGTTTATATTTAAAAAATAATAGTTTAGGTACTTCATATTTCGATAGTTGGAGCTCGCTAAAAAAATAATTTTGTTTTTATACAAGCATAAAAATTTGTAAAAACATCCTTTATATCATTTTGTTCTAATTTAGTAAATAAAGAAGTTACCTATAGCAAATTTTCAAAAATAATAAAATATCTTTTTTCGTGTGTAGAGCCAAAATGAAAAGCGATATAAAAAATCTGATCACACAGGCGTTTTTTTCTCAATAATATAGCCCAAGAAATCGATACCTGATTTTATATTCAAAACTTTTTTTTTGAAATTCGATTTTAATATACAGAGTGGCAATAATCTATATGTGCTATATGGGTCACTTTGTTATTATAAGAGCTACATGGTTGGTTAACTTAACAAAGTTGGGCAGAATTTCAAGACGAATTTAATGCCATTTTAATATTTTATCACAGCACCTTCAACTTTTTAAATATTTCTAAAAAACTAAAAACAGACGATTTTTGGAATGGTAAATAATTCCATAGCTTCCTATGGTAAAACCAAAATGTGAAATGATCCTGTAAACCTTTTTACGTGGAATTAGAAAAAAAATCCTAAAAGTCATGGCATACTCGATATTTTAGATATAAGCCAAACTGAATTTGTTTTTTGGATTGGCAAACATAGTTAACCATACCCAGGGCCTACTAGAGGGGGGTCATGAGGGGCTGCATTCTCGGGCCCCCAGTCTGGGAAATATCGTCTCGCGCGCAGTCCCGTAAAATAAGTGCCCACGTGTTTTTTGGCTCTTATCATAAAAAACTGATTTTTTCATTCAAAGGCCTCCAAATTGTAACTTCCTCCGACCCCCTCTTACTTCTAGGACGCCCTGACCATACCTATACAACACATGTAGATTATTGTCACCCTGTATGGTCAAAAATAATGAATTAATTGATTCTATTACATTTTTTTTTTGCATTTTTGATTTAGTAGGAACCAACCTCAAATTAATTTCGTAAATGAAACATCCTGTATATTTTTACAAAATAAAAAACTTCATCAAGGGTTTTATTTTAAAATAGAAACCAATAAAAGGTTTATCTATCGGTAACTAATATTGCTTTAAGGTTTAAATGTCTCTGACTCATATTTTTATATAGAAAGTATAACAATTATTTTTAAAATAAAGTTCACATATTCTATTTTAGTAAAGTTTATCGCTTTTACGTATTACTGACATGTAAGTACGTCGCAGGCGTGGCATGTGCCTCACATATAAAGATAATGTAGCGTATAATTGGATTATATAAAAACTATAATTGGAAAATTGATTAAATAATTGTCATAGAGCTAATATTATTAATTAAGCATCGTTTACAGCTGTCTTTTATAATATATTTATTTAGTTCGCCCAATGAATTAATGTTATTGATGACCCGACGCGGTCCGTAAAACTATTTCAGCGGTTAATAAAATTTTGTAGCGGTACTTCTCCTCGGAGCGGAGTGGTTAATGATTTTTAACTTCGATACAGGATGAGTTACGACGAAAAAAACAAGTATAAGTGGTTAGAAATATCTGCTAGATGGAACGTAATGACGTTGACGCTCGACATGTTTGCTTTATTATGAATATGGTTTCCATGAATTAATTCTAATAAATTTAATCTTTATATAAATGCCAGTGCGTTTATTAATGTAATTCCCACATGTGCATGGAGATTCTCGGTAGTTGTAACCGTTTAGACGCAGTGGCGGCTCGTACATCAAACGCTAGGGACGTACTTTAAAACCAGAACTTTATTTAAACGGGAGCAGTCGATGTGATAATAATAAACAATGATAAACATGAAGTATCGACGTATTTTATTGATAAAACAGGTTAATAAACTGACTATTCATAGTTTCATTTTTTTTTTTAAATTGATAACGCTGTAATGTTTGCAGTACAGCGTTTTTATTTTAAAATAGTTTTTAATTTCTCTATCGACATAATAAAACGAAAAAACGATAAATATTATAAGAACCCAGAACGAACAATCGGCAGAGTTTAAAACAAAAGAGGGCTTAAAACAAGAATGCGTTCCATTATTATTCTCAGTAGTTACAGATGGGATAATTAAAGAAGTAAAACAAACAAAAATGAGATCGTTTCATCTAGGCCAGTGGTCGGTTAACTCATTAGTCAACAGAGCCAAATATCAGCAGTACGATTGAAATTTCTTTTGAGAGCCAAATTTATGTTTTTTCGCATGAATATGTAGACCCGAATAAGAAAAGAACAGCAAACGCTAGTTTTTTTCAGCTGATTATATGAGTTAGGAATACTATTCCAGGTGTTAAAAATCAACATATCTTCCTTCTCCAGGTCCTTCAAAGCAGTCAAACCAGTCATCACGAAGTTTCAATCGCACTGTACGTGCGCACCCGCACAAGGTATTTTGTGGAAGAGTCACATTGGAAGGGTCGAAGAACCGCATGTGGCTCTCGAGCCCCGGTTTGCCGACCACTGACCTAGGCAACTGGAAAATAGAAAAAATAAACATAACTGAGCAAATGTTCGCTAACGACATGGTCTTAGTCGAGGATACAGAAAAAAACCTGTAACATAATCTAAAAATTTTAAACCAGGAACTAGAAAAAATCAAGATGACATAATATACCAAAAAATCTAAAACTATGATAAGGAAATAAGCAAAAGGACAGGAAATGTGGGAAGAATATTTAACAGTTTACGAACAACATTTTCTTGAAAATTGGAAATAGAGAAGTTCCAAAACGAATAAAAGTGGAAGTGGTCCAAAAGGTAGTAGCTCCAGCAGTTTTATACGGAAGTGAAACGTGGACACTCACAAATAAAAATAGTAACCCAGTGAATGCAGCAGAAATGAGTTTTCCAAGAAAAATCCAAGGAGAAACCAAAAAAGATAGAATCAGAAACGAAACATATAGAGAACAATCAAAGATAAAATCAGTTGAAAAAAAAATACAGGAAAGACAGCTGGGATGGTTGAGTCACATTTATAGGATGAAAGAAGAAAGGTTAACCAGAAAAACCTACGAAGCAAGATCGCAGGGAAAAAACAAAAGAGGTAGACCGACAAAAACCTGGCAAGACGAAGTTAAAAAAGCAGCACTGGATAGAAACATCAAATAAAAAATCTGGCACAAGACAGAAAAACATGAAAAAAAGTCTGCACAACACAACTCAACAGTCCTACACCGAACAGTAGGACTCATGACTAAATAAAAATCATTTAATTTCTTCGCAGAATATCTTGTAAAATCCGATTCAACATAAAAAAATCTTCAATACTTAAAAAACTGTTTAAAAAGTGTGTGAATAAATTTGATCCTTATTAACAGGTTCATTTATTACATTACTATTCTGATTAAAGTGTGGCCATGCCATCAGAGTAGGATTACAATTGACTATTATTGTAATATTCTGGAATTCTTATGCCTTTTTAAAATTTTAAGTAAAATAATACAGTCCTAGAAAATGATGCATTATCAGACATTTGTAATTCAATATGCGGAATTCAGTTACTACAATCTAAAAGAAGAAAAGATTTAAAAAAATTAATTTAATATAAATAGGTAATATGTAGCGCCGCTTGTGTCATTTTTATTTTAAAACGACGCAGTAGTTGTTAAATTTAAACAAATAGGTCTTAATTCAAATAATTGGAGTTCAGTGATACCTCTGGAATAAAAAGTCCATCAAAAGTAAAAACAATTAATGTTTGCCCCGTTGATTATTAGCTGGGAGAGTTGAATACTTCAACCACTTTTTAGGTTGGATAACTA
Organism: Elmis aenea; assembly: GCA_947652605.1. Classification (NCBI taxonomy): domain Eukaryota; kingdom Metazoa; phylum Arthropoda; class Insecta; order Coleoptera; family Elmidae; genus Elmis; species Elmis aenea. Next base: position 44,633,107 of record OX393581.1, read on the forward strand.
CGTTGATCTCGAGTTGTAGCAGATGCTGTTTAATTTGCTCAAACAGGTTCATTTTACTAAAGTATATCTACTCGCTGTGTAGCTTAGATTTGTATTTAAAACAATTAATATTTATGATTCAGTCGCTACCGCAAATTGCTTCAAATTACACCATTATTGTACTTAATAAGAGGACATAATTACGTAAGAAAGTGCTCTTTTAATTTTATTGATGAAGAAAAATTTTATCCTCTGTGGTGAGTCCTTCATATAAATAGAAACTTATTAGAGAAGCATAAAATTTGAAGCCTAATGTTTTTTCATTGGTTGACGAGGAAGTTCTTTCTTGTAAAATGACTGTCAACATCAATAGCGTATTAATTTATAGAGGACATAAGAAATGGTAGAATTCTTGTACAGTGACATTCTTTATTTCTTGTAATTGTGCCTTCTATAATCAGACAATTGATGTTGTCACTTGTTTAACAAAATAATAACAATTGCAAGTTTTCAACATCAGACGTTTCAATGTAACAAAATAAGCTATTTAGAACTTTAACCGTTTTTATTTAACTAACGACTGTATCTTGACGGAATGCTTTGAATTAGTGCTTTCCCTTGCCTGATTTTTCAATATAAATGCCGTTATGGCCTGTCGCGCACGGGCGATATTTTTACCTCGCAACTAAAAATTGCACGATGAAAATTCTCATGAAAATAATTGCGTTCGCGCACGGGCGATAGAAAATCGTCGGTAGTTCATTGATGAAGATGAACTTTAACGAAATAGCTTGTGTCGCTGCTCTAGTTTAAAAAAAAAGGAAGCTACAAACAACTGTGGAAGCATCCATACGTTATGAATTATGAAAGGCTGTTAAATAACACATTTTCTAAAAAGTTTACTCTCTTACGGAATCATCGTCCGAAATTTTTCAATTACTTAAGAATGAGTTGTGACAGTTTTGAATTAATTTTGATTGGAGCTCGAATTATATAATTATATAAAAGCTATTTTGCAGACAGTTTAGGCCCAGAGCTTGGTAATGTTCTTCCACATTCTTCTCTCTTTCGCTTTCTTCCTCAAATTCATTACGTTTCTCTCTCTTAGTTCTGCCTCCACAGCTTTTCTCCATCTTTTTCTAAGTCTTTTTTTTGTCTTGTATGCAGGCTTTTTCCACGATATCTCTTTTATTATTCTGCTGTCCTCCCTTCTCTCAATATGTCCTAGCCATTGTATTCTTCTGACATTTATTACTTTGTCTATGGTTGCTTCTTTGAAAATTGTATATACCTCCTCGTTCGTTCTTCTTATGTATCCCTTATCTGTTCTCTTCCCTCCCACTATTCTCCTAGTTATCGTTCTTTCCCATCTTCTTAGGGCTTCCTTTGCATTTTTATTCAGTACCCAGGTCTCACACCCATGGATCGCTATAGGTATAGTATTGTTTTATACAAACGTAATTTGGTGCTCCTAGATAACTATTTTGCTCTTATTAGGTTATTTAAAACTCCTGCACTTTTGTTGACTTGCAGAATTCTCATGTTTATGTCTTGTTCTTTTTCCATTCTGTTTGTGAGAAGTGTCCCCAAGTACACAAATTCACCTCCTCAAATTTCTCTACCAGTAGCCTGTCTTCTATAGTTTGTTGTCCTATTCTCATTAGCTTGGTCTTATCTTCGTTTATCCTTAATCCCATTTTTTGTGCTGCTTCTGCCATTCCGCCTGTGATCTCTCCCATTTCCTTTAGAGTTCTTGCCGGTATAGCTACATCATCGGCATAACTTAGGAGTTGATGGCTTTTGTTTAGTATTGTTCCCTCTCTGTTCAGTCTTCCGTCTCTTACTATTTTTTCCAGAACTACGTTGAATATGAGGGCTGATAATTGGTATCTCTGTCTAAGCCCTGTTCCTATCTCAAATTCTTCCGTTGTTCCCCCTTGATCTGAATCCTGCTTGATGTCCCTTCCAATGTCATTTTGAGCAATCTGATCAGTTTGGCTGGTATCTTGAACTCCTTCAGCATTTGGAGCATTCTGGGTCTATTTACCTAGTCATACGCTTTTCTGAAGTTGACGAACAGTACTGCAAGTGGGATTTTGTGCTCATAAGAAGTTGTTGCTATTTCCTTCATTTTTTTTCTTCGAAATATTTTTAATATTATACAAGCCCGGTTGTTTTTCTCTTTCTGAAAGAAAAAAATCCGTGTCAAAGGACATGATTGTGCCGTTTAAAGAACTAAATCAACAAGAACACTGTTTACAGCTAGTTCACGTTATTGGTTTGCAAGTTGTCTTAACACTGATTAAATTTTTTTTACACTTCAATATTCAAAATTCAAATAATAAATTAATGTTACCCCAAAGATGCCATTAGTCAACACAGAAATGCGTACCTGCAAATACATGCTTTCATACGAAAGTGGAAAATCCGTGTTAGGGTTTTTAACCTACCTACAATTAAGAAATAATATCCATTTGGGTAAATGATTGTTTGTTTATTGGATAAACTAAATAAAATGTTTCAAAACTTTATAACGTCAAAAAATCTTTAAGATGGTCTCCACGTTAGGAAATGTAGATTAAGTCCTTCAATTAACACCCTACACATTTCAACAGGATTCGAAACTTTTTCTTCTCGAATAAAGTTAATGAAGTGATGAAGTTCATTTTTAAAATATGGGCCATACTCAGGACCGGTCTTACCTATGGGCAGATGGGGCAATCGCACGCAGTTGTTCTAAATATTAGTAAGGGCGGGATTTTTGACTTGCAGAAGTGCCATCTTGTGCAGATTTTGAAGAATTACGTATATTTTGCAGTCTTAGCAATATTCTAACCTAACTTTAAAATGTCATTTCCCCCCCTTTACCCGACTCATCCAGCAATGCAGCATCGCCTGCAAAATAGGTCTGGACGCAATTTTAAAATCGTTCGTGCGCTCACACTCATTTACTTTAGTGCGATTCATTTTGGGCGACTTAAAATTGCCCCTAAAATATCGCCTGTGCGCAACAGGCATATAGTTACGACTTTAGGGTTACAACATATATTTCGGGCTTTATACTCTTTGACATACAAGTGTTTACTAAATGAATGTAGAAGAGCACAAATACTTGCTAAATATTATTTCTGATATCTTTATGATCATGAAACGAATGTTAAAGTTTTGATCAATTTAAAGATAATTAAATTTCTTAGATGTTTTAGAAATAGGTTGCTTTTCTATATATATCCATGAGATTTATTTCAGTGCTTTAAATATAATTCAGCCAACATTTTTGATTTGTTTTATTGTATTTGAGTGTATGTATGTGTCTGGTTGATTCTACTTAGTTTGTTCATATTAGTGACAACCTATTGAAATAGCAAATCCCGCCACGGACAGCTGTATCTGTATATAAATCTATCTACACTATCCGTTAACAAGAGTATAACCATATTGGCGGTATAAACATTTAAGGAGACTCCTACATGCTCACATTCTCGTCCATCTGTTAGGTAACGTCACTCTGAAGAGACAGTCTTTTAGATTCTGTCAGACTCTGATATCAATTCCGTGGAGAAAAGGAAGCGATGTTATTTATGGATTATTTGAACCCTGGCTAACGCAGAACTACAAACACTTGCACATCGTATATGGAGGTACTGGTCGGAAAAACAACAACGAATATGGTAAATAGACAACGTGTTGTTTGTAAATGAACGTTTTACTGACGAAACTCTTCAAGCTGTTTGCTGTAATGAATTTATTTTCATTCACAAATCACGATTATTTAAATACGTGGAGTATTTAAAATAATGCCATGTTCTTAGTGCTATGCCATTTGCTTCAATATAAAATTTTGGCAAATAAATTCGCTATTGCTTGGATTTTAATCAGGATTTAATTACATAAAAACCTATTAACGAACCTCAGTTTAACGGATTTCGGATTTAACGGATAGCGTAATTTGTAGTTTGTACTTTGATTGCATAATGGATCAAGACAAAGGGTTGAAGTCGTGCAGAAGCTATTTTACGGACATTTGGATTTACCGAACAACCTCTCCACTTAACAAGTCAGCTCAATTAAGATGCTACCGTATTTTTCCTATAATTTTATGATCATTCACACAACGGATCTGTTTAAAAATCAAAATATCCTAAAGCTTGGTACCTATTATCGCTGTCCTGTAAATAATGTTAAATGGATATATATTTTTTTAAATAATTTTTTTATTTTTAAAGGCTTCTCGTTTTTCGAGGGCTACTATGGGGATCTCGTAAACTGTATGAGTTACGACTTCGGTTAAATTAAGGCAAATTTGTATATTCAGGTGCCTAATAATTTGACGAAAACAGAACTTATCTAGCTTTTTTAGTTTTTGAGATATAGAGGAAAAAGTAAAAAAGTGGATTTTTGTTTTTTGCCCTTAACTTTTTCATTTGATGTCGAATTTCATTTCTGTTAAAACTTTTTCGTGGTCACTTTTTGCAAGGAATCAAAAGCCCCAATTATATTTTTCGTGCGACGTTTCGTTTTTTTAACCATCATCAGGTCAGTTTTTTCTTATAAACGCTATAGATATCTGAATTTAATCCCAATTTGTAGGGCATCTTATTCTGAATTCGACAATGTATAACACTTAGCACTTTTTTGAAACAATTATTGTTAAAACGATTATTAACCATGCGGATTAGGAATTTTTCAAAATAAAATATTTGATTAAAAATATTTTTTTACTAATAATTCAATAAATTAATATTGCTTTAACCTTATTCTACGCTAAAACAATTATTAACAGTTTTAAAAATTGCCTTTTTTGCACAAACCTTTTATACGCAGTGCCACCCAAAAGTTTCCGAAATTGAAACGTCCAGCTCAAGAGGAGTGTGGTAAAGAACTGCGCCCCTAGGTTCAGCCTCCAGTCACTAATGAAATCATATAGGTAGCGCTTTTTGTTGCCGTGAAAGGCAGCATTTGTATATATTTTGCGATTTTGTGAAGTAATGTTCTTCGGATTTCGCGATTGCTGATATGACCGACTCGAAGGACCAACTTAATCAAGAGGCTGACATTGTTATTCACGCATGATTTTAACAGCCCTAACAAAATCTGTTACAACTGTAAAAACCATTTAAAATAAATTAAACAGTAACCATAAAGAAATGTTCTAACAAAACAACGATAACATTCTTAAAGCTCCCATTCGTTAAAGCTTTATAGTTGCTGGAGATTGTTTGTTTTTGTGTTTTAGTTCCCTTTAATTTTCCTTTTGCACTCGTGTAGATGGACATACGGATATGAATTTGTTTTCATATTTCATTGTGTGCGTAACAAAAATGTTTTTACTGTTTACAAGTGAGACCTAACTTTAAAATGTTTTTATCATTTTAAATTGTGTAATTTTTGTATGTCGTGTATGCGTAAGCTCTGCAGCTTTGTTTTGTCGTTTTGCTCCACCGATAATTTTGTATTTACTCGTTTTTACGCATTATAAATTGTTATGTTTTAGATAAATCTAACGCATGAATTTACCGCTAGCGTCATTTATCTTTCAAACTACAAGTACCACGAAATTTATTAGACGTAAACTTTACTACATGCTCTTAAATGTTAATTTTTAATTACTTTAAAATCTCATATCCTAACATTTTAGATTTTACTCACAGTTTAAGTTATTCAGACATTAAAATTTTGAGTTATTATGTAATAAAAATTACATATGTGAAATATATCATCTACAAACAAAAGACACGCACTGAGCTTCTACGCGCACTATTCGTGAATTTGCTGTTTGTTTAGAAGAAGCAAAGTACGAAAAACTAGCAGCAGAAACTTCTTGTTATTTTACCAACTTTAGTTTCCAGTAACTTGTCAATTAGACATTTTAAAAAAGTTCTATCATGTCGATTCCTAGAGATTAGCTTAAGCGCAATTTAAAACAAGTTAGCAAATGTTAAGTTTTTATTAGTTTTGAGTAAGTTGTTTATTTAGATGGATTGTTTTATGTTCCAGTTCCAGAAACAATAAATAATAAAATAGCAAAATTGTATGTAACATAAATTTAAAATGATAAAATTATAACGAGCAATTTAAAAACTATTAGTACACCAAGAACCTATCTATGTTTAAGTTATGAATTTAACTGATGTCGAGAAAAAAAAACCTTTGGGTTTCACCAAGATAACTGATTTGGTGTTGTGCTTTAATTAATAGCAGGTATTTGCCTTCGATATTTTAATGGATCAATAAAAAATGTATAGGGACGCTAAACCATTGTTCTTCTTATTGATTATCCTAGGGGGTCGTAAGTCAAGTCGTCGTAAGTAAAGTATGCATTCTCGCAATGTTGTCGTGTGACACAACCAACACATGCGTGTAACTAGTTTTACCAAATAGCTTTCGCAGTTTTTCAGTAGTCTTATGCGAATTTTTACACAAATGGGTGTACACTGTACACTGTACAGTACATGGTTGTCCAAATTCGATGGGATTACATTGGTAATAGTCAAGATAGAGAAACGGTTAAGTAACTAAAAATGTACTGTTTTTTGGGACAAACTCAGAACCGCTTTCAAAAATATTCTATAATTTTTTGTTTTTGGGTTATTAGAAAAAAGGTGTTTTTTTGTCACATTAACAATCTTCGTTGTTATTGCAAATATGGAAAAAGTTTGTGAAGGTTATTTTTAGATATTTTTATATAGATTGTGATAGTATTAAAAAAAAAAATTACGCTCGCCCTTAAAAAGTTTTGACACAAACTTGCCTTTTTTTTAAATGGAAGCTATAGTGGGCTATAGCCTATTTCAATTCCTTATTTTTTCTTATTCCAAATATATAGAGGTTGATGTATTTATTTTTAATAATACGAAAGTTACAAAGGTCTTTTAAGTTTTTTAAAGATGAATAACAAAAAGTAGGCCGTGAAAACAAAAAGAAAAACAAGGAAAACCGGAAATGATAGAATATTTGAGAACTGTTCTGAGTTTGTCTCAAAAAAGTGCACAATTTTGGTAATTTAACCTTTTCTCTATCTTGACTACTAAGCGAGATACCCATGTAATCCCATCAAATTTGGACCACCTTGTACACCTTTTTATTTGCAATATCAGATCGATTGTCCAACCTGCACATCAGGTCATATTTTATTCTGAACAAAGCGTAACTAGGTATTTTGGACTCGAATGGATAATTAGTGACCCTTGAAAGAAATTAAGAAATAAAAAGTTTTTTTGGGAGTTTGCTAGTAACCGGAAAATCTTTAAATGCGTCGACAAAACAACAGAGAATCATAAACGATCTATAAAGTCATATTTTGGACAAAACATTTTTTTATTCGTCTAGATACAACTTTTCCGGCAACAAGATTGAACTGATTGAACACATATTGGTGTAGCAGAATTTGAGAGGTAAGTGATTTTCCATTATACAGGGTGTTTCTTAAATATTGCAAAAAAATTTAGGAGGTAATTCCTTATCTAAATTTAAGAGGGGCTTTTATATAACTTTTCCCTTCGACGTCTCCTTTCGGAGTTACACCCCCCTAAAGAGGAGCGGAAGAATTAGGTTTTTATTTTATATCTCAAATTTGGATATATGTAGGAGAATGATATTTGGTAGATGTTTTATACTTATTAAAAGGTTTCCAATAGTTTTTAATCAACTCCCACCTCCACAAGGGGCTGAAAAATGCGACCCCAGTTGTTTTGTTTTGTCAGAACTTTTTAGAGGCTTAAATTTTTGCAACTGATAATGTAGAAACAGCTGCTAAACTTCAAGAAACATGCAACAGAGTAACCGATTGGACTAAGAGGTGGAGAGTAAGAATCAACGAGAACAAATCAGCGCATATTGACTTTACCTGTAAGCAAAATGAACAATTCTTGATATTAATAAACAATGCCAAAATCCCACATTGCGATACAGTAAAATACTTGGGAATGAATCTAGATATTCGTCTTTGATGGAAAGAACACATAAAGAAAAAAGAGAAGAACTAGACCTTAAATACAAAAAATGTACTTTGTGATTGGAAGAAAATCGCAATTGTCTGTGCATAATAAGATTCAACTATACAAACAAATCCTTAAGCCAGTCTGGACTTATGGGGTGCAGCCAAAAGCAACATAGATAAGATCTAGGTCTTTCAAAATAGAGTTCTCCGAGGTATTGTCGATGCTCCATGGTACTATCCAAATGACCACCTACACAGAGATCTGAAGATTCCAACCATCAGAGAAGAGATCACAGAGTTCGCAGAAAAGCACGAGGGAAGACTTCGCTCCCATGATAACACCGATGTGCTGCAGCTCCTAGATCAGTGGTGGGCAAACCGCGGCCCGCGGGCCGCATGCGGCCCTTGATAGTTTTACATGCGGCCCTCCATAAATTCTGTATTAGTAAAAACTTCTATAATATGTATAATTTTTTTGTCGCTCCCAACTTACACATAATTAATAAGTTGTTATTATAAAATATTTTTTTTTAGTGCGGCCCTTTTAGTCACACTAATTGCGCAAATTGGCCCTCTTCAAAAAAAGTTTGCCCACCGCTGTCCTAGATAATGCTGGTTTGAAAAGAAGGCTCAAGAGGATCAAACCTTTTGAACTGGTGTAGTCGCAACGATTCTTAACCGGGGGGACGCGGCCCTCTGATGGGCCGTGAAAAATTTTAAGGGGGGGCACGAAAAATGTATAAAACGTTTTTCCTTTTTAAAGTATTGAAATCTTAAAAAAAAACACCATTTTTTGCTCCCTATTTTACTCGAACCATCGGAGAGATATTTTCTTAAACAAATCGTAATATTTTTGTTACTACTAAGTAAGGGGGCTGCGAAAATATTTTAGGATATTTAGGGGGCCGCGACTACTAATAGTTTAAGCACCACTGAGTTTAGTGTATATCGTGATACAGTGCTAAAGCAGAGCATAGTGCGTAACACGACAAACTTGTTTTATGTTAGAACCAAGAAACACTAATGGGGACATCTTGAAAAATACCTAGTCTTTAAGAATTTTAAAATAAAATTGTAGGTTAGTCTCCCTAGACTAGTAACAATATTTAAAGAGAAAAACATTTAAAAAAATTGTTTTGAGCCTAGATATCTAAATAAATTATATTATTAAAAATAGGAAAAAAAAGCTTTTTCTGGTGATCATTTAAAAAAATTCTAGTGTATAATTTATCTAAGAATTTTAACAATATTGAAACAAATGACTGTTTTTATTTTACAGTGCGTACAAAAATCTGCAACTCTTTTCCCAAAAATATTTTTGTACAATTAAGTACAACCGAGTTATTAACGATTAAAAAAAAATGCCATGGAACTTTTTTAGAACATCGCCGAAAAGGGAAACAATTTGTCTAATTTTGTTGAGCGGAATCAGATACGTTTAGTTTAGTTCAAGTTTTTTTTTGACACTGTTGTTAAGGATAAGATTAAGTCAACTGTCAGTTGTTGATTCGTGAACATGTATCAGAAGTTTTCTTTATAAATAGAAGTGTTAATCTTTATTGATTTTATTTATTTGCTCGAAGCTGGGATTATCCACTGTATTCAAAGGATAAATTTAACAAATTTAAACTTCTTTGTAGCTCCTACCGTTCACGAGATCCCAATAGTGGCCCATTTATGTGGACCACCCTGTATATTTGTGGCACATTTTTGTCGTATATTTATGCAAAGCGGCAAATAAGTATACATTTTATTATTTATTTCCTATTAGGATTTTTTTTTAAATCATTACTCCAGTTACCAGTTACCGAATCGTTAAAAAGTAAAAAATAGTGAATGAAAATGAAAAGTTAAAAATTTATTGAACCGGTTTCAAGAACTGGGCCGTTATTTTTGGCGGTTCAGATCCTTGTATTATAATTTTATAAATACTTTTCTGTTGCAACGTTGTAACATTGAAACTGATACACCCAACTAATTAGTTATAAAAGGTAACGCCAATTAATTACGATAATAACTGTTATACGTATAAATATCGATCAGTTAGCTAATACTGTAACAGCAATTTGTAAACTAATTACAAAATTATTAATATTAAACTCTTTTAAAATACATTATTATTAAAAGCACCAATAAAGGTGTTGTAAATAATTTCGATAATATATTTTATTTGTGTTTAATTCAGTTCTTTTATAACAACAAAGTTTGTGCAAGTGGTCGTAATTTTATTCTTCGCTCTTTTTTTTCCGAACCAGCCCTTGTGAACGTTCCAGTTAGATCGATAATCGCCGAATATATAAATAAATAAATTATAAATCGGCAATGGAGTTAAATATTCAATCGATTAACTGCTTCGCATTCGTATGAAATGCGCCATTTTTCTGGTTTAATGCGTTCGCGGCCTGGTCAAGAAAAAGTGGTCAGAATATACATGTAGGAATACGCGAATTAATTGGTATAAATCAAGAAGCCGTCAGATATCAAGAAATACCGTTTGATACATGTGTTAGAAGTGATCGACACAATGCCTAGGAGTAACGATAATAGATAGTGAGTGCATCATATGTTATATCGATCGAAAAACTGGGCGTTTTTTTAAATTGTGCAATGGTCTTTCAATTATGTACCTGAGTTAGATGAATTTATATTTATTTGTCTGACTCTTTTCCAACAACTTTTATGTCAGATTCAATACATTTTGAGGCTTAAGCGCTTATTTAAAAATAAATTTAACAAAACAGTATATGAAAATAGCAAAATTATTAATAAGCAGTGGTCATCAAAAAATCGCTTTCAATAAATTTGTTTATTCAGTTATTTAAAAAAAATTCTTACGTGTGTTGTTCTACTTCTAATCTTACTTTTCTGTATAAGTTTTATATAACTCTCGACGTATTTTTAGTCAAAAAAGATATTTACTTATTCCGTTTGTGCTCCAAATTTAAGGTAATTCCGGGACAGTTGCCCCACCTAAGGCAAAAAATCACCTTTTAATAATTTTTGACTTTGTAGTCTCCGAAAAAATGGAAATGCATAGCCAATTCAATTGAGAATAACGCACGACATTCAAAATTTGAATATTACGACCTGTAGTTTACAAAAGAAAAATTAAGCAAAACCATGTTTTTGGCCATCTCTCCCGACAGTGCGGGTGAGATGCCCCATATAAATGGGAGTGATGCCCCGGCCTTAAACGATCAATAAAACCAAAAATATTTAATCCAAAATGTATTTTTATTGATATGTTACGAATCGTACACTCGATTGATCATATCAACTTAACACACTTACGACGTCGTTATGTACGACGACGATAACGACGGTAAAGAAGGACGAACGTTTCGACGCTTAGTCTGCTTGTTCGTCTTCTTAAAACATTGAGCTCGACGTCGGCTTTAAATTTTTTTAATGTAATTTATTTACAGAACTAAAAAGTTTGTTTACGGTTACAACTTGACTGGTATTGAATGAGAACTTGTATCGAATTAATCAGGGCTCGAAACAGAAAAAAATTTTGGTTAACGGTTAACCGAAATCGAGAACTTTATTTTTATAACGGTTTTTGTTGAAAAACCGGTTTTATTCGTAAAAAACCGGTTTAGTGTAAAAAACCGATTTAAATTATAAACCGGTTTAAAAAACAGGTTTTTAAAATTATTTAGATCAGGAATGCAAAATATGAAAAAATATTATTTATTTATAATTTTATAATAAATGTACAATCAAGAGTTCAGTAATGACTTTTGGTAAACTAATCGCATTTACTACAGATTTTGTATTTATCATCGTAATTTTTATTCAAAAAAGATGTTAAAAAAACCGGTTTTTTTATTATTTTGGTTAAGGGTTACCGTTATTTTTGCCTTTAAAAATAACGGCTTCGGTTTCGGTTAAAAATCATTTTTTCTGACAAAAAATAACGGTTAACCGGTTTTTTAAACCGGTTTAAAAAACCGGTTTCATGCCCTGGAATTAATGCATGTATTCGAATGAGAACTTGAATTAAAATGTATTTTGCAACTTGATTTACTACCTAACTATTACAAAAATGTTATCCCTTTGCTACGGTTGGTCATCCTAGCTAGGGGATTTGTCCCTGAACACATGCTAAAAAATTTTGTTTTTCTTAATTCTTCTCTGAATTGTTCCGAAGACCATTGCCTTCTGGTTTTACCAGATGTTTTCATCTTATACGTCGTAGGCATCTCTGAACACAGTTTATATTTCATAAATAATGTCAATATAGTCTTTCTAGGATGATTGTGTTACAGTATTAATTAATTAATTGATTAGTTGTTGTTGTATTATGTATAAGGAATAGATGTGTCACTGGGGCATCTGTACCTCGATAAAATGGGGCAACTCTCCTTTTAGTACGGGTTAGATGTCCCAGGGGAAAAAAATGGAACTTAAAAGATACCGGTGTATTCTATTGCAATAATTAACTTAACAATGTATTTGAAAAGCTGGCTAAAAGTATTCCATGAAAAATAATAAATTTCGAATAGCCGGTATCTTTAAGTTATTACTACATTATAGCGCCATGTTAAAATCGTTGAACTCATCTTTATTTTGTTGAAAACCGCACACCACCCGAAATTTTTGCCAACGGCAGTATGCCCTCCAGATAACTGTTACGGAACAATAATACTATACAAATTTTGGCATCTGTCATTAGCATGCAAAAATAGAACAACCGAGGCATCTCTCCCAGTAGGGCAACTCTCCCGGATTCACCTTATATTAATTTTTGAACTGACCAATCTATATTGATTTTTTAAACTATGGGAGAAACTTTCACAAAACGGGAAAGCGAGACACAGGGCCGGTCATCTTTATGTCAAGTCCCGGGTGCAAAATATTTTTTGGGGCCCCCTAAAAACTTTCATTTGGAAAATTTAAACTAATAAAATTTTAATTATTAAATATATACGTTTCTCAATCCAATATTTCGGGTTGGTATTTACTGCAGCACATAATAAGTTTATAAACGAAAATAAGTTTTTATTACAACACAACAAAACCACAATTGAAATATTTTTTTATTCTGTAAGACACCAGTTTTAGATTGGGCATTGAACAGCCCTTTTTTCAATTATATTTTCAAGGTCTGTTATTTTAACATCTGTATGGATAATATTGCTAAAAATCAAGTCTCTCTCGAGACATTGTATATCAGATTCTGAGGCATGTTTTAAATAATTTTAATTTACTAGACGAGCGTTCTGCACTGGCTCCAGTGACCAGAAGTGTTAAATAAATTCCAAGTTCAATGTAAATGTTGGGGAAATTTTCATAATAAATATTTTTTTGGACAAACTAAAGCAGATAAATGGTTTTATTTTAAATGGGAATTTTTATTGTATTATATTTTATATTAAAAAACTTTGTAAATTCTGACTCATTTAGAACATCGAAAAGTTCCTCATATTTCACACAGATCAGGCGAGCAAAATTCTTTAACCAAAAAATTTAGTGTTTTGTAATTTTGTAAAATTTAAGGAGCTGCCTTAGGTAAATAGTTCGTCTATTTGAGAAATCAAGGTGTCAATCAGGGCATAACACAAAACAATCTTATAATTTGCTACACGGTCATCTAAAGTTTCATCATCATCATATCATGGAAAAAACTTTTTTTTTTTATAGATATGATGGGTAAGAAATTTTGCACTTCCACTTAGTATCTAGTTTTTGAGAAATTTTTTAACTTTCTCGTAATGATTTTCGAATTTAATATTTTTTAATGTTAAAGTACGTTTTGCTCCGACTATAAGTAAAAAAGCTGATTGTGTCATGTCTTTTTGGAGGTAATAATTTATTATTATCCTCTGGTGTAGGTATCTCTTGCATCAGTTTTAATTCCCTTATTTATGCTTATCATTTCAAAAGCGATATTTAAAAAAAAGTCGTTTTTTCACTACTAGTAATATAGCGTAGCATTATGACGTATATTAGAATGCCGTGAAATTCAATTTCTCTACCTATGCATGGTTACAGGTAAACAATTTTTCATTATTAACCACTGGTGAATAATGAACAAATTTATATTTTTTGATAATGCTGTTGTAGTTTTAAAGAAAAAAAAATTATAGGACGATTTAGTATGATGGAGAAATTCTCTTTATTGGTATTTTGGCATTTAAAACGTTGTTTAAATAAATTAATTTAATTTTAAAAACTTTGGTGTATTTAAATAACACGACTTTCGCGCCGTAATAAATGACGGTTGTCAATATCCACACCGTCGATTGACACAACGTAAAAAAGAGAAAAGTTTTAATGTCAGTATTTTAGATGAAACCATCGCTTAAAAACAATGTTTTTTAATAACAATAATGATTTAGCAAGATGAGTAACACGCAGATTCAATATTTCTATAGAATAGATAGGTACTTAACTTTTTATATTTTAGGTTAGAAAGTGCGTACATAACATAAATGGGTTTGTCTTACTAGTAGTGAAAAAAATAGTATATACACCACGGTAGAGAAGTCTTATAGCCTTCGGGCCCTTAGATCCCTCGGCGCTTCGCGCCTCGTGATCTAATCTGAGCCCTCAGGCTATAATAGTTGACTTCTCTACCTTGGTATATAATATACTATTATACTTGATGGTAGAAAATTTTTTTTTGAGAAAAAGTTGTAGATTTTTTTACGCACTGTAAGATTTAAACAATCATTTGTTTCAATATTGTTTAAATTCATGGCATTTATAGCTTCATAGGGACTTTTTGATGAATTTTATTTGTTTTGAGCCTAAATGTCAAAATAAATACACTAAACCTTATATTATTGAAGAGAGGGAAGATGTTTTTTATGAGGTCATAGCCAACTATGATTTTAATTTAAAAAAATGCCTCTTTGTAGTTAATTTATCTAAGAATTTAAACAATATTGAAACAAGTGACTGTTTTTACTTTACAGAGTGTAAAAAAATCTACAACTTTTTATCCAAAAATAAGTTTGTTCCACAAAGTATAACCGAGTTATTACCGATGTATTTATAACAACGCACAAGTAAAGATGGACGTGATAAACAAAGTGTTCTACAAAAATTGATTAAACTTCTCTAAATTACTATAACTAGTTTTTTTAAAGATAATTAGTGGCTATTTCATTAAATATAAAAAGTCAATGCAGCGCTTGATTTCAGAACGTTAGTTAAAACATCCTCAACAAGAGGGTGCCTCACCCCGTATTTTATAAATGTTCAATTTAAGATTATTTTTATATTGCTGCTTAAAGAAGCAGATGTACAACTCCAATAATCATGTTTACAACTTTCGGGACAACATGCTGGTTCTTTCAAGCTTAAAAAAACACGCCTATCTCTGTAGTAACAATTAGTTGACATTTAAACTAGTTATAAATTAAAAGTAAGTTGAATTTTGCGAAAATATTTGTTGAATATGAAAACGCATGACTTTTTTTTGAATAAATATCGTCATCTTGTTATGGATTGGACTTTCTTTTAATTTAATTTTAATACTGCTTAAAATAGTGGTAACTTAAACTAGCTTGATGAATCAGTCTCTGGAGAATTAAAAGTTTTTGTATTGTTGTAGTGGTTTATGAAAGAGCCATTCTATCGAGCACTCTTTGCCAGCCAAGTGTATTGATAAATGCGTCCTCATGCCGGATTTCACAACATCTCAAGCAGCGAGACGTTAACAAAAGCGGTTTCACATATGAAATTTGAATTTTTATATTACTTAACCAATCGACTGTTGAACGTTTAATGCCATAAGCAAGATGCGATCAACCAATCGGACTAAGGAGGAGTGGTTTGGTTTATTTGTTTGTGCATATGCGTTTCACGTAGTCTCTGCTTAGCATTGCACATAATTTAACATAAGTCGAGTTGTGACCTTGTTTGTCCGTAGAACTCCGGGTACGTCATACCTTTACAACTTTTATAGTTTCCGTTGCACATATCGATACTCTATCGCAGTTATAACTGATCACGTTTACATATTCTTCAGCGTCTCAAAAGAATTGCTAATCTGACGGTATCGCTATATGTAACAGTAGTTTTGGCGGGCATTCGCTATAAAAATCAAACAGCATTTTTAAGCTTATTTCAGAAGTGACAACTGCCTTGACTTGGAATTGTGAGCAAAAAGTTGACTCGCTTAGGTTACGAGCGTGCAGGCTTGGATGTGCTCCAAATGAGTTTTTGCTGCAATATCTATAAGGATTTATTTCTAACTGTGAATGGATTCATATAAAATTGTTTGTTTACATTCACATAAACTGAACACGGCCAAACGTAGTAAATCGAATGCGCAATGATAAATAAATTAATTTAAAAAAAAAGCTATCAACTTTTAATTTACTTTAATGAATATTATTCATCTTTTTTGAGCTTACACCCACAAATATTTTTGGTCTAAATTACCGAGATCACTGTAAAGACACTTTTCGTGACAAAGAAATATTAACCTTTTACGGCCTATTCATTTTCGAAGCCATACTTTTCGTAAGAAATAATGTTGATCTGTTCGAAGAGAATATAAGAAACCATGCAGCCAATACCCGACATAAAAAAATCTAAAACCCGATTGCTTCAAATATACCTATCTTCAAGACAATGTTGCCTCCACAATTATATAGCAATAATTTATTATATATAAGGTGACCAACCTTCCTCCTTTAGGGAGGACAGTCCTCCTTTTTTCACTTCTGTCCTCCCTTGAAAAGTGTCCTCCTTTTTGTCCTCCTTTTTGTCCTTTTCAATATTTGAAGACTAGAATCTGTAAATCTCCAAAAGAAAATACTAGGAATAGGCTGTAATGCTCATATTTTGTCAAATGCAATCAACACGGCGTCATGTGCCATGCCAATTGATGTAGAATTAATAATAACTACAATTTATTTGTATTTTAGTCGTTTTACCGTTCGCGTGGCTACTTTAAAACAATTTTGTGAAGAAGCGAATGTTGAATACAAAAAACTTTTAGGATACTCAAAAGTTAGATGGCTTGCTCTAACACCTGCTATAGAGCGTGTTCTACAATTATTCGAGCCTCTTCGCTTATAAATTTTGAGTTTAGACAAATGTCCTAAAATCCTGGAGTCGTTTTTCAATAATGAAATATCTGAGATATTAATGTATTTTGTACATAATCAAGCATCTATTTTTCACAAAACGATTCAAAAGATTGAAGGTGAACACATTTCAGCTACAGAAGTTAGCCTTATTTTGAATGACTTTATCCTTCAATATAAATCTCGATTTGAAGAAAAATTTCTTCCTTTAATTATAAAAAGAAAATTATCAGACTTAGAGGAATCAAATCCGGGCATAACGAAAAAGTTTATCAAAGAAATGCAGAATTTTTACCAAACATGTTTTCAATATATCGAAGAATAGTCTAAAACAAACCTCACGGGAAATAACAGTTTTCAATGGTGTTTTTTGGCTTCATCGCCAGTATGTTGGACAGATATTGAATCTTCTGTTGAGTTTTTATCTAAAGAATTGCCAGATATTAAAATAGACGACAATTGTCTCTTTGAAGAAATTAGAATACTGAATGTATATTTAAATTCTGAAAAATTAATACAATGGGAAAATTAACACGTTGAAATTGATAAAAGATGGGTGGAAATATTCAGCCATTTCAAAAATGGACATATGGACATATTCCATGTGAAAATTTATTTATTTTTGTTCAATTTGTGTTGTGCTGCCCTGGAACTAATGCAGCAATTGAAAGAGTTTTTTTCAATTGCTAATGATTTTTGGACAAGTGAGAAATCGAGATTGAATGTTGATACTCTAGCTGCAGCACTTGTCGTAAAATTCAATATGAAGGACATTTCTTGTTCAGATATTTCCAATATATTGTTAGAAGATAATACACTGACAAAAAATATTCATTCAATGGAGAAGTTCTCCTTTAAATAGTTATAGGCATGTAAGCATAAAATTTCACGTTAGTGTTAGTTACAAATGTTTTTATTAAGCATTTATCATTATAATGTTTGCAATGCATAAAATGTGTCTTTTATTTATTTACTTTTTTTTTGCTCTTTAATTTGTGTCCTCCTTTTCATTGTAAGAAAGTTGGTCACCTTATTATATATATATATATTATAACAAATTTAACACTCACCTGAGAGTATAAAAAATCTTCCCACCCACGACTTGAAGAAGAAATAAAGAAATGTTCTAATTTCTAAAGCCTAAAATGGAGTTGGTATTTACCTAAATGATGCTTCCTTTAAAAGCTCTTTTACGTAAATATAAGTTTCAGTGTTATTGTAAATTATGTGTATTATTATTATGACATGTTATATTTGGAACAAATAAAGATTATTATTATTATTATTAAAGAAAATTAGGTCCCCTCCAAAGTAGCCATTATATCATTTTTGTTTGATTATAAAGTCGTTGCTAAGCAATTGAACTTCTTATTTCGCAAATTTACTAGCCTTGAAATTGCTTAACGATATTTGCCGCAATCGAAATATAATATTTCAAATAAAGCCTACTATCTTCAATTAAAGTTGTAGTTTTTATCAAAATGTTTCTTATTTACTTCTATTAGCGTTTATTTAATATTTCTTAAAAAGAATTTAAGTAATACAAAACTAAAAAACTTCTATGTTGGCCAAAAGCGCAGTATAAATTGTACCTTTTAGATATCACACTTTTTTTAAATTAAGTAGATATATTTTAGCATTAAAAGAAAGTATAACTCCAAAACTGTGTAAAAAGCTTGAAGAAAAGGTAAATCTCTTGATCGGTATTAAAATACTCTCATCACAAGAGCTAAATTTTAGTTTAATCTTTATTTTAAATTATTGGTGTTTTTTTTTCATTACGTCTTATCACGCTCGAATATCTAATTATTTATTTGCATAATTTTTGCAAGCTGCAAGTTATCTTACTAAGTTTTAAATTGGCTGAATATTTTATCTAATCGGGATCAGTAGGATAAACATAACTTGAATTTTTCTTGTTTGATTTATCGATTATACTAAATAAAAGAGTGCTTTCAAAATACAGTTACAGTGATACTACAGTATAATGACTTTCTACTAAAATGTCTTACAAATGTATTTGTTCGAGTTGTATAGAATTTGCTTATTTGTTCATATTTTATAAAGTGGGAGGGCAATAGAGCAATTTAGGAGAATTAAAAAATATTATGTTGTAAAAAATAAAATCTGTACCAAACGATTGCATAGTTCTTTACCTATCATTTAAGATTTAATTTTCTAACTGAGGATTGTTAGAACCTAGTTTATTAATTTCTTAAAATACAGGAGTTGTGAAAAATTAAGTTAACCCAAGAGCATTTTTGAATTACTATTAATTACGATTTTGAAAAGGGTTTAAGCGCTTAACAACGGTTTTAAAAAAATGTATTGCTGCCTCTAGGCTTAAGTATGTACCTAAGCTGTGGAAAGTTGCAGAGGTGTTTATGATCCCTAAATTAGGAAAACCTCTCCATGAAGTCTCATCTTACGGGCCAATCTCATTATTGCCTGTTATATCAAAACTGTTCGAAAAGCTGTTGCTCAAAAGAATGAAACCGATAATAGCAGAAAAAGAACTAACTCCCTCTTATCAATTTGGATTTAGAAATAAAAATTCAACTATTGACCAAGTACATAGAATTACGAATTTCATAGAAAAAGACCCAGAAGAAAATAAAGTTTGTTCTACTCTACTATCTTTCTAGACGTAGCGCAGGCTTTTGACAAAGTGTGGCATGATGGTTTAAATTATAAACTAAGATCGCTCCTCTCAAAAGAATACTCCCAAATTCTCAGTCCTTCATCTCAGAGAGACACTTCAGAATAAAGCAAGAAGAATCCTATTCAGAACTTAAAGAAATTAAAACACGGGTGTCACAAGGAAGCGTACTAGGTCCGGTCATATCTATTGTATACTTGCCTTTGCCGACGACACGGCTATTTAAGCAGTAGGAAGAAACAATATAGAATCATCTGAGAAATTAGTAGCAGTTGCCAATTAGATCAATAACTGGACAAAAACATGGCGTATAAAGTTAAATGATACTAAGTCAGTACATATCAATTTTACCAACAAGAGAATTGAACACGTACCAATCAACTTAAATAATAAAAAAATTCCATGCTCCAACACAGCAAAATACTTAGGTATTACATTGGACGCTAAGCTACGCTGGAAGGCTCATGTCAAGAAAAAAAGGGAAGAAATAGGTAGCAAATTTAAAAAAATGTACTGGCTAATCAAGAGAAATTCCTACATAATAGACTTTTGCTTTATAAGCAAATTTTAAAGCCTGTATGGACATATGGGCACAGCTATGGGGATGCACTAAACAGAGTAATATTCAGACCATCCAGACATTCCTGAACAAAACACTAAGGAAAATCGCCGATGCACCTTGATATTGCAGAAATAGTGATCATACATCGGGACCTCAACATGGACACTGTAACCAACACCATTGAGAAGTGTGCCAAGAGCCACGAAGAAAGGTTCCATCAACATGTAAATGTCGAAGCGATCCAGCTCCTGGACACTACAGGATTAGTAAGAAGACTTAAGGGTTTAGCCTTTTGAGTTAGTTTAAGCAAAAGTTTAAAAGCAGAGACTGTGCGGTAGTGTGCACGTTAATAATTAGTGTACTTATACTTATATTATATTAGAAAACTAAGGACTACTATTGGGTAAACCTTAGACCAAAATTGAACATTATTAATTTAGGCTAGAATTAAACTGCTCGTTGGTCTTAAAGACCAGATTGCACTGTTATAAACTGTATTAGGGTTTAAATTAAAAAAATATAAATAAAAAAGAAATTTATGGGGTAGACATTTCTTGTCTGAGAAGGTGATTAATACTGTTTCAAGTTTGCAAGTGTTCTGAAAAAAGATTGCTTGGGAGCTTTAAAGGATTGGTTTGGTTCAAGTGTATTATAGCTAAAGAAAATCACTTTCAACATATTTAAAAAATATATATATTATTCCTGTTTTTTATTTTCAATTTTCAGATTACCCACGTATATAAGGGTACCAAATAATTAAAGGTTGTTATTTTGTCTTAAAAGCATTTTTCAAAAGCATTTTGGGCAGCGTTTACTCACACGCAACAACTCTTATTTCTGCTAGTTATTTCCACAAATTAATTAATTACATGTAATTTAGATTTCTGATGAATGAAATTATGCATTTTATTCTAAATAATTACTCTCCTTTTAATTTAATTAACCTGTAATTATAATGTAAATTGCCGAGTATATTTATTTTAATGAATTTCGTTCGAATTAAAATTTATTATGTTAAAATAATAGTTTTTACAAACTGGCGTAAACAAGGGATATTTATTATGGCATTGTTTCCGTTTTTTAATTACTCTTATTTAAATAAATGTACTTTATATGTATGAAAATTAACTGTAGTTGCTATACCTACCGGGCCGAAGAAATAATTTTAATCTTATAAATAAAAATATTTTTATTTCTTCTTCTAACATCTTTTAGACCGTCACCCTTTCGGGTGTAAAGCCTCGCCTATCCACCCTCACGGGTGTAAGGCATTAGGTGGAGTTGAGTTTTCTTATTTCTTTCCCATGTCCTTTTTCATTGATTGTGTCATTTCCGATATCTGCCCGTTATCTTTTGTTATTTTATTATTTTTACATTTATTTTCTTGCTCATGTCCTTTTTGTTTGCCTCGGTCTTTGTCCTAATATTTCTGTTATTGTCTGTCAGTTTTTTGAAGGTTATTGGTTTGCTGTTATTTTATTTACTCTCAGCTTCTGTCCCATCTCCATTCTTTTCCATCTACTGTGATTTTTTGATATCCTATTTTGATTGTCTCTTCTGCCGCTATTTGTTTTAACTTCTTTTGAATTTCCAGTTCCTCCTTAGTCATTTCGTTGTTTATATAATTTTTTTCTTGAAATTGTTTAAGGGCCTCTACTCATTATCCATCTTGTCGGAGCCGACCAACGGGAACTCCGTGTTGGGTGTAGGGTTTGGGAAGATTCGGTCTTTTTGGATTCGACGAATCCGAATCGAATCCACGATTATTTTACGAATCCGAATCCGGATCCGAATCCAGTTCTAAAATTAAATGAATTGTAGTGCCATAAAAATTATTGTACAATATTTACAATATTTGTCAGCGGTTGTCAGTTTTGTCAGTAGCGCATCAATGGGTTTTACTAACACGGCCTTCAATTAGTTAAAATGGCACTGTATTTCATTGTTAAAGTCTTATAGTATGAAGTAAAATAACAAGTATATTAGTATACAGGGTGTTTCACTTTTCCATGGGACACTATTACTATCTCCGTAAATAATGAAAATACAAGGTTGATCAAATGGGACAAAAGTTAGCTATTTAGGGGTGTATAACCAGATCTTGTTTTGTTTAAAAAATCCATGGCTTGCGTGATATAACGAAAAAACCGAAATCGATCAAAATTTTTAAACTTAAATATCTCGGTTATTGTTGCGAATACACAAAAACGCCAAAGGAAAAAAGTTTTGTAGATTTGGTTTGCTATAAGATGGCAACAGTCAGATTTTTTTTAATGAATTACCGTGCGAGATATTTGACAAAACAACTTTTTTTTAAATGGCAATCGTAGTAGGTGATGACTGATTTAAAGATTCTTTTTTTCTCTTTACAATGATATAATATTTTGTATGTCTATTTTCAAAAATAAGCGAAATAACCTAAAAAAATGCAAAATCTTAAGATAAAAATCAGGGTTATTTTTTTGCTTCATCTTCAGAGAAGTTCTCTCTGAATTGGTTGACCTTGGTTTAATTGTTATGATTGCTCGATATACTTTTTCTAAATAGTTCGTTCTAATTTTGGCATTTGAAAATAATGCATTTTTTTTAAGTGGGTAAATTTATCTTGAGACTTTGGTAATATAAGGCATTTTACCGTTTCCAATATATGATTAAGCTCTTCTTCCATCGTTAACAACTGAACGTCATCTGCAATATTCCGCAATCACCCTCTGTTGAATGCTCGGTTTCTTCATTTTTGTCTTCTCCGTCAAACAATCGTTTCGTAATATTTGTTGCAAAATTAAGTATTTTCTCTGAAGTTGTGTTAGTATTAATGAGACCTAATCCGAGATTCGTCGAATCTTAGACCGAATATCGAATCCGAATATTTGCTGTAGGATTCGGCGAATCCGAATCCGGGTACCCGGATCCGAAAAACCCTAGTTGGGTGTTGTCTACCCACCTCCCGACCAGTCCAACCAACACAACATAAACGTCATAACTTTTTTTATTATTCTGGCTTTAATGCCATTTTGTGGATAACAAATTTATAAATAGCGTTAAATTTTCGGTTTAATAGTCCTTATCTAGAGGAATGTGGTGGGGCGGTTGGCTTGTTGGATGGTCTGGCCACCCGACCGTTCCAACTTGTCCAACTGTCGGGTTGGTCGGGTAACAGACTACACATTAAACAATTATCGGAATGGTCGGTCGGTTGTACCGACAAATTGGTAGATGAGTAGAGTTCTTTAACTTATACTTGTTTTTCACTACTTTTTTTTTTCTAGTGGTTTGTGTAGTTCTAGCTTACATAATTTTGTTCCTATCTGTATGGCGTTTTTAATCTGAACTTTTACACCGGTTCCTCTTTCAATAAAGTGTTCGAATTCCTGTATAAGGTCTGCTTTGTTATCCGTTTTTATCTCCATGCCTGTCACAACGATATTGTTTTTGGTTCTATCTTTTTCCAATCTTCTAAGTCTATCTTCTACGGATTTTATCTTCTCTTTTATTATCTTGTTTTCGTTTTTCAGTTTTAGTTCCTTCAGTTCTTCTTGATATGATCCGTTTGATATTCTTTCTCCTTTTTCTCTTTTTGAGGTGTCCTGTTTATCTTTTTACTCTTAACACCCTTTAGATATGTCTTATTGTCTTCTATGTCTTGTTCTCTTTTTCTTTTCTAATCCTCCAACGTATACTCGTCGCTCTCAAGATGTTTCATTTCTTTCATATCTTTTATTATACATATATTTTTGGTTAAAACGTTTTTTCTTTAAATAATCTGTTACTCAGGGTAAAAGTTAATCTTTGTTACAAACCAATATTAAATTTAAAGCACCTAATTTATACGTTATATATTGGTTACAAATTTAAACTGAGCGTAGACTCACTAACAATTTTTTTTAAAATTTGTATAAATACAATGTTGTAATATTTATTTATTATTTATTTAATTTTACATTCGAGTACACCGTAAAATAACTTTGTACAGCACCGACAAGAATAACGAACAAGAAGGATATCTTGGATTTTTCTGACAACAAGCCAACAGATATAATACATTCATTATTTTATTCCAGAGCAAAGGCAAATGTTTAATTTAAAACTTATTTAAATGAAAGGCGAACGTTGATTGTGTCTGTGAAGATTATCTTTTTTGCCGTTCTTGGCAACAACAAAGACTAAAGAGTATAATTCAGTTTAAAAAAACCCTTATCGGTCAAGATGTAAGCATGAAGCAGATTTGTAACGATAATTTTGGTCTTTTTTAAACCGGGAAATCCCTAATTTATATGAAATACGAGCTAATTAGTACGCAACGTCGTCCAATATGCAGATTTTTAAAAGCAGATTTGATCAACGTTTACCTACGGTGGAGAAGCGTATATAATTAAGATGAAAAATGAGTGTGTTATAATAATTTAATCATAAACTGTAGCTTTTTTAGTTTATTGTTGCATCTACAATAAAATTCTTCCAGCACATGTTGTTTTTACAAAGCTTGCAATTACTGTAGAAATAGGTACTACTTTTAGACAACAGTTATAAAAAGAATATAATTTAGGACATTAATTAACGACAAAAAAAGGATATGGTTTTATTTGAATATGTATTCGGTATTTTAATAGGTACCTACATTAAAAAATGTATCTTAAAGAAATCAGATTTAAACGAGAAAAACTATTAGCAATGATAATTTTAATCATTGCTGCTATTACTAAAAATGTACGTAAAAATTTAAGATATTGTGACGGACCGTACAGGGTGGTCCAAATTCGATGGGATTACATGGATATCTCGCTTAATAGTCAAGATAGAGAAACGGTTGAATTACCAAAAATGTGCAGTTTATTGGGACAAACTCAGAACCGCTTTCAAAACTATTCCATCCCACGGCCGTCTGTCATCGTAGAGGTTTCAGGTGGTTTCCTCTACCTACTATAGGCAAATTCTGTGACAGTACTTCCACCTAACCTTACCTTACCCACCCTTTTCTTGTTCCCCGCCCCCTCCTCCCGGACGCTAATGGCCAAAGTAGTTGAAGCGTCCTTAAACCAACAATTAAAAAAAAAAAAAAAACTATTCCATCATTTTCGGTTTTTGAGTTATTAGAAAACAATGTTTTTTTTCATTTTTACAATGTGTTATATATCCGTTATTGTTGTAATTATCGAAAAAGTTTATGAAGATTATTTTTAGATATTTTTATGTAGATTTTGATAGAAGTAAAAAAAATAATTTTACGCTCGCCGGTAAAAAGTTATGACACACACTTACCTTTTTTAAATGGAAGCTTTAGTTGGCTATGAGCTATTTCTATTCCTTATTTTTTTCTCATTCCAAATATATAGGGATTGATGTATTTGTTTTCAATAATACGCAAGTTAAAAAAGTTTTTTAATTTTTTTAAAGATGAAAAACAAAAAGTAGGCTGTGAAAAAAAAAACAAAACTAGAAAAACCGGAAATTATAAAATATATTTGAGAACTGTTCTCAGTTTGTCCCAAAAAAGTGCACATTTTTCTTAATTTAACCATTTCTCTATCTTGACTATTAAGTGAGATACCTATGTAATCCCATCGAATTTGGACCACCCTGTACTGTACATCGGTCGCACTGTTGGAAAAAAAAACGCTTGCCTGTCATAAAGACCTTTTTCAAGCAAGAACAAAACCCAGTGCATTTGCCCATGTGTCGTGTTTGCACTTTATTGGTAAGTGAACCCAACCTTTCGTTTTCTTATCATCTCGAATTTAACACATGGTCCTTCGAGTGTGACTGGTTTCTGTTCATACGCAACATAATTATTTATTTTTAATTGTGGCTCGTGATCATCTTTACAGCGTGGTTGGGACCTTTAACGTTGTTTTACGTAATACCCAGTTCTAGAGCAATTATTACACAGTAAGAAACAAATAAAACACAACTTTAACAACAAACTCCTTTATTTTTCGACCGGCTGTACATTTTCCGGTGGTTGTTTCTTAACTACCTAAGCGCGACTGCCCCAATATTTTGGGTTCCTGTTTCATTTTTTTTGTGTTGATACCTAGCTAGACCCCCAAGCGCACATTGTCTTTAAAGTTTGAGCCTTAAAGTCCTCGTGACACATATTTAAAATAAAATCTTAGTAAATACAAACAGTCTTTAATTCTTAATAAACTTAGCTTGACTCTCGTATGGAACATTGTTTAATTATTTATATTGCAGTTTTTGAATAATGGTCAATATTTTTGATTTTATCGACATATATTTTCTTGCTTTGGTGTAAATTCGCGACGACATGTTGAATAATTATTCGCTTTATAGTCCATCTACCCATAATTACAAGCAACGTCTTCGACGATATAACTACTTTATTGTTAAATAATTCAGTTTTCATTCATAATAATTAACTCCCAGTACAAATATGACACAGGTTAGATATTATCGTTAAAGAAAATTAATGAAATTGTGGTTATTATGGTAAAGTTTTTATACTGCGTTAGCAATTATCATGGGTTTGATTATTATTTAATCTGTTTGAAATTGTTTTGTTGTCGAGAACCAGGATATTGTATAAAATTATTTACTTTATTTAGTAATTAGCTTGTTTTAATTTCTTGATAATTTCGATTAAATGTAATGCAGGTATTTGTTACAAACTTTTTTTTATCGAAACGATGATATCTATATACACTCGTGTTAATTCATCATTGTTTGAAGTAAAATTACGGCAAAGCTCATGCCTGCAACAATATATCACAATTAAAAATTCTGAACCTAATTTGACAATGATATAATAATTTTTTACATTTACACACAAATAAGAAAATTTTTAAAACTTCAACTTTGGATGAGAAATCAAGTTGATGCTGAGAACTTACCCTTAGATCTGTTTTCCTGTATTGGCTTTCCTTAATTTTGTCTCACAATTATACTATTATTATTTAATTATTTGAAATAAGTCCTTATTAAAACATTATCGAATTTTTCATATGTGATCCTGTAGTACAATTTATTCTGTAACTTGCTTAAGACCCTTTGGCACAGATTTGTTGGTTTTGAAAACGAGACCATTGCCAGTATAATTTAAAAATATTCAGAGAAATTTAAAGAAATTGCTTAAATTTTAAAGATAATAAAATAAAATGATAATAAACATTCAAATAGCCCTCCGTTTTTAATTTAGCAACACCCAAGTCTATTATAAAAAGAAAAAATTGGCTAACTGTCTTTCATTAAACTGTCTTTCATTAATTAATTTGAATTCTGCAACTATTGCTTTGTTCAGAGAATTAATATTTGGGTGGCGTCTTTTGTCAATTTTACTTTTGATGTGGCTCCATAGAAAAAAAGCTGGAGATTTGGCTGGCCAATTTACGGCACTACCTCTACCAATCCAACGAATTGGAAATAAATAACTGAAAAAAAATCTAACATCTCAGCGAAATGCGCGGGGCAGTCGTCTTGCTGTGACCAGATCTCGAGATTTTATCTTGAAAACCCGTTCTTCATTAGTGTAATTACTCATTTTGATGTATTTAATAAGAATAATTACTTGATGTGACGGTAGTAATTAATTAAATTGGCAGACAAATACTGTCAAAATTGACGCTTAATGAAAATCACTGCCTTTCAGATTAAAAATATCATAAAATTTAAGTATAATATGTTAAATTAAAAGAAGTGAGGCAGAGACTAGAAGACAAAGGAGTCAGCTGGAGAGATGTGCCACAATTAGCTAACGATAGGCAGAAGTTGAGAAACATAACACAGACATAGAAAAGCATACCTCGACACCGAAAGGTACAAGAGGAACCATTAAAAAGAAAAAAAATACATCTTATCTTTAGTATAAACATGACTGTCATTAGATGCGCAATAATTTTATCTTTCTTTTGCAGTGGTCTCCAACCTTTTGTGGTCTAGGATCACTTTTTATGTCAAATTTGTAACCGAGATCTTATTCTGAACAATTATAAAATTATTGCCGCAAAATTGTATCGTTTATTAAAGTATTTCATAGCATAACTAAGGTAAATATGGGAAATAATTATTATTAAAAATCGCGATCGACGGTTTGAAGACCACTGATATTGAAGACGGAGGACATGCAACAAATTGAACTATTTTAGTTCGGCTATGTCTAGACTAATCTAGAGAATGGAGAAATAATACAACTAATTCAGCAAGAATTTGGGTAAAGAGTAAGGCTAAGAATAAGATATAAAAAAAAAATTGTGTTGGAATAAAAAGAAAAAGAAATTTTAGAAAATGAAAAATAACTATTAAAAACTGGGAGATGGTAACTGATAAATAAACGAAAATAGTATATTGCATAACAAGAGTTGTAAGAAGCATACCTATTACGCACGAGTGGAAAAGTTGCGCACGGAGCCGCATAGCGGCGAGTGCGTATTTCTACGAGTGCGTAATTTCTTTACAACTCGTGTTATGTAACTTACTTTTTCTACGATCATATAATCTAAATTTAATGATTTATGAAAATAACTCAAACGTTCTAATCAAAATACCTGTATAATAAATTATAAATATGATTCTACGGCGGTCGATGTCTTGCTTCTCTCAACCACTGTCTCCATGTGTCTCGATCAGGCCATTCTCCTTCCTGTAGGCCTCTTCTTTCCATCGCTTCGTCTACTTCATCCCTGCATTATCGCCGGGGTCTCTTTTCCTTCTGCTTATAGAACTCCATACAGTGACACGTGCTATCCATCTATTTCTATCTGTTCTTCTAAGAATAAGAAATAGTCACAAAAGTGTCTTCTGTATAAAGGTCGGCCCCAAGATTTTGATACTATGAACTAGCCTTGATATGCAGTCGTCAGAATAAAAATGACAAGTGCCTGTAAGTTTTTAAAAAATAATTATCTTGTTTTTGAGAAACAAAATAAATATAGGATAGGTTTCCAACTACTGAAATATTATCAGTGACTTTTGCAAGCTCGTTTTTTTTACTAACGCAAAAATATTAAAATTCAAACTGGTTTAAAATGTAAGTACTTTGTCTTAAAAAAATTGCAAACTTTGATTGAAAAAAAAAAACTAACGATGTAATAAATTCAAGACAAGCCTTTCTTTCTATCAATAAGGAACTGCTTGTATATTTACAAGGTATAAATAATAAGCCAGTGTACAGTAAACTTCCCATAACATTTTTTATAATAATATATCTAATCACGTTTTTGGACTGTATATTTTGAAATAATTATCGATCGCCAAATTAACTTCTAAACATAATAATAACTGTATTTATGGCTATCAGTTTCCATAATGATTTATTGAATATCAGAAATATTTATTAAAAATTAGAAAATGCGGAAGCCGATTCCATCGAGTTAACTAGGTACGGATTACGGATACCAAGCAACCACTTCATGAGTTATACAGTCTGTCTTCTATAGATCAAATCTAAATGGCATTATCACGACTTATATCGTTTTAAAATATTATAATAATCGTAAAACGCTTATGCATGAATCAAATCGCTCGATATGAGAATGGCTCATTATACAGAAAATGGATAATGCACACCCGTCTACTTAGTTATGAAATAAAAAAACACGATTTTGCATCCAATCGACCAAATCGCCAGTTAATTATCGAACTTTGTTCACCATCACTATCAAGTGGCCCAAGGCAGTGCACCAAAGATGCATTTTAATATACTCTTTACTAAACGATTACAAAAACACGATCCAGGGTAATTTTAGCAGATATATTGATTTAAAACGTAATTGAAAAGTAAGTATTGCTGATTAAAAAATGTATCCAAACAAAAGCGCTATTTTCAATGACACGTTAATACCCAGTTATTTATTAATTAGTACGGCTAACAGAAAATTATTTAAACAAAAAAACGTGCTATCAAATTAAAATTGTTATTCTTACGGTTTCTTTCCAATTAGAATTATAATATAATTAAACAAATTACTAAAAATTATATATTAATTTAACAGTTAATATAGTGGCACGCCTTTGATATTAATCGCCGGGGTGCGAACTCATTTTTGGCGCCCTATATCCATATTGTTAATGTCATGGATAAAAAATGTACAATTGGCAACATTCGATAGAGAGTAGAGAGGAGTTAGTGTTATTCGCTTCGCAAGCGCAAGCATATTATAAATGAAAATTGACATTGTCAGTTTACTTTTACGTGGTAGTAAACGTAGGTTCGGAGTTCAGAAGCTTGTTGAAATATCGGGAACTATTTGCCATAAATTTCCGCTAGATGGCAATAAGTCTACGAATGAAATTTAGATTGACAATAAATTAATTAACACTTTTCAACAGTCTTAAAATATTATGCAGAACGCTTTTTACGCTCGGTCAAAATAGGGAAACTTTAAAAATAATAGAAACTCATTTTTCTTTAAATACAACACCCTATATTTTCTTGATCTCATAAAAAAGTCAATTGTCCTTCAAAAACAATAAGCCTGTTTTATAACAAAAATTGATATTTTCCGAGATACCGCGTTTTTTCATTAAATCTGGAACATACAGTAACGGTCATATACCAAATTTTTTTGTTATCTCTTCAATAATATCTGTCTGTTTCCATACTTTTGAGCAGCACTGTATGATATGTTTACATGTAATTCTGATTTTGTTGAATTTATGTGAATTATGTTTATGTTTTTGGTCTTTAATATTTTTTTAAACCCTTTATAACATATTTTTCCTGTTCCAATTTCAACTATAAAGAAAGTGTGTTGGCGATTTTGGCTACATCGGCGTCCTCTGTTGGCGATTTTGGCTATTTTAGCGCGCTTTTTTGGCGATTTAAGCAACAATTCACATGGTCACCCTGTGTGCAAGTGTTATTCCTTTTGTTCAGCTCGTATCGTATCAAAGCAAATTATTTAAAAAAAAAAAACGCTATATTCCTTCTGCCTCCTTTCGCTTTTGCATGAAAACATGTAAAGGCACAATTTTATCTCGTTGCATGCGCCCCCTGATTGCCGCGCCCGGGTGCAAAGCACCCCTTGCATCTCCGGCCCCTGATAATACTTGATAATACTTGGTAAAAGCACATTTTTGATAATATAAGGTTACAAAGTAATAGAAAACTTGGGTAACCAATTGTATTCTTAAGTAGTCCAATACTAATCCCTTTAAATTATGAGTTTAAAAAAAAAACAGTGAAATCTTAATACGTTTTTATCTAAAGTTTTGATGAATAACTCACAGTAAGTTTAAAATTTTAAAAATGTGCATATTTATAGCATTCTTGCTTAGTAAATAATTAATTAATACCATATCTATGACATCATTTAAACAGTGAACATATTCTTCGTCACAAAATTATCTCTTGCATTTAAGTAAAATCGTTCATGTTACCTGCCATCAGGCAAGTGTATTTAATTAATCACATTTTCATTTGAAGCATGTTAAACTTTAAAATAATGATACTTTATATTTATGTAGCACTTCTACTGCTAAGCACATTCTATCTTAAAAACCAAACAGAACTGTGATAGATTAATCACAATACGATTAATTAAAATTCGAAAAAGAAACAAAAGCTATTGTTATAAGCGCGGAGGAGATAGAACACAAAGTAAGCCTAAACGGGATATTAGTAAAACAAAAAAAAAACTATGAATACCTAGGAGGAAATCAAATGAGAGAATAGGTGCAGCCGCTAGGCTATTTTAAGCGAACCATTTCTAGGAAGAAAAAAAACAGAAACAAAGGTGGATGTGTTCAGGACCCATCCTAACATTTGGTTCCAAATCATGGATCATGGCCAAAAAACAAATAATTGCATCAGAAGTATGGAAATGAAGTTTTTAAGATAAACTTAGAGTTAAACGCGTAATTAGAAATGACACCTGTAAAATGACCTAAAAGTGCAACCAATGAAACATCCAGGAAGTACAAATAAGATGGCTAGGTCATGTGCATATAATGGAAGAATCTAGGATGCCTAGGAAAGCCTATGAAGTGCGAACTGGGAGAAAAAGTCAAAAAGAAAGACCAAGAAAACCTGGAATGAGGAGGTAACAGAAACTGCCACGAACAGAGGTATCGAAAGAAATTAGGTTAGAGAGCTAAAAACAGAAAGAGATTCATAAGAAGAAACAAAAGCTTTACACTAAACGGTAGAGAGACGTTAGAAGAAGAAGGAGGAGGAGGAGGAGGAGAAGAAGAAGAAGAAGAAGAAGAGAAAAAGAAGAAGAGAAAGAAAGAAGAAGAAGAAGAAGAAGAAGAGAAAAAAGTAGAACAAAAGTTAGTTTTATGACCATATAACGAGTAGTTGTAATTATTATTGTATTAGTGATTGACAAATGTTTGGCAGAACTATTTTAATTTATTGGACTACAATATTTTGGGAATATAAAGTTTCATCTTTTGAAGCTTCATAAAGGGTTTTACGGATTAAGATTAAAACATAACAAAAACACTTTAAAGTGTCCTATTATCTCTGCCAAAGACAAAATGTTTTTGTTTATTTGTAAAGTTTACAATAATAAAATATTTTTAAACTGTAAAAGTACTTTTACGTAATCATTAAAGATGAGCTGAGAGCAGCTCCATTCAGATGTTGATCTGAAGTTAAGGCTTTATTATAATATTTCATACCCATACTGCAGCATAAAATAGAGGTGAAGGCATGAGCTACTCAGGATGGTATCACAATATTTTAATAGCATAATGTACTTAACTTTATGTTTTATTTATACATTAGAGCAAAAAAGAAATTGCTGTTACAACCTTCTTACGTAAATAAGCTGATCAATTAAAAGCAAAAATAAAACAAATACATACTACTTTTTTCTTAGTAACTACTTGTTGGTTAACAGCTTGGTTATGGCAATTAGCAATTATTTTTAATCGATTAGCTAAAATTTTTTTTCACCGTTCGCAAAAAAAATGTCTTTGTATTTTTTTTATGTTACACACACCATAAAAATGCCTTAGTATTTAATTTTGTCGGAGTCGAACAACTAAAATTGTCAGGAGTCGGAGTCGGAGTCGATTTTGTTTTACCGACTCCACTATCCCTGGTTCTATATTATGTATTTAAGAACAGCACCAATTTTTTTGATTCGTTATTTTGGTAGCAATGTTTAAAGTACTTTCAAACTACCGATTATGCATATGCCATATTTTTCCATTTTTTTAACAGTAGTAGTTCTAGTTATTAAGATGTACATAAATATTTTTTATTTATTACTGGGGTATATTTATTGACGGTCTAGAAGACAGCGCTGTGGAGTCGGAGTCGGAGTTTAGAAGGAATTTCTGGTCAGTGGAATCGTAGTCGGAGTCGACAAAATGTACTGACTCCGACTAGGCACAACAAAAAATTCTGAGGTGGTCCTTTGCCGCAAAATTTAAATCATTCTTTATATTCATTTTTCTTTTTAATATTACACACACCATAAAATGTCTCAGTATTTAATTTTGTTGGAGTCGAACTACTAAAATTATCAGGAGTGGGAGTCAGAGTCGGAGTCGAATTTTTTTTAGCGACCCAATATTGCACATAACTTTTAGTAGATAGGTACGTTGCTACTTCCTTCTATTAAAAATTTTTTAGAAACCCTCTAAGTTTTTGGCCGTTTAAGCTTTGTTAGGTACAAAGCATTTTTCTGAAAAAGACCCAAAACCAATTAAGCTTTAAGCGGTATTGCCCTAATTTTTATTGAATTAATATTAAGTCGGTAGTAGCTGAACGATCCACATCGAACATTAAGTGCAACAGATTATTAGTCTTTGTATCCAAAAGTTAAATAACCTACTTTTAAGCGGTAGTTATTGGTTCCGCAAATTTGCATATTGAACGAAAATTTTCCCATCCAAATCGGTCCAGTACAACTACCGTCGTTGTGAAACTTACGGTTCATGAAAAACTCGCCTGGTGGAATGTATTATTATTAAAGAACCTATAATTATACGAGCTGCTCTGATAGCGGTTGCGCGCGGGTGGAGTTTATAACTCCCGTGAACTTTATAGGGATCAAATACTATCGATAACGTTCATTACCGCTTATTGAACTAGTTGTTATTTCAACTCGCGATTAATGAACTAATAAATACCATATTTCATAATCTAAACAGGTAACAGAAAATCTTGGAAGATATATAAAATTATAAGTTGAATAAACAGCAGTCAACTTTGAACGTTAAAATATATTACCATCGACACTAATGAATAATTAATAATTTCTAAAATTTCTAAATTTTAATTGACTGCGAACATGCATAGTTAAAAGTGAATTATGTATCAACAATATAATTAATTAACTAACTACTTCACCTTGCAACTATACGAATAAAATTGTATTATTTTTTAACAATGACGTAAAAAATACTTCAGTTTTGGTTTAGTATTTTAAAATTTAAAATAATAGCGTATGCTGACGTTATAGCAATTATAGGGAATAGAAGAGAAGACATAACAAGAGCGATAGATCAACTAGGCAAAAAAACTGGGTCTGGAAATAAATGAAGAAAAAACAAAATATATGAAGATAAGAAGAGAAAATATGCACACACAGAACGGTCTACAAACAAAATAATACACCTTCGAAAAAGTCAATACTTTCAATTACTTGGGCGTAACAGTGGGACAAGCTGGAAAGAACAGAGTGGAGGAGTGAATTCAGAAAGGAAACCAAGCATACGGCCAAAACAAAACCCTACTAAAGAGCAAAATTTTTTTTATAATTTTTTTTTTTATAATTTCAAGTACTTTACAATCTGTTCTTAACTGAACAATAAGTAAATGTTTTTAACAGGTGAAAGGTAGGTGAAAAGAAAAGAAAAATGTCATGTAGAGAATTCTCCATTGAGTATTCTCTTTACGCTAAGCTAAAATTTTTAAAAATAGAACATAAAACTGTACAGTGAGTTCGTTTCAAGTAAACCTTGTAGGGAGATCTGCCGGTCTATATCTTTTGAGTCGCCGCACTTCACCGGCACTCACTATTAAATTTCTTGCTAGTTTATTTGGATGCACTTCAATTCTGTTTTGATATTTAAGGTAAAGGTTTTTGATTTCTTCATGCACTGAGTTTAATTGAAGGTCGCGTTGTATTACGAAATTTGGTACATACCTGGGGGCATCAGCAATGATTCGTAAAGCTTTATTTTGGAATCTTTGGATGATTTCAATATTTGACGTACTAGCACTTCCCCATAGCTGGATGCCATAGGTCCAAATAGGTTTCAATATGGCTTTGTATATCAGGAGCTTGCTTTCTATAGACAATTGTGATTTTCGTCCTATCATCCAGTTGTTGGTAAAGTTTGATGCCAAGCTGCTTCCTCTTGGCCCATATGTGTTTGCGCCATGTCAGTCTCCTGTCAATGTGCATACCCAGGTATTTGGCTTCGCATGCCTGAGGAAGTTGACGATCATTTAGTGTTACTGTCGGGCAGGTCTCTCTCCTAAGAGTAAATGTGACATGTGTTGATTTAGTTTCGTTTGCCTTAACTCGCCATTTTTTCAACCAGGACTGTATTTTGTTTAAGTGATGTTGTAGATTTTTAGAGGCAGTGATAGGATCCACATGGGATGCCAAGATAGCTGTGTCATCCGCAAAAAGAGCAAAATAAATAAATAAAAATATACAAAACCC
The DNA here is from genome assembly GCA_947652605.1 of Elmis aenea. Classification (NCBI taxonomy): domain Eukaryota; kingdom Metazoa; phylum Arthropoda; class Insecta; order Coleoptera; family Elmidae; genus Elmis; species Elmis aenea. The sequence continues at coordinate 44,668,874 of OX393581.1, forward strand.
TAATAAGACCCATCATAACATATGCCATGGAAACAATAACAATAAATAAGAAAGAAGAGGAAGAAAATAGTGGACAGAAAAGTAATGAGAGCAATACTAGGACCTAACGTAATAAGAGATGGAGAAGTACGACTGAGAAGGAACAAAGAAATAGAGGAGAAACTCGGAGGAGAAAATATTATTCGGCACAACGATTACGATGGACAGGACACATCATGATTAGGAAACCAACCGCAATGATCAAGAGGGTAACACAGTGGATCCCTATTTGGCCCAGGAATAAGGGAAGACCAAGGAAAAGATGGAGAGATGCCCTGGAGGAAGACACAAAGGCATTGGGAATAAATGACTGGAAATCGAAATGCAAAGATAGGAAAGAATGGACGAAAATAACGGAGGCAGCCAGGACCAAAAAGCTTAAAAATCAGAGGGAGAGGACCAATCCACCTCAATAAAAGGATTTAAAACAACGCCTCAGCGTTAGCTATAATATAATAAGGATTATACGGCTCAATGATGATGATTTTAAAATTAAATACTGGTCAGTTTTTTTAAATTGCAACAGCTCATAAATTATTATACCGGGTTAAGCTCGAACATAGGAGTTTAACATTGTTTTGAACGTTTTCGTAAATCTTTGCTCGCCTATTCAACTTATACGAAATGTACCAATAGAACAGTGGTCTCTAACCCGTCGATCGAACCGGTCGATCGCAACGTCCTCACTGGTCAATCTCGAGGATTATATATTTTTAATAATTAATTGTTTTCCATATTTATCTTAGTTAATCTATCTTGTAGGCTTCCGCGGCCGATGTCCAATGTATATAAGTTGTTTCCGGGTTGGAACCGTGTCGAAGGTTTCTTCATAACCTACGCAAAATTAGGGAAGCCATAAAGATATTCAAAAACCCAAACAACATCAACCGAGACAACGGCTACCCACTTCATAAATCTTAGAAGAGGTTGATAACCAGTAGATTGCACACTCCAGCGCCCGTCATGCATCATCAACCACAGCCTAATATAAATACTCCAGACACGAATGACTCGCCAGTTGCCGTTTAACCAACAACCCTGAAGATGTCCCCGATAAAGGAGGACGAAACGTAGGTTACGAAGAAACCTTCGACGCGGTTCCAACCTGGAAACAATTTATTTACCTAAGTTAGGTATTTATTTATTTTATTAATCATATTCTTATATACCCGAAGGTGTTAAAGTACGTTACAAAACATCAACCAGTTTCATGAATAAACACTGTCCACTCTCTCCTGTTTCTTGCTTTTCTCATCCCCTCACTCCAGGTCATTCCCCTATCCTTCAGACATTCAGCCACCAATTGGTGTCATGCTTTCCTCGGCCTTCCTCTTTGGCTTTTCTGTGTAGATTTGGCTAGCCAAATGTTTTTCGTTTGTCTTCCAATCTCCGTCCTTACTAGATGCCAAAACTACTTTAGATGTTGTTTTTTTATGCTTTCCAAAACTGGTTTAACATTGAGTTTTGCCCCAATTGTCTCTTGTCGTATTTTATCTCTTTGGGTAATACCTTTGACGCCTCTTAAATACTTCATTTCTAGCACCTGTACTTTGCTTTTCATTTGGCCTGCTTAACACCCAGCTTTCGCATCCGTATGTCAAAATTGGTTTGTATATTGTGTTGTACACTGTCATTATCGTTTTCTTCAAAATTTATTTTTTCCTTATGAATGTGTTATTAAGTGTGTAGAAGAGTTTAGTTGTATTCACAATTCTGTTGTTGATTTTAGCCTCTTCCTTTCCATACTCCCAAACACTTGAATGTTTCTGTTTGTTCTATCTCTTTTCCATCTAGCTTTATTGTTATGGTCGATTCTCTCTTTCCAATTGTCATTACTTGGTTTTAGCGACATTTATTTTCATGTTCCTCTTTTCTAATACTGACTTCCGGATGTCTAAATCCATACGTTAGTTATGCTATGAAGTACTAAAATAAACAACACAATTTTGCGGCAATATTGTTTTTATTTTTCAGATGTAGATTTCGGTTACTTTTACATAAAAAGTTATCCTAGATCACAAAAGGTTAGGGACCTCTGATCTATATCCCCTTCTAAATAAATTATGTACCCAATTTCTGTATATCTAACTTCTTTGTTTCATATTGTTACAAATCTCTTGTAACGGTTCATTTTCAACACTCTTAGCTGTTCCTTAGTTCATTTGGTCAGTTGCCAGGATCGGAACGTATGCTATTACACTTCTTTTAAGGTTTACACCAAGGTATGTACATCTTTTTACTACTGTTCCATTGTTCATTTTCAAACTTTTGTGTTTCTTGTCAAATTGTCAAATGTTTAATCCCAATTTAATCTAAATCTGCGTTATAACGTTACTTAGTTTTTGCAATATGCAATAAACGCATGAGATTCAATTATTCGCAGTGCACTGAACCATAAGCTTCACCTTAAAAATACCAATAAATCGTCAATTCATTTTTGAAGGAGAAATCTAAGTTGAACACTAAAACTGCTTTTGGACCCTACGTTTCGTTATTGGGGTAATTAGACTAACTATTAAGAGTATGTGCTCTAATTGAGTTATGCCTTCTGGTAATCCACTCAAAATGATCTAAAGCTGCTATATCAAACCAATGACTTTGGTAAATTTGTTAAGATAATTCATCTCGTGTACGTTTCCCATTTAAAATGTTACTTAGATGTCTGTATCTTAATTAAAACTTTGTTCTAGCCAATGAAACAGACATAAAACTTATTAAATCGCTAAGCGTGCAAGTCTGGAAGATTGGTCTTTGGAGAAATGTAAGTTCTTTCTTAATTTTTATGCAGGTCTTGTCGGAAAAATGGTAGGAAATGCGACGTAGTATTACGAAATATTTCTTCTACAACATTTTTAATCTGATTGTTTTTAAATTTATGTCTACCTTTAATTTATTAACTTAAATTATTTACTTTCATTGGAATATTTAAGAGTGATTTTAATTTTTTACTTTAAGTTAACATCTTAGAACCTAGTGCAATTGTTTATAGTTCAATTATTTCTTTAAACTTCATTACTATGGCGAACTACAGAGGTAAAATAGAAAAGCATACCTCGACATCGAAAGGTACAAGAGGAAGCGATTAAGGAGAAGAAGATTTTGCTTCCGCAAAATCTTTTAATAGGTTGTCGAAGTACATCTTCCTCATGACTTCACTTTCAATTGACATAATTGTGAGTGAATTTAAACGGTCTTCAGAAATAGTGGATCGTAAACGCGTTTTAAATAATTTTAATTTTGAAAAACCTCTTTCGCCTGCAGAGACAGTTACCGACATAGTAAGGAAGATCCTTAGTGCAATAAATAACTTTGGAAACGAGGTTGGACGATTATTACAAGCCAAATGTTTAAGTATATCTAAAGGATTGCAACAACTTTGTGGAGTAGTTACTTTTAAAGCTTCCATTTTTTGCGCCTACATGAATTCATTTAAGTCCACCGATTCGCCATATTTTAAAGCAATTTGTAAATCAGCAGCACATTTTAATGTAGTCTCTTTGGATTGATTGTGAAATGTCCATAAAAAACTAAATAAATCTATGGTCTCTTTTAATTGTTTTTAAATCGACGTTGAAGAGTCTGCAGTGTTTTATCTAACACTTGATTAAAACAGTTTATTTTGTATGCTCCCTTTGCATCAACAACAGGGTCGTCTGAGGACTCGTATGCAAATTGCCTTTTGCGTTTCCGTAAACGTTTCAACTGTAATTGTGGAACAACATCTAAATATTTTGCAAGATCATTTGCACCGATTAATACATCTTTAAACCTTTTTCTGGGTACACTTCTAGCCATTTTGCACAATGTTTCAAAAGTCAGTATTCGCAAAGATAGATCTGAGGTTTCACTTTGTAATTCTTTGCTTACCAAGTTCACTTGCAACAGCAAATCATGTCAGAAAACTAAAGATACCACGAATTTGTAATCTTTCATTTGAGTAGCCAAAGATTCTACTTCACTTTTTGCGTTTCCGTAAACGTTTCAACTGGAATTGTGGAACAACATCTAAATCTTTTGCAAGATCATTTGCACCGATTAATACATCTTTAAAACCTTTGTCTCGGTACACTTCTAGCCATTTGCACCATTTTTCAAAAGTGAGTATTCCCGAAGACAGATCTGAGGTTTCAATTTGTAATTCTTTGCTTGCTAAGTTCACTTGGTAAAGCAAATCATGTCAGAAAACTAAAGATACCAAGAATTTGTAATCTTTCATTTGAGTAGCCATAGATTCCCTTCACTGTTTGCGTTTCCGTAAACGTTTCAACTGGAATTATTTCACGAAAGCTTTTGTTAATGGATTTGATGATAAATAATCTATTATATTACTGTTATTTATTAAGTTTAGTATTTCATTATTGAACAATAACTTTTTAAAGTGATATGATAGAGAATTGCTTTTTGTTTCTATGCTACCAATAAGCATTGTATTTTTAGTTTTTATTTTTTAGCCGCGCTGCCCCTTTAAGCGCGGAGCCCTAGGCGAGGGAATCGGTGAAATGTGCTTAAGGCCGGCCCTGGGCCCACTTCCCATATTCAAAATTTATTTTTGTGGCCTCTTGAGGGGGCACGGCTGCCGTTGAGAACCACCGGTCTAAATCCCGTGTCATTTTGGTGTTAAAATCAACACTGTAGTTTTTACTGTTTCATTTTGTTTATTATATTTTCTGAAGGCTGTACAAAATAATGCATATTTCAGTCCAGTCTGTCGGGTAACCAAGGGAATTCGCTTTATAAAATTGATAGAAATTAACTTAAATTACCAAAAAGTTTCATATATTAGAGCTGGTGTGCATTGTATCACGATATTTTTAAAAATTAATTGGGTTAATATATTTTTAATTAAGATTGTTCGTTTTTGTTAAGGTAAAAATGTAAATAATTTGGCTATCCTCGATCGTCGTAGCGAGTTGTTAAGATCTTGCGGATATAAAGTCGTGTAATCTCGGTCATTCTTGATTTATGGGCGATTTTTTTAAATACTTACGACTCGGTTATAACCAAAACTAATTTACCGAGGTTACAAATTACAATGGCGTGATAATTATTCACCTCTGTATGTTTAATCAGATGGAACCGCCCACGAATAACACATTACCGCTTATACTTATTCCTTTTGTGTTAATACCGTTTTTCAGGCGGCACTGAGCGGCATAACGTATACAGTACATATCTTTTCATTAACGTGGCGCGGCGCTGATATATCATAAGACTCTAGTCTCATACACGGTTGCGACAGAGCGGTTTATATTTCACTTTTTTTATTGAAAGTTTGTAACGAAATACTTTATACATTTTTATTTATGCATCTTTGGAAACGACCGATTTTTGGTTCTCTCTGATTTTCATTTACTTTCTTAAAAAAGCCTAAATTTTTCTATACATTATTGACGTTACTTACAAGCAGGGTTGAGCAGATTTAAATCAATTGATTTAAATCACGATTTAAATCATGATATAAACCAAGTGATTTTTTTAAAAAAATCATTGATTTAAATCAAGTGATTTTAAAAAAAAAATTATTAATTTAAATCACAGATTATATGAGTAGATACAGTATAATATTTATAATAAAACAAAATTGTATTACTATTAGTAATTAAATACACGAAATGGTGAACAAACCATATCAATTTGCTCTTGTAAAGTAATATTCATTGTGGAAATGCAATAATTCAAAAAATAAATGACAAGTTTTTGACATTAGCGAAGTGAACAGTCAGTTTTTTCAATTTCCACGACACTCTATTGCTTCAATAACGATTTGAAGAAAAATGTCGAATATCTCGAAAAGTATGAGTGTTGGGTATAGGATGTACTTAACAAAATATGAAGCTTTTTTAAAGACGAATTCGATGACATAAAAAAATACAGGGGTTCGCATTTGAAAAAATCGAGTTACGAGCTTTTGAAAATCATGGAAGTTGCCACCTATTTATAAACACTCCTGTATGTGTGATTCAAATTTTTTCATATCGAGCGAACAGAGAAAATTTTTCTGCATGTCCATACCAAATTAAAACTTCAAAATAACTTCAGGAGAACTTTTTAAATAAAGACTTACAACCTTGAATAATTTTTTTTTTTTACAACGCCGTATAAAAACCTGTAGTATTTTATATTGATGCAAAGCTAAAATTAAGGCGGTCAAAAATATTAAGTAAAAAATTGGGTGTTGTATTTGAAATATAAAAGTTGCTATTAGTTCCAGAAAGGTGACTCACCCTGTCTATTTGAAAATATTTTTATTGTGTTGTTTAGAAAAAACTGTATTAAATAGCATTTGATTCAACTTCATATCTCAAGCCGTTTAGCCACAATCGACCGATCCCGCACTAATGACTCACCCTGTATATAATTAATTAAACATCACCATTTAGCACTGATTTTTTCAAAGTTCTTAATCATTATATTTAATTTTTCATTTTGACAAAAATTCACCAATGAATTAAATATATTGGTTATTAAATATATTAGCACAAAACAGAAATAGCATGTGAATATGTCACTAAATTCGATAATATGGTACATTTGATTTAAAAAAAAAATCTGAATTAAATCAAAAAAATCTGATTTAAATCAAGTAAATCGATTTTTTTGATTTTTTAAAAAAAATCATGATTTTTATCCACCCTGCTTACAAGTAAATCGCTGATTGTAAAAACAACCTAAGCCCATTTTTCATGCAAAATGAAAATTAGATATTTTTGCCTTCCTTAGGCGTAAATCCAAGTCTAAAGACCTTTGTTGAAGTTTGAACGGAAAAAAGTTGAAACGGGAACGAGTTGAGTGCAAAAATAACCCAAGTCCTAGAGTTTGGTTGTTTTTACACTCAACAGTCCATACAATCATATCAGACCACCTTATTAACATGTGTTTTAACTGTTAATTTTTGATGTTTATGTTTGACATATTAACTTCTACGTTGCGTGCTTTCACTCCGGGCAGATTCGAGTATTATGTTTTGTAGTTATAAAATTTACTGCCGTTTGTTAACAATGGAGGAAAGTGAGGCTGCATTTACCTGTGGAAAACAACAAAATAACTACTCCAGACACACTTCTTCCCAATTCACTTTTAGCCTGTGATCAGATGTTCGGAATGATAAAGAGACAATTAAAAAAATTTTGAACTGGCCAACAAATGAAACAAACTAAAAATTCATACAAATGTGTACCGAGTTGTTCATTTGTTTACCGTTTATACATACAAATTCAACGTTAACATTTTTACATAACTTTGAAAATAGATATTTTTGGGAAATTCGTTGTTTTACATTATACGGGGTGTTCCTTAAATATTGCTAAAAAATTCGGTAGATGATTTGTTATCGAAAATTAAGGGGGTCTTTTATATAAAATTTGTTCCTTAGACGTCTCCTTTCTGAGTTACGCCCCCCTAAAGGGAAGCGATAAAATACTCAAATTTGGATAAATGCAGGAGAATGATATTTGGTAACTCTTTTATACTTTTCAAAACGTTTCCCATAAGTAATATTTTCAATCATCACCCACCTTTACAATATGCTGAAAAGTGCGACCCCTGTTGGTTTTTTTATCAGAACTTTTTGGTGCGTTAACATATCTAATATAATTTTTTTTTAAAGCTTAATTTTAGAATATTTGAAGGTTCATGTTCACTTATCTTATTTTTTACTCAAAAACTGTAGGTTTTGCGAGAAAAACTAAAGAATAGAAAAAGTTTGTAAACAAATCAAGCTTTCAAATTATTTTTTTTAAATTGCAAAATTTAATCTGCTAAAATGTTCTAATAAAAGAACCAACAGGGCTCCCGCTTTTCAACCCCCTGTGAAGGTGGGAGATGACTGAAAATATTACTATAGGAAACCTTTTAATAAGTATAAAACATCTACCAAATATCATTCTCCTACATTTATCCAATTTAAGAAATAAAATAAAAACGTAATTTTCCGCTCCCCTTTAGGGAGGTGTAACTCCGAAAGGAAACACCTAAGGAAAAAATGTTGTATAAAAGACCCCTCTTAATTTTCAATAAGAAATAAAAGGATTTTCAAAACTAAAATCCCATTGATTGTAGAAACAACCAAAGGCCTTCTTCTTCTTCTTCTCGTCTCCTTCTGCCTTTTCAGGCGTCGGAGGTTAGTCTCGTATCCCGAGTCCATTTTCGCCATGCCATTCTGTTTTTTGCAAGAATTTTCATTTCTTCTGGTGTTTTTCCTCTTTCTGCTCCCCAATCCCTTATTTGATCCATCCATTTCCTTCTTGGTCTCCCTCTTTGTTTTTTGGCTGGTTTTCCTATTTCTATTATTTTTCTTGTAAGTCTGTCTGGATTCATTCTCATGACATGTCCATACCAGTTAAGTTGTTTCTTTTTTATTTTATCTATTATTGGTTCTTGTTCTGTCATTTCTCTAATGTTTTCGTTTCTTATCCTATCCCATTTTGTTTTCCCAGCTATTTTCCGGAGGTGTTTCATTTCCATGGCGTTTATTTTATTTTCATCTTTTTTCTTTATTGTCCAGTTTTCCGCTGCATATGTTATTATCGGTATTGTTATCATATTGTGTATTTTCATTTTCACTTTTTTGTCTATCTCTTTGTGTCCTAATATTGATTTGTTTAGTGAATAATAGAGTTTTGTTGATTTGTTTGCCCTGTTTGTTAGTTCGGCGTCTATTCTCCCGTCCTCTGTTATTATACTTCCTAAGTATTCATATGTTGTCACTCTTTCTAGCTCATTGTTTTTACATTTAATTTTGTTGATGTTTTGAGGGTCTTTTTGTTTTTCGTTTATGATCATTGTTTTTGTTTTATTTATATTCACTTCCATTCCCATGCTCTCTATTTCCTCGGTCCATGCGTTCACTAGTTTTTGCATTTTGTTTCTGGTATTTGCTATAAGCACTATGTCGTCTGCGTATAGTAGGCTATTTAATGTAATTATTTCTAGGTTTCTGTACCCAATTGCCGTGTTCAGTTGTTTATGTTTTTCCTTAATTCGTTTCCCTATCTTATCCATGAATATTATAAATAATAGTGGGCTTAGACTGTCTCCCTGTTTTATTCCCTTGTTCATTCTAAATTCGTCTGATCTTTGTCCTGCAATTTGTATTTTTGCTCTTACTGTGTGATACGTGCTTCTAATTGCATTTATTAGGGTGTTAGGTATTTCTATTTCTCTCAGGGTTTTCCATATTTCTCTTCTGTCTACCGTGTCGAAGGCTGCTTTTAGGTCTATAAATGTTAGGTAGAGTTCTTCTCCTTCTTCTACTTTTCTTTCTATTATATTCCTTATAATAAATATATTATCACTTGTCTGTCTTCCTGGTCTAAAAGCTGCTTGTTCTTCTTCAAGTTTTATTTCCACGTGCTCTCTTAATCTCTTTTCTAGGATTTTTGTATACAGTTTGTAGCTAGTTTGAGCTAAACAGATTGGTCTGTAGTTTTCACATTGTGATTGTTCTCCTTTCTTGTATATTGGTACTAGTAAGTTGTTTTCCCAGTCCCTGGGTATTTCTTGTTTCTCCCATGCTTCTTTGCATATTGCCCATATCCAGTCTATTCCTTTTTCTCCCAGCCATTTGATCATCTCTGGTACTATGTTGTCTTCTCCACTTGCTTTTCCAATTTTGACTTTTCCTATTGCGTCTTTTACTTCTTCCCTCTTAATTTCTTGTTGGTGGTCTGCTTGTTCTACTCTGTTTATGTCTTCTTCTGGGATTATCATGTGGTATTTGCTTATGAAGTGTTCCCTCCACGTTTCTAGTATTTCTTTTGTGTCTGTTTGTACTTGTCCCTGTTTGTTTTTTTATTACTTTTAATTCTTTCTTTTTATTTCCTCTTAGTCTTTTAATTCTCGTCCAGAACTTTCTATTGTCAATTTCGTGTAATTCTGTTATCTCTTTACCGAATTCCTTCCACGTTTCGATTTTTGACTTTTTGACTGCTTCTTTTACTGTATTTCTCTTTCTATTGTATACTTCTCTATCATTCTCTGTTTTTGATTGGGTAAATTTTTTCCATGCTATTTTCTTTTCTTTTACCAGCTTCTTTATATCATTGTTCCACCACTTCGTCCTTTTCAGGTTGTTGTTATAATTACTTTTCCCACATATGTTTGCTGTTATTTTTAGTACTGTCTCTTTGAATGTCGTCCATCTTTCTTCTAGTGTCCATTCTATTTGTTCGTTCTCCATTCTTTGAAACTCTATATCTGTCTCTTTTTGGTATTTCTCTTTATTTTCTTTAATTTTTAGTTTGTGTATTGCTACTCTAGTATATTTTATTGTTTCTTTATTTTTGTTTATTCTTATTAAGCATTTCGCTATTACTAGTCTATGATTCGATCCTATTTCCGCCTCCTTCTTGGTTTCTATTCTTTGAAATATCTCTGTTAGGTCTTGTGTGAAAGTTATGTAATCTATGAGACTTCTAGCGTTTCGCTCCTCCGCCACAAATGTATATTTATCTTCCATTTTTTGCTCCCACATGGTATTTCCTATTATAAGGTCATTAATTTTGCAAAAATCTATCATTTTCATTCCATTTCTGTTAATGGTTTCTTCGCCATGTTTTCCCATGCAGCCCATTCCTCTATTGTAATCTTTCCCTACTCTGCTGTTCCAGTCTCCCATTATTATTGTTTTTTCGTTTTCTTCTTTTAGTTCGTCGAGTATCCGTTGTAGGTTAATGTAGAATTCTACCATTTCTTCCTCTGCTGATCCTTCTACTGGCCCGTAAATTTGTACGATGTTAATTGTTTCTTTTAGTTTGATACTAATTACCATTACTCTCGAGTTTATTGCTTTAAATGCTATTATTTTTCTATTTATCTCCTCTGTGACTATTATCCCTACTCCTTCTTTTGCTCTCTGTTCTGGGCTTACTCCCGAGTAATATAGTATATGCCTATTTGTTAGATATGTGTTTCCTTCGCCCTTTTTTTTGGTTTCGCTTAGTCCCATTATTTGAATGTTATTGTTATCCATTTCCTCTGTTATTTCTATTTCTTTCTATGAAAATAGAAAAAATGTAATTTTTTTATTAAAATATATTAAAGATTATTTCTTTAAGTAATTGGTTAAAAATTTTATCCAAGGACTTGAGGCAACTTGTTTATAATTCAATAACTCAGTTTTACTCACAATCAGCACGTTCCTAATTATTGCCCATTTCTTTATTTACTTCACCTTCTAGTTTCAAAAGATCTACACTGCTCGCTGTTTTCAAAAACAAGTGCATACACAAAACTATTTAATATTAAAACTCGTGTTTGCATGAAGTAATCTTAAAATATTTTTTTAAAAAAGGTGTTTATTATGCAGAAGTTTAAAAACGCCAATTTTCATTGTGTTATTAAATCTTCTTCTTCTTAATCGATTCCTCTTGTACCTTTCGGTGTCGAGGTATGCTTTTCTATTTCTGTATTAAGTTTCTCCAATCCTTCCTATCGATAGCTAATTGTGGCACATCTCTCCAGATGACTCCTTTTTCTTCTAGTCTCTTCCTCACTTCTTTTTCCCATTTTATTCTTGGTCTTCCTTTGTTTCTTTTTCCCTCTATCTTCATTTTCCATCCTATTTTCGCGTATCTTCTTTCTGGTATGCGTAGTAGATATCCAAGCAATCTTAATTGGTTCGTCTCAATCTTTTTTTTAACATCTATTACTCCTAGGTTTTTTGAACTTTTCCCTTACTCATTTTATTGATCAGTCTAAATTCCTCTATTCTTCTCAAAAATCTCATTTCCTGCGTCTGTATCATTTGTTTTTGTTTTCTTGTTATCGCCCAAGCTCCTGAACTATAAGTAAAATGGGTACTTACGTACACTACATTAAAAACTCGCGTCTTAGTTTCTTTTAAGATATCCTTATTACTTATCCAACCTTTATTAGTGGGAATCCTAAACTGCGCCGAAAATGCAATATTTTGGTTAATTATTTTACATTTAAAAGAATTATGTTAATGATAAACTCACAACTTTAGTTCAGGGTAATAAAAACAATTACCTAATCAAGCTTAATTTTAGTAAAAAAAATAAATTCTCAAATTAAAGTTACATTTTAGTGAAAAAATATATAATTAAATAGGGAAAAGAAATTTGTATTTTAAAAATAACATGAAAGAGGTGTGATGCAATAAAAATGTTGGAACTAATGACTCTTGTAAAACGAAATGGATTAAAAATAACTTTTTTAGAATTTTTTTTTCTCTTGCAAAATTTTATTTTCATCAAGTTTGGTTAACACGTTTCTTATATCGTTGTTATCAAATCTATAGACTTTCGTTAGGTAGCTACGATTTAAAGAAGTAAAAAGACGAGAATTTGGATTAGTTAGGAACATTTCTTTATTTTTACGCCTAAGGAACCGGTTAGTTTAGCAAAGTTGAACGTTTTCTTACTTCAACTGCAGCTGCTTTGTTAGAAGTTTTAAAAATTAAAAATATGTCTTCTTAAGTTTCATAAAATTTTATGAGCCGCTGAAGTAAATGAGCGTGAAAGGGTATTGTTGAATTAATTACGAATTATTTTATTAGATTTAATTGTTCCACCGAATCCGGCATCAACATATTTTATGTATTCAATGCTAGCTAAAATAATTTGACCTCTTTCAACACAATTTATGAGCTAATGTTATACGATATATGAGAACACGGCACATAGTGTTTTAATTGACTATTAAAATTTGCATTTACGTGCTAGTAAAGTGTTAAATAAATTCAAATATTTAAAATATTCAGTTTCTTTTATCGCCTAAAAATTGTAGCGCCGTTTAATTGCAGAAAAAACACATTCATTAATTTAAAACAGGCTTAAAGTTCGTTTTAGAATGAAATTAAAATTTATATTAGACGTAAAAATTATTTATAATGCATTTTTTATCTTAGAATTTGTGTAAAAATTATTCATTGTTTGGTTTTCTAAAATTTTAATTGGATTCATCTTAATAACACGCCACCACTTCTTCACATCGGTGTTTCTAATGTTTGATATTTACCTTGAATATACAATTTACATCTAAATAAGTTTAACAAAACTTCAAAATATTTTTATTGTTTTGTAATTATGTAAACAATGTTTAAATGAGTTTCTTTAGTAATGGCTCAATATTCATATATCAATATTTCAGACAGTAAGATTATGTGTATGTACGTAGAGGTCTTTCAAGATAAACTAAACCGCGAAATGCGCAAAAAGAGGGGATTGTGGTTGAAATATAGACCTTTCTAAAAACATTATATTATTAATAGTTGTAAGCCCGTTGTTGAAATAGACGGATGTTTTTAGGTGGCGCAGTAATTAAGGCTTTAGACAAGGTTTGGTTTCTGCGTCACAGTTCAGTTTGTCTTGAAAGACCTATACCAGGTTTTGAAAATTTTTTGCATGAAGTAAATTTAAAACAATATAATTTTCTACATCAGTTTCTGTAATTAAAATATTGCCCTATAGCATGCATACAAAAAATTGTTCAATGCAGTGGCGTAGCGATCGGGGGTGCAACGGTTGTGGTGGACACGGACCCACGGCCAAGGGGGGCCCGTAGGATGTAAACAGCTTGTTTTTCATGTAGTTAAAAAAAAATGTTTTTGGATCACTCAGTAATTTACATTTCGAATCTTTGCATCTACCTTAAGTCAAAAACTTGATCTGAAGGACCCCCATTATAACTCTGCTTGCACTTCTTGCTACGCTACCGTCTATCTGTACAATAAATTAGTCATTATTACAACAACAAAAAACAGTAGGCATACACATATGAGGGTAAAACTTTAGCTTATTCTTATATTTTATAAATTGTGAAAACTTAAGTGTTTAGTGTTTTATTTTTTATTCTTAAACAATAAAACTGAAAAATAACGGCATAATAAAAGACAAAGTGATCATATATTAGCATAGTATTAGCTAAAGCACTGTAGAAGTTTCTAGTGTCAAACTTTTTACTGATTTTTAAGATCTTTTTGAACAAGAAATTTTTTATAATAATTAAAGTTACCCAACCTCGCGCCCTATTCGAATTGTTTATGCTAGTAGGTGTTAATGTGGGAACGGATATATAATAAAATTTCATTCCGGAAGTGCCTGATGATGTCAAATACTTTAAATAACTTAAACAAGACACCTTTGCAGAATTTATCGTTTTAATATTCATCCAGATCTTTTGGAATTTCGTCTTACAGTTTTTAAGATTAAATGGACAACGTAGCGATCTTAGTGATATTCTCGTCTTGATCTTCACGCTAAATAAAGGATTGTGGACGCACTCGAACTGCAAAAATTGCAAGTCCTTGTACTTAAGTACCACTCGAACGCAAAAATTAAGTGTGAGAGGTGAGCCGATGCACGAATTGCAGAAATTCTGGAATTATACTTTTCCTTGAATTTGTTGTTTCTCATCTAGGCAAAAGGACAGAATTGGTTGAGGTACTCCTAAATATTTACCGCTTAAATTTCATACAATATCTCTTAAAATAAATCAAAGAAATTATATAAAAGTTGAATTTAAAAAATTAGTAAATAAAATAAAATATTTTATTTGTCAAATGTATATTTCGTGATCAAGAATTATTTTTTAGGCTTATCATTATCTCCATTATATTTATATCAAAATTAGGCTTAGTACTTGTGTTAATCAAAAACATATCTTTTGTTACTAAACAAAACACTTTCATACTTGTCCCATTGTAACAAGTAACCAAAAAAGTTCGTGCGGTTTTTTAATGATCAAACATAAAAATGTATTAGAAACCAATAATAATATTCATCGAAATAATTACTATCACACCTAATGAATGACCTTTTACCCACGGATTTTGAATCAAAAAAATGACGGACTGCATTTATTACATCAACTCGAGTTTTGAACTGCCTATGTCTCATACAGTTGTCAAGTAAAAAAAAAGTGGTAATCACTTGACGAAAAGCCAGAAGGTAGCGTTTCCCAGCCAAGTTCAGAATGTTTTTCCCGGGTCACTTTTGTGGTATGAAGTCTAGCTAGCGTTGTCCTGTAAGAATAGCACTTTCTTTCGATTGATCAAAGAGGGCTGTTTCTGGATTAGTGCCGCTTGTACTCGCTGAAGCTGTTACAATAAAACCAGCAGTGATGGTTTGACCCGTTTCCAAAAACTCATAATGGACAATTCCGGCTGCTGTTCACCAAACACACAATACAATCTGTTTTGGGTGCAAGGAAGCCTTTGAAGTGTCTGGTATTGGATCAGTTGGTGACAAGCAATAATAAGAACGCTTAGAATTGGAGTTGTATCCACTTTTTGTCGCAAATTAACAACCGATCAAGAAGAGATTCATTTTCATTGCATGATACGTTTGCCAAACAAATGCTAAGACGTCTGCATTTGTTATCATTTGACAATTTATGCGGGACCCATTTGCTTAACACGTTTTTGCTATCTGGTGATGGCGCAAACGAATGGTTTTATCACTCACATTGAACCTTTCTGCAAGCTCCAAGCACTTTGCGCTGGAATTTGCCTTCACAACTTCTTTAATGTCCTCGTTGTTAATGATCTTCGGTCTCCCAGAGCATGCTTTGTCGGTCAAGCTGAAATCTTCTGAACAAAATTTCCTGAACCACTTCTGTGCTGTCCGATCACTTACAGCATGATCTCCGAGCGTTACATATTTTTCGCGCCGCCTCAGCACCTTTGGTGCCGAGTTTGTATTCATAGAGTAAACAACCTCGAATTAAAGTTTTATCGCCATTTTAAATTATTTTTTAAAATGAATTTAAACAATTATCGCCAAATTTAAATGTATCGAATGAAAGAGTGGTTAATACTAAAGTAGATGACACTATATAAACAAGTGCTATCGATTACAACAATTTAAAAAATATTCATGGCAATCTGTATTTAAAAAAATCACACGAACTTTTTTGGTTACCTGATATAAATAATTGTAAAAAATTGTAATATCAAATGTTAGGCCATGTGTAAAATATTGCAGCCTTAATTGTTTTTGTCATAAATGCATTCATCCATTGAATTGACTTTGCCGCATTTAAGTATAAAGATCCGAACTAAGTTGGACGTAAGGGTGAGGAATTGCTAAGTTTTCCTCATTTCATCTGTACGGCAGATATAAGTCTCGTCCAGTGCGCCTCGGCATACTGATTAATCCATGCTGTTTCAAGGAGGGGGATTAGGGAGAAGTCTTCAAAAATGAGTAAAACCTTATCTTATTATGGAAATTAACTACGTTATTAAGTTGACAGTTTGTTTTTCCAGGTACATTCTTAATGACATAAGCGTACTACTAGAAAAAAATAAAATATGAAAAATAACCTAATTACAGCGTAAAAAAATTCTCATAGCCCTATTTTGCAATTTTTAAAGCCGGTGTAAGTCGTTAGTATTCGCCAGAAATAAAATATTTAGAAGACGGACATACAAATAAGTTTCATTAAATTTTTTTAAGTTTTATCGTATTTTTCTTAACAACACGGTTTATTTAGTTATACAGGGTGTCCACCTGGTGTGTTTCCTGCAAGTTTGGTTTGTTATCCTAAATAAAAACACAATTTCTAAACCAAATACCTATACAAAAAAAAACATAACCTAAACCTAAAATTATTTTCAGCTATACAGATGCTTTATTTAAATAAAAATAGTATTGCTTAAAAACCAGTTATCATTGTAAATATTTTTAAAAATAAATGCGACATTAATCAACCTGTTATGCAATATTTATAGTTCAATACTTGTGTTTACATATATTTTCGTTCTAATTTCTTCATTAAATTACATAATACAGATCCCTTAAATAAAAACAAAAAAATAAATTCTTTAATGCAAACCAGTGTACATTAAACTTTGTTTGTTTTAAACGTAAGTAAAACTATTAAACAACCTTTTTTTAAATATTCAACCCAGTTTTTATTGCCTACAGTAATACAATACATTAGCTTTCATTAAATTAACAAATTTTATTTTTAACTTTTGACAAAGACTTTTACTGCTACCTTAATTTTAAGAAATTATTTTTAAAGGAATCGGCTTTTCAAAAATGTAAATACATTTTTATCGTTAAATTTATTTTATGGTTTTTGTTAAGCTGCATCATAAGCTAGTTTCGCTGTACGCATAGAACTAATTATGTGCATTTAAGGTGTTGATAGTTAAATGTATACACAACTATAGGTAAGCTTTTCAAAAATGTAAATACATTTTTATCGTTAAATTTATTTTATGGTTTTTGTTAAGCTGCATCATAAGCTAATTTCGCTGTACGCATAGAACTAATTATGTGCATTTAAGGTGTTGATAGTTAAATTTATACACAACTATAGGTAAGTGTCAGTAATTACATTTTAAAGTACGAAGAATTGTAAATGTGAATTATATTTTATCGTAAACTACCGATTACTGGTACATAGCATTACAATCAGTAAGGCACAACAAAATAATTATATTTATAATTTTTATTATGCAGATTTAAATTATCTACACGAATTTCCTCTGGGCTTGATTTATAATATAGACCTACAAACTTGCCTATGAGCACCCGAAATATTTAAGTTTCTAAAATTGCATGAAGTTCTATTGTCTGGTGAGATGTTTTGATAATTTTTCCATTTTATAAATAAACTTGCTTAAATATTATATGTAAAGATAAAAAATACTATTTTTATTGCAGTTTAAATATATATTTATAACACAAATGTATCGATACCAAAATATAAACGGAGGTAGAAATAAGCAATTGTTTAAAAAATTATCGACAGATTAAATCGTTTGATTTTTTTATTAACAAATATGATCATACAGATATTAACCTGACCTAAATTTATTGTATAGAGTATGTCCCAAATTCAAGACAATGTAGGAATTTCGCTTAATTTAGTAGCTGCGAAGTTCTTTAAATAGCAAAGTTATGTAATCTCATTCAAACATTTAATGAAAATGAAGGTGACAACTATAGAAGTAAAAATTTTGTGATGTTCAAACAAAAAAGTTAAGTAGTTGCACTCAAACATATAAAGAAAAAAATTCAAGATAATATCTAAATTAAAATTTAGTAATAGTTAAAAAAAACAGACAAAATCTTATTATATCGGTTAGGACGTTTTGCATCTCAGATTTTCATTTAGCATCAAGTTACGCAATTTTTTCCTAATTCAACCGACTACTCTAGATGAGCCAGATCATCATGTTAGGCCTTAAATTACATATTTATCTAGTAATTGCACATCTGGTATCATCGCTTCTAGGTTATTCAATAGGTTCAAAAAAATTTTAGAGGTGAATTATGAATTGTCCAAAATATTAACTTGTTGTGTTTTCAGGTCAAACCAACATGAAGAAAAGAAATTCGATTAAAAATCCTGCAAGTTTATCACAATCACTAAGATGCCGCAAAGAAACGTTGTGGGGAGTGTTATTTTTTGGTATGTAATCTATTTTATTTTATTTTATTTATTTAGTCATGAGTCCTTCTACTGTTTGGTGTGGGACTGTTGAGTTTTTTTAAGCTGATTTTTTTCCACGTTTTTCTGTCTTGTGCTAGCTTTTTTATGTCTTTCCATTTGATGTTTCTATCGGTTGCTGCTTTTTTAACTTCGTCTTACCAGGTATTCTCGGTCTACCTCTTTTGGGGTTTTCCCTGTGATCTTGTTTCAGAGGCTTTTCTGGTTAACCTTTCTTTTTTCATCCTATAAATGTGACCCAACCATCCCAGCTGTCTTTCTTGTATTTTTGTTTTAACTGTTTTTATCTGTAATTGTTCTTTATATGTGTCATTTCTGATTCCATCTTTTTTCCTTGGACTTTTCTTAGAAATCTCATTTCTGCTGCATTCACTCGACTACTATTTTTATTTGTGAGTGTCCACTTTTTACTTCCGTATAAAAGTGCCGGAGTTACTACTTTTTTGACCAATTCCAGTTTTGTTTGTTTTGGAACTTCTCCATTTCCAAAAAATGTTGTTCTTAAACTGTTAAATATTCTTCCCACGTTTCCTGTCATTTTGCTTATTTCCTTGTCCATTCCTCCATTTCTCTATGATCACTCCTGAATATTTAAAGCTTTCTACCTGTTCCAACCTAAGCCCATT
The DNA here is from genome assembly GCA_947652605.1 of Elmis aenea. NCBI lineage: Eukaryota > Metazoa > Arthropoda > Insecta > Coleoptera > Elmidae > Elmis > Elmis aenea. Next base: position 44,687,962 of record OX393581.1, read on the forward strand.
TAAAGTGATGTTATGCCCTTTGTTCTATGTTGTAACGATCATAGTTTTAGTTTTTTCGGCATTTATTTTCATATTAATTTTTTTCAATTCCAGATTTAGAGTTTCTAAATTATGTTGCATATTTTTTTCTGTTTCCGCGACTAAGACATTAGCTCCGTCATGTTTACTTTTTCCATTTTCCAGTTGCCTAGGTGAAACGGTCTCATCTTTTGTTTTACTTTTTTAATTACCCCATCTATAACTACTGAGAATAATAATGGACTGAGCATGTATCCTTGTTTTATTTTAAATATTATAAAAACAGCAGTTTATCCGACATAATTTATATAACAAAACATTTACATTGGTACATAAATCTTTGAATTTATACTTTTTGATACTCAACAAATATAAAAAATATCGGTTTTTATAAAATCTTTTTAACATTTCAGTTTTTGTGTGCCAATTTACTATCATAAAATCAATGAATATTGAATCACAATTAAACACAGTCGCAAGGAAAAATGGACACGTCATTTTACAGGTAATCGATTTTTATATGTGATTTTTCGTTACAGCTTTTAAAATATTCTTAAAGAACTAACTAGGTTGCTTATTACACAAAAACTATACAATTTTGCGTGATCAACTAACAATGCTATTGACGTGGGTTGTGAATTAATTTATTTTTGACCAAGTGGCTCAAATTAAACGATAATAAGAAAGCAAAATCACCAAACCTAAACGATTGTATGTCGCTAGAGATGCCTCCCTTAACCAACCGATTTAGACAGGAATCATGTACATTTTCAGACCGTGATAAAAATTATACAAATAAATATTTTTATTTTTATTACATTCGCTATACCGTCTATTGCTTATCTACATAATTTTTATGGTGACCTTTATCATAAAAGAGCTCATCTATTGTGCATCATTGTTAAAAAAAAATTGTAATTTTACCTGTAATGTAAACATTTTAATACATCTGTTACCGATTTAAGAAAAATTTGGAAAAATATAAGGCTATAAGTATATACAGGGTGTCACACAAAAAACACCGCAAGCTGTAACTCCGTTGTTTGTGGTCCGATTTTGGTGAACAAAAAAGTAAATGAAATGGCTCCTCAAATACTAAACTGAATTGAATTTCAATTTTTTTTAAGTTGAACTTAAATGTCAAATAATAGTCAATTTTTTTTCCAAATCGCACCATCTATTTTTTTTTACTAAATCTGGTAGAATTTTTTTTCTGAATTCAATGATGTATGTCTTCAACGTCTACTGATGCTCAACATTTTTGTAGAAAAAAGAAAACTGTACACATATACTCCTATTAGATAATTAATAATCAGATTTTTACGTGAAACCATGTCAGTGTCATTTGAAAAATAGTTTAACACGTTCACTGCCACTGACTCGAGGTTTGAGTCATGGCGGTCGTTCATTAGGAGCCAATGACTAGACATTTGAGTCACGGACATATCTGTACTAAATGTTCCAGTATTTTGTTGGCCGTTGTGAGCCTACTTTACGGTTTTACTGGCTTGTAGGGAAAGGTGAACCTCAACTTTTCCTGGTGTCGGTTTTTAAAATTTGTTTTGGTAAGCAGTTACAGTTTTAATAAAATATACTAAACATTAAATATTTCAATAAAACGCGTTGGCCTCTGAGGGTCGGCACAAAATTTTGGTTGGCAGTGAACGTGTTAATGATATCATTGTTCCATATTTTTGTGTTATTAAAGGAAATTATATCCACGAGAAGGTAAAATGCAAGGTTTGTTAATATTGTTTCCAAAAACATGCTTGATGTGAGCGATATTCCCAGAGACAACTTAATTAATTATGTACTATAATTGAAACAAAGTGTTTTTGTAACAAGTAATTTTAAGACAATTTTATGTTGTTCAATGACATCTTAGAACAATAATAATTTAATAGCACATATTGCCTGACACTCCACAATCCGATTCGCTACAATTAAACGAATGGAACGCAAACGAAACGCATCTTCCTTCTTATCCCAGCGACCTAGAAATGGATGAAGAAAAATTGCAATCTGTGAATGGTACCAAGTAAGTTATGACCAATTGATTCATTATAATTTAGGTTTTTATACAAAAGTCACTTTTAGAGACAAATTCTACGTTTTCTCGGCTTACTGTGATCGCCGAATTGGTAAGCCAATTATAAGAGTAATTGCCATTACTCCCAGAAGAAATCCTCCACAAGTATGGTGTCGTCTTTGGTATCGGCGGCCAAAAAACGACTCTTCCCAGTATATTTCGCAAATAGTGACAGCCTCCATAAAGGTACGAAAAATCAATGAAAAATACAAATAAAAATGGATTTTTTTCACAGATTTTATGGGAACACCATAACCGAATATATAGCGCTGCTTACTTGTCCTGTCCCCTGGTCAATAATGAAACTATTCCTGATTCTGTGTCAATCGTTGCAGACCCTCTTTATAGTCCCACTAATTTGCTTGTTGTTAAGGATAACTACAACCGAACGATACCCGAAAATAAATATGTGGTTTGTGTCAAACCGTTTCATGATCTTAATAAGGTGAGGTATATTTTTGTTGTTGTAAATATAACCTCTCTAGAAAAATTTGTTTTTAATTTTGATGCCATAATCTACATGGTTGTATGTGTAACTTTGTTATTACAAGAGACATGGTCGGTTAAATTGGCAAAGTTGGGCAGAATTTCAAGAAAAATTTAATACATTTCACCTACACCTTCAACTTTTTTAAATATTTTTAACAATCTAAAAATAGGCGATTTTTTCAATGTTAAATAATTCCATAGCCTCCTATCGCAAAACCAAATTGTAAATTGATTTTTGTAGATAATTGTACGTAGAATTTAAAAATAATATCTTGAAAGTCATGGCACACTCTGTTTTTGAGAAATGAGCCAAACTTGCTTTTTTTTTAAATGGCAACCATAGTTGGCTATAACTTCAAAAAGCTTATTTTTTTCTGATTTCAAAAATGTATGAGTTGTCATAACTATTTTTATTATTCTTCTTAAAATTTGCAAAACCACAAAATTATTAGATACTAAATAGTATAAGGGTGCCTTGGATTTGGACAATAATGTCAAGTTTTATTGGTTTATATCTTATCATCAGAAACAATTAAAATTATCAGCAAAAATAATTTTGTTGAACAATAACAAATTAAAAATTTTACGGCTATTCTTATTAACTTACTTAGATAGTAATTAATAGGACTATAAATTAAAATAATTATAATAATGCTTCAAAGTGGCCACCATTTTCTTGAATACACAATTGACACCGTTTCACTTTGCACTTTTAATAAAGTCTTCAGGATTATAACGCTTTAGTCTACGATTTTGGTTGTTTTTTGAGAGTAATGGTTTAGCCAGCTTGTTGGGATGGTCGTCGAGTCTCTATCGGTATTTAGCACTGTAATTCCGCACTTCTTGTTTGACCGATAACACCTGAAGATCGCGTTGGATTACCTCGTTCGGCACGTACCACGGCGCGTTCACAATCAACCGCAACACTTTTGATTGGAATCTTTCAAGTACTTCAATATTTGAGTTAGAAGCTGATCTCCACAATTGAACACCGTAGGTCCAGATAGGTTTTAGGATAGATATATAAATCAGGAGTTTGTTTTCTCGAGATAATCTTGATTTTTTTCTCTATAATCCAGTAAATTTTTTGTAGTTTGAGACCAAGTTGCTTCCTCTTTGTGTTAGTCTTCTGTCCAGGTGGATACCCAAATATTTTGCTTCTTCAGCTTGAGTTAGTTGATTATTGTTTAGTTGGACATATGAACTGACTTTGCTTCAATGGTTTTAATGTGCACCCTTTTTAGCGATGACTGAACTTTATTTAGGTTATTTTGCAGTATTAAGGTTGGTAAATATAACAGTGGCTCCAATAAGGGTCCCTGTGGTTCGCCTGATTTTACTGGGCACAACGATGAGTATACCTTCTTGTGTTTTAGCTGAAAATATATTTTCCAGGTACGATTTCAGAATAATGTACAGGTATGTTGTCTGGGAGTGTTTTTCTAATTTTGTACAGCAGTCCTACATGCCAGACTTTATCAAAGGCTTGTCTGTAATCTAAAAATACTTCTTCGTCTTTTCCTAAACGCCTTTTGCCTCACGGCGTCGGTTTTTGATGGTTTTCCACCCATCTCTTTCATTTCTTCCTGTCTGCCGTCATCGCTCTCGTCTCTCCAGCTGTTTTCCCTCGTTCGCGAGCTAATTGTTCTATTCTGTTTTCCATGTTAGTTGTTGACCTTCCTGTCCGCCTCTTTCCGTACCTCCTCGATTCCTTACACTCTTTGCCAGTGCATCTGGCGGCATCCTCTGTACGTGCCCATACAATTTCAGTTGCTTTTCTTCTACCCTTTGGGTTACAGTTTTTTGCGTTAGGTTCTTCTGAATGACTTCATTTTTGCACGTCTCTTTTAGTTTTTCCTGCTATCTTTCTTAAAAATTTCATTTCAGCTGCTGTTAGTCTCTTCTCGTGTTTAGTTGTTAGGGGCCATGTCTCGCTACCATACAACATAGTTGGTACTACAACCGTGGTGTAGAATCTGGTTTTTGTGTTATTTAATTGGTAATATATTCTCGAGGTTTTTCTGGTTCTGTTTAGAATTTTCGGGTCTATTTTCCCGTCTTCGCTTATTTTAGTTCCTAGCTACTCTGTTGTTGTGACTTATTCCAGTAAGTCCTCTCCGCAATTAATATATTGCTGGTCTTCTGCATCATTTATTTTCATTATTTTTGTTTTCCCTGTGTTTATTTCCATTCCCATATGTTGCATTGTTTCGTCCCACTGGTTCAGTGGCTTGTATATCTTCTACTGTACAATAATCCTTGTCTTTGCAACAAACGTTTATCATTATTCATTTCTCAAAAAATATTAATCTTGATACAAATTGGTGCATAATTTAAATTAATTAATTTCCAGTAGACTATAATATGTTATTTGCTTTCAGACGATGCAGTTGCTAGAGTTTATAGAATTTTATCGTATATTAGGAGCTGAGCATTTCATTTTCTACAATTACACAATCGAGTCTGAAGTTAGTTGTCTTTTAAAAAAATATATATCAGATGGCATCGTCACGCTTTTGCCATGGAAACTCAATCTCACTACTGGAACAGAAATTCACGCCTGGGGACTTGTAGCAGCCTTGAACGACTGTGTCTACAGATCCATGTATAAATATTCTCACGCCATTTTGCTTGATGTTGATGAATACATCCTACCAAGACATCAAGATACTATTCCTCAACTCATAGAGTAAGTCTTAACAAGTTTCAAAAATGAGTATAATGTTCTCCAAATGTCAATTAATAGTAGTAGTAATTATTTGAAAATTTTATAAAATTATATTGCTTTTAGGTATTTAAACACCAAAGTTAAGAGAACAACTGTTGGTTCATACTCTTTTCAAAACGGATTTTTTGGTCTCGAATTGGAAGATGACAAATGGGTTCATACTACCAATGATAAAATAGCTGCAAACCTCATTACTTTAAGAAAAACAATACGCAGAACTAAGCTGAATCCACATGGAGATCGCTCCAAATATATTTGCAAACCGGAATCGGTTTTGGTGGCAGGAAATCATTTCATTTGGAAATATGTAAAACCGCATATTATTAAAACTTATTATGCTATACCTACGGACGCCATAAGCCAGCATTATCGACTATGCGAAATGAAAGAACCCGCCCGTTGTGTTGGAAAACGCCTAATTGTAGATTCAACTGTCGTAAAGTTTCGTGAACGTCTTCTATCATCCGTGAAAATGCAGTACAAAATTCTAAAAGATACGTGTAATTTAACAGACCTGATGTAGGTGAGAAAACAACAGCGGGATTTGTGGTTTTTGCAGATATCACTTAAACCGAAATAAATTGTTCTCTAAAATTTGCCTTGTGCTTTATAATGTTAACATCGCTTTTCTGCTTGTTTTGTTTCAATATCTTAGTTATTAGATCATTCAGTACCTACTTGAGCATATATTTTACCCATTGTACTGATTACTGCTATCCCCTGTTAATTTGCAGAGGTTATATACGTTGTTTTCCATTCCTTAGAAATTTGTTCTCCGTTGAGACATCGTTTGTAAAGGGTTTTCATCATAATGAACAACTTTTGTGGAGCATGTTTTACCAGTTCCAGATATATCCCATCTGGCCCAGATTGTTTTTTGTTTACCGTATCAATTCAAATATTTTTGAAGTGATAAAAAAAGAAGTAATCTCAAAACACATATAGAAACGCTAAGGGTAGTGACGTAGAGGTCTTTAGGTTGTTAACTGTCAGGTAGTTTATAACCTAATATTATCGTGTTGATACTGTTACTGAATACTGAATAAAAAATTATTGTTAATTTACGTATGTTCTACGTTATGAAATTAATAATTAATCAATGTTTATATCTTTAAATTTATGAATAAAATATTACAATCGCACAAAAAAAGGTTATTTAAATTACGTACAGAATTATGCAAGTACGTTACCGCTAACAGCATACGCCGTCGTCTGTCTGTGACAGAATGTCACGTAGTTTCTAACCTATATTTTTGAAAAATATAATTTAAATTGTTTTTAATTCGATCGCACAAAAAATGTAATAAGCACCTCGGCCAAAACGTACTTTTTCGTCCTTGCCAGACGCGGCCGAAAAAGTTACACGTTTTGGCCTTGATACATAAATAACTATTTTAATCCAATGAAAACACTACCTACTTAAAGATGAAAATAGAGTTGTATTTTGACATTTCAAACAAATTTTCCTAGATTTTACCAAAGCCTTTTTATTTCATTCTATTAAATGTTTTGGATGAGCCCAAAAATTATCATGAAATCCGCAATAACTCAAGAAATATTAGTTTTAGATATAATATTCTTTTACAACTTTTACAAGAGAATTATTTTATCGATAAGACAGTAAAAAATATAGGGTGTTCCATTAAAAAAAAATTTATATTCGCGTTTGAAGCCAAATGGACCGGGCCTAAGACACACGTTGTATAAAATTTTAAAATGTAAACCAGTCAGTTATCACTAAGACACTCAGGGGCGCACCGTGCCGAGGGTGCAAGGGATGCTTTGCACCCGGGCGCGCCTGCAACGAGATAAAATTGTGCCTTTATATGTTTTCAAAAATATGTGATAAAGAGTTTCAAAAAAATATTAAAGACAAAAAAAACTAAACCTTATTCACATAAATTCAACAAAATCAGAATTACATGTAAATATAACATACAGTGCTGCCTAAAAGTATGGAAACAGACAGATATGGAAGATATTACAATAAAATTTGGTATCTGACCGTTATCGTATGTTCCAGATTTAATGAAAAATCTCGATATCTCACAAAATATCATTTTAGTTATCAAACAGGCTTATTGTTTTTGAAGGACAATTGACTTTTTTATGAGATCAAGAAAATATAGGGTGTGTATTTAAAGAAAAATGAGTTTCTATTATTTTTAAAGTTTCACTATTTTGTCCAAGCTTAAAAAGCGCTCTGTATAATATTTTAAAAATGTAAAAAAGTGTAAATTAATTTATTGTCAATCTAAATTTCATTCGTAGACTTATCGCCATCTAGCGGAAATTTATGTCGAAAAGTTCCCGATATTTCAACAGGCTTCTGAACTCCGAACCCACACTTACTACTACGTAAAAGTAAAATGACAATGTCATTTTTCATCTAAAATACGCTTGCCCTTGCGAAGCGAATAACACTAACTTCTCTCTACTGCCTATTGAATGTTGCCAATTTTACATTTTTTATCCGTGATATTTTTTATCGTAATATAATATACGGGGTCTGTTCAAAAAATAACGGAACTTTTGATATTGCGCGGCAACTGATAGTCCTGGCGACGTCCTGTTGGCGGCGCTGCATTCGTTGTAACCTCCCGAGTAACTTCTTTTTTTCCGATTATTTATAACTTGTTTAGTTTTCGTAATATTGCTGTTTAAGTTGTAGTTGTTTTGCTCTTAGTCGTACGCGGTGTTATGAATGGTTTACACGATTCAAAAGTGGCCGTGAGTCAGTCAAGACGATCCTAGACCAGAAAGGCCTTCGACGTCAACTGATGACACTAACACTCAGAAAATCAGTGATCTGGTGCACGCTAATAATTCTCTGAAAGTCAGACTTTCGGTGTCACGGCACTGGGTGTTCACACGTAATATATGATATATTGGAGTGTCGCGACATCAAAATAAAAATGGCCGCACTTGTAACTGCAGCAATGAGTGTTGTAGAGCAACTAATTATTTTGCTATATTCGGGAATAGATTTGTTCCATAAACAAGGATATTGTTCATAATGCTCCAAAATCGTTAGAACAGCTATTGAGGACATGATAAATTGAAAATCGAAGACAAACAAATGTATATTATTGGTCTATTATGACAAATACGCTCTGTCAAAATATAAAAGTATTTTATTATTATCAAAAGTTGACAGTTGATGTCAGGGTCACGACATCGCTAGTGTCACGGCACTGGCGTCGTGACATCGCAACATCAGCCTGTTCAGACGACGACATTTGATGCCACGGTACCTAATGTCTCGACGGTAGTATTACCGTGTAAACTACCCTTAATAAAAATAGTAAGAGTTGAAAAAATATTGAATTGAAATATTCAAAAAAACAAAATTGGAAGTGATTAAAAAGCAAGTAATTCCAATATAAATACAGTGTGTACAAAAAGTATCGTAGCGGATCAATATCTCGTCTTGTGACAACTTAACAAAAAAAGTTTCATACAAAAATTGTTTGTGGTAATTTACTACATAACCTTAAATTATTTTCAACTAAACACAGTGTTTTGTTTTTGCGCACCGATACGTCACTAAGTTTTTTTAAATGGAACACCCAGTATATTTTATAATTTTTAAGAGTAAAATTGAATTCTTTTTCTAAAACATTTAAGTTTTATTTATCCAAATTTTTATAAAAACATTACAGAAAATAATAGTCTAAAAAAATTATGATATTTCACAACTTGGCCATGTCAGAATGAATTCCTTTGAAACTTTGTTGTACACAGGTGTCACAATGGTTGTTGACTAGTTAAAATTTTAAAATAATACACAGGGTGTTCCTTATGCCCGGTTCATTTAGTCAAACTTCAAACACGAATAAGTCAGTTTTTTTTTAATGAAACACACTATATATTTTTACATTTTCTTATTGATCAGGTAATTTTCTTTGCAAAGTATTAAAGGTCAATTATGTTTCAAATCAGTATTTCTTTAGTTATTGCGGTTGTTTTGATAATTTACGGATACAAACACAATATTTAATAGCACTAAACTAGTACGCTTTGAAAATATCTCGAAAATTTGTTTTAAATGTCAAATGCAACTCCATTTTTACATTTTGACTGTATTTGCATGTTTTTAATTATTTTTTTTATGAAATACAAATTTAATACAATTTTTGTGTGTTTGGGAAAAGGGTATAATAATAATTTATTTATGGGATTACTTCGAAAAAAACAACATTTAAAAAATCGTTTATTGTATATTCTAATGAAAATAGTTATACAATAATTTAATAAATAATATCTGCAAAAAGTACTTGAGAAATACTTAAGTACTTTTTGCAAGTACTTGTGCTTAAGAATCAGTACTTTTAAAAATAGCGGTACTGGTACTTAAAATCCAAGTACTTCTCATAAGTACTTAAGACTTAAGTACTTTTTGGCCAGTACTTGCCCAGCTCTGCTCCTAGAAATACATTAGCTGTCGTTTAATTAACACAATTTAACTCTTAACTTTTAAAGACTTGCTATTGTTTAAAATATAAGAAATTAAATTTAAAAATTAGTTTACAAAAAATGTCAACAAAAATTATCGTAAACTTAATTTTATGATTTTTATTAAGCTGCAAAATAACCTTATTTCGCTGTACAAGTGTCACTGATAAGGTGGATTAAAGGAGTTGATAGTTAAATCAAAAGATAACTTTAGGTAAGTGCTAGTAGTAAAATATAAAGAATTGCAAATGTGAATTATATTTTATCGTGACTACTCAATACCAGTACCCAGTACATATTAAGTAATTATTTCTTTCTATATTAAATGCTAATATGTACCATTATCTATAATTTATTGTCTCACAATCACAAATAACATTAATTTATTCTTACATTTCAGCAAATTACAGTCAGTAAGGTTTGCTAAAAGTATTATAATAAATTATAATTTTTGTTATGCAGATTTAATTTGTATAAAACAATTTCCGTTAGCTTTATTTATATACACCAACAAGCTTGCCAGAGCACCCGAAATATCTAAATTTCCCTTAACCGATCAGTTCTTAGTTGAATTCCATCAAGTTCCATTGTCAAGTAAGATTTTTCGGTTATTTTTCCAATTTATAAATATTCTTGGATAGTGAATTATACGTAAAGATAAAAAACGACTTCATTTATTGCAGTAAGTTATTTTAATTTTTTATTTATTAACACCCATTTAGCTATTATAATGAGCGAGATCCCTATGCTTAAACTCGAATTTTAATCACCCTGAAGATATTAATTAACGTTACCTAAAATTTAATGTCACAAATACAAAATTTCCCTTATTTAAGTAGTTTGTTGAATAGCGAAGTTATGTAGTTTCGTTCAAACATATTTTATAATGGAAAAATTTAAGATGATGACTAAAGAAGTAAAAATTTTGTGATATTGAAAAGAAAAAAGAAACGAGTCATACAAAATCTTATTATATCGGTGTATGGAGAATAAATTATCCAAAGTAGGTACTTATGTTTACAGGTCAAACCAACATGAAAAAGAGAAGCTCGATTAAAAATCCTTCAAGTTTATCACAATCACTAAGATGTCGCAAACAAACCTGGTGGGGAGTGTTGCTATTTTTCGGTAAAAAAAAGTACATTATTTAAATGTTATAAAAACAACAGTTAATTTAACATATTTAAAATTAAAATCCATTGACTTTTGTTAATTAAATTTTAAATTTAACTTATTTGATATTCAACAAATATAAAACGTATGCGTTTTTATGAAAACTTTTGAACATTTCAGTTCTTATAAGTCAATATACTATCGTTAAATCAACATATATTGAATCACAATTAAACACCATCGCAAGGCAAAATGGACAAGGAATTTTACAGGTAAGGAATTTTCATATACAGGGTGTCCCCGTTATCACCGCGAATATTTTAAGTGGTGGTAGAGGACCTTTTTCTAAGAAAACATTTCAAGTACATTTTTTTCCTAAAATCAAATGCTAAGCTGATATCAACACTTACTTGATTTGTTTACACTTCTGCATTTATAAGACTCTGTCGCCGAAAATATCAATTTTATCGTAAAATACCTTAAAGCTTTTCAATAGAGCATAAAATTCTGTACAAAATTAGTTCTATTTATTTTTTGTTTACAGGCAATGGTTTGAGAGTTATAAAGCAGTTTGTACAAAAAAATGTAAAAAATGTAAAAAATTTAATTGTTTTTTAGCCTTTGCAACCGCTGTATCTTTAAAACGAAAGGTTGTACAAAAAAAACCAACGGTACATTCCGGATAGCAAATTTTATGGGCTACAACTTTGGTTAAGTGAAATTTTTTGAAAATCAAACTGATTTTCCGGAAAAGCTGAAAATAAGGAATAGAGTGCAAAAACAAAATTTCGTACAAATATTGTTTTGTATTTAAAAATGCTTTTAAAGAGAGTGCGATTACGTGATTGAAAATGATGGTCATTTTGAACACTTATTAAAGTAATTTTGTGGTGACATGTTAATTTTATTGCGTCCAGATCGATTTGCATTGTTTAGCATTTTATCGTTTTTTTTTTCTCACCTTTTTCACTATTATAAACATTTCTATGATACATTTAGTTTTATTGAAAAACATATTTACCGAAGTTGTAGTCCGTTAAATGCCTTGTCCGCAATAGGCATCCGTTTTGCTCTACGACGTTTCGTTAAAAAGATGCGGCGTTTTTAAAAATTTACATAACTTGTTTATATGCAATTTTACAATTTTTTGTTAAATTGTTCGTTAGCTCCTTAAAAAAAATGATAAGGGGTGGTTTTCTGAAGAATTTCAAACTTCATAAAAAGCTTTGAAACTGAAGAGATACATAATTTTATGAATGTTGCCGATGCTATGGCATTTTTAAATACAAAATATCATAATTACCGGGAGTTTTTGTTTTTCGAAAACGATAAAATGCAAAACAATGCAAATCCATCTAGACGCAATAAAATTAACATGTAACCACAAAATTACTTCAATAAGTGTTTAAAATGACCTCCATCATTCAATTACGTAATCGCACTCTCTTTAAAAGCATTTTTAAATACAAAACCATATATGTAGGATATTTTGTTTTTGCACTCTATTCCTTATTTTCAGCTTTTCCGGAAAATCGGTTTGATTTTCAAAAAATTTTACTTGACCAAAATTGTAGCCCATAAAATTTGCTATCCGGAATGGGCTGTTGGTTTTTTTGTACAACCTTTCGTTTTAAAGATACAGCGGTTGCAAAGTCTAAGAAACAATTCAATTTTGTACATTTTTTACATTTTTTTGTACAAACTGCTTTATAACTCTTAAACCATTGCCTGCAGACAAAAAATAAATAAAACTGATTTTGTAGAGAATTTCATGCTCTATTAAAAAGCTTTAAGGTATTTTACGATAAAATTGATATTTTCGGCGACAGAGTCTTATAAATGCAGAAGTGTAAAAAAATCAAGTAAGTGTTGATATCAGCTTAGCATTTGATTTTAGGAAAAAAATGTACATGAAATTTTTTCTTAGAAAAAGGTCCTCTACCACCACTTAAAATATTCGCGGTGATAACGGGGACACCCTGTATGTTTTAAAACTATTATCAAAGACCTAACTTGGCTGATTATTAACAAAAATTTTACAATTTTGAGTGATCAGCTGGCAATATTTTCGCAGCTTTTTCTCTTAACGACATAACCTACAACGACCGGGCCTGCCTAATTTATAGTGGTTGTTGTCGAAAACGCTATTTTACACATTCCTCTATGAATGTTGAAGTAAAATACCAGGTGTGATACAACACTGATTGCAATTTAAAAAAATCAATTCGATTGTGTCAATAGCAAAGATTGCGGCTATGAGAAAAATAAAGATGGTTGTCCTAAGACAAAAAGAAATCGATCTGGGAAACAATAGTGATAACAATCCAATTTGGCTTAACAATTCGGCAGTGTTTTTACATATTTGAGATATTTCATACTCCAAAGGGGTTATAGACGATTTTCAAAAATCGCATTCTTCAGTTTTTTCTAATGATCTCGGGTATAGTTTAAGATATTTCCAATTTCATTTCAGATTATTAATAAGCACTGAATTTAGCAATTTTTGCCGAATTCAAACGGGTCTAGGAACATTCTTCGTCCATAATTCTTCGCCCACAATTCTTCGCCTACACAATTCTTCGCCGCCACAATGTTTCGCCGCATACAAGCATATCACAAATTTTATTTGTAAATGTGATTGTTTTTATTTACAACGTAATTTTTACAGATTACTTTACATTAGCCCCAAGTTATTTTTTGTATATTAATACTTTTTCTTTTAATATCATGTTTAAAAACTGCTACATATTTTGAGGTCCGTGAAGTTGGCACGCCAACCATCGGCGCAAATTTTTAAATTAGTCTCATCCTTTTGCGCGTTTACAGCGTCTGGCATGTTTAAAAAAGCGGCGCATATTTTGTGACTGGTGTCATTTTTTAGCTTATGGTATGTGTCTAAATGCGCCACAAAAATTTTTAATTTTACCTTACTGGTTTCCGAGATATGGACAATTAAGTTGTTTGTGCGGCATACCGACGTCGCGCTTGTACAGCGTCTGGCATATTTAAAAAACCGGCGCATATTTTGTGACTGGTGTTAATGTTTAGCTTTTGTGTTGTGTCTAAATGCGCCCCAACAATTGTTAGGTTTTTATAACAGGTTTCTGAAATTAGACAATTAAATTGTTTATGTGGCATACCGACGTCGCGCTTTAACAGCAGCTCGCATGTCTAAAAAACAGGCGCTATATTGTAATTTATCTCATCGTTTAGAATGTTTTGTGTCTAATAGCGTTTTAAAAATTTTTTTTTGCTCTACTGGTTGTCGCAACTTGAGGGCCGTGTCAACATCGCATCTTCTTAGTATGTGGCCTGTAGTACGATATTAAAAAGTTTTGTGCTTCATATAACGCTTCAAATATTTTCCATTTTTGAAAAATTGTCCTACATTTATATTTGATATAATTTAATTGTGTAGATAATATTCTAGGTGAAGTGCTGTGATGTTTTTAAAATTTTGTTGGCATACATTCACACATTTTTAACTAACCTATAACTAACCTATAGAGGTTGTTTTAAATAGTGGTTATTAACAAAATATGCTTCATTTATTAAAAATAATGTTGAAGGCTGACGTTGTCGATATTCGATTAAATTCGACATATTTTTATTTTGCATATCGTTTGATGATATTTACAGTTTTATCCAATAACTAAATGTACGAAATAAGATGTTTTATTAGCAAGTTTTTATTTATTTAGCAAATGTTTGGCAAAACTTAATAAAAACCAAGTAAACTAATATTTATGACATAAAACATTTACCTCTTTTCTAAATAAATATACAGTTTATATACGTCTAATAATTTTACGTTTAATTACGCAAGGTTAAGAATTCAGAATTGTTAATAATCCTCTTAAAGATTAAGTAAAATACGCTGCATATCTTTAAGTTTATATTTCAATTTTGTTTCGTGTGGTTGTGCACATGCGATTTGCTTATCGGCTGTCGGCGTCCGCAATACTGTCATAAGTATACTACCGTGGAGCTATTGCAGTGAGCAAAACCATAAAAATATTAATATTTCGGTAAACACTAATAAAAAATAAAAAATTTTTAGGGCGCATTTGGGCGCATATCATATGCTAAACGATGCGACCAATTTCATAATTTTCGGTGATGGTTGGCGTGCCAACTTCACGATCGTCAATAAATTAATTGGTCATATCTTGGCAACCGGTGAAATAAAATAAAAACTTTTTAGGGCGCATTTGAGCGCATATTGGGCGCTAAAGAATGGCACCGGTTTCAGAATTTTCGGTGATAGTTGGCGTGCCAGCGTGAAGTTGGCACGCCACTTACTTAATTGGCCGTATCTCGGCAACCCATTGAGCAAATTAAAAAAAATTTAGGGCGCATTTGGGCGCATATTGGGCGCTAAAGAATGGCACCGGTTTCAGAATTTTCGGAGAAAGTTGGCGTGCTAGCGTGAAGTTGGCACGCCACTTACTTAATTGGCCGTATCTCGGCAACCCGTTGAGCAAATTAAAAAAATTTTAGGGCGCATTTGGGCGCATATTGGGCGCTAAAGCATGAGACTAATTTAAAAATTTGCGCCGATGGTTGGCGTGCCAACTTCACGGACCTCATATTTTGTGATTTTTAAGCTTGTGTATGTTATTAAAGCATAAATAAAAATTAAATTAACCTGACCTAACCTGACGTAAAATAATCTGTAAAATTTACGTTGTAAATAAAAACAGTCACATTTACAAACAAAATTTGTGATTTGCTTGTATGCGGCGAAAAATTGTGGTGGCGAAGAATTGTGGGTGAAGAATTGTGGAGGCGAAGAATTGTGGGCGGAGAATTGTGGGCGAAGAATGTTCCGGACACGATTCAAACCTATACTCTAGCAATTATAATAAACAAGATCCCCTTAAACTCAAATTTCAAACACCCTGTATAAAGTATCATTCGAAAAGAAGTTCAGTCATATAATTGTCAGATGCAAAGTTTGTTAGATTGTTCCTAAAAATCTGCCAGATAATAAGGTAATAATTGTCTCAGAGACAATATAAAATAATGTAATAAAATAAGAAAATAGTGTTTTTTTTTTAAACAAATAAATTAAATACAATTGTATGCAGTCAATGACGTTTAAAAACAAAAATAATTTAATAGCACATATTGTCTCGCTCTCCACGATCCGATTCGCTACAATTAAATGAATGGACGGCAAATGAAACGCATCTTCCTTCTTATCCTAGCGACTTAGAAATGGTTGAAGATAAATTTCAAACTGTAAATGGTACTAAGTAAGTTTTGTTCAAACATGATTCGTCATAATTTAGGATCTAAAACATAAGTCTTTTTTAGTCACAAATTTTTTGTTTACTCGGCTTACTATGATCGCCGAACGATTGGTAAACCATTTATAAGAGTGATTGCAATTGTCAAAAAAAATGATCCGCCACAAGCATGGTGTCGTCTTTGGTATCGAAGGCCAAACAAAAAATCCTCACAGTTTACTTCGCAAATAGTGCCAGCCACCATACAGGTACGAAAAATGATTGAAAAAGACAAATACCAGTAAAAATACTGTTTTTACAGGTTTTAAGAGCAAATTCCCAAAGAATATATAGCGCTGCCTTCGTGTTCTGTCCCCTGGTAGATACTGAAACTATTCCTGATTCTGTGTCAATCGTTGCAGACCCTCTTTATAGTCCCACTAATTTGCTTGTTGTTAAGGATAACTACAACCGAACGATACCCGAAAATAAATATGTGGTTTGTGTCAAACCGTTTCATGATCTTAATAAGGTGAGCTATATTTTTGTAAATTATACTACTCCGAACAAATAAGTTTTTAAATTTGATGCCCAAATAGAGCCGCTATTATCAACATTAAAAGTATTAATAAAATTATATAAATATCTGTTTTGTCGATCTAGAGAAAGCTTTTGATCAGGTTGGAAGAAAAGATATATGGACAATTTTAGAAAAAAGAGATACCTCAAAAAACCTGATCAAAGGATTGAAAAGCTTATACAAAAAAAAAACAATAAACTATGTAAGAACGAGGAAACATTTTAAACTATAAGAGTAACGATACAAGGCTGCATTTTAAGCCCTCTACTATTTTTACTAGTCCTGGATGAAGCCATAAAAGAAGCGAAAAATACGAAGTGGAATATTGGAACATGAAAAAAATAACTGAATCAGAAGTTTGCTATGTAGATGACATGGTAATATTTGCGAAGGATGGAAAATCACTAAAAAAAAATTATATTCGGAACAACACTTGAGAAATTTGGAATGAAAATAAATCAAAAGAAGACGGAAACAATTATTATAGGAAAAAATACACAACACAATATGGAGCTGAATGGAGAAAATCTAAAACAAGCACAAAAATGTAAATATTTAGGATCGATGATAACAGAAGACATAAAAATCGATGAAGAAGTCAGAGAAAGAATACTAAAAGGAGGAAGACTATTCAATAGTATCAAAGAACACATTCCTGGGGAAAAAAGAAATCCTGAAAGAAATACATAAAAAAAGTAGTCACCCCTATGCGAACATATGCCTCGGAGACAAGGACCACAACAGAAAAACACAAAAAGGCTTTGGAAGCAACTGAGATGCGATTTCTGAAAAAAAAAGAAAATTAAACCAAATTGGAAAAAAATTGAATTACAACACACATACATTTATGATAAAAAGGTATGTCCAACCTTCTGTATACCCAGTTCATGGAACAAGGCTGCCTGTAAAAATAGTCACTCCTGCACTCCATTTTAAGGTCATCATCACTTTTTCGCGTTTTCAAAGAACTGTTTTCTACGAAATAGTGACAGATCGGTTGAACTTTTTGAAATTGTGCTCAAGGTGGGTACCGAAGATGCTCGTTGGGGAGCACACACCACTGCTTAAACTGGAGCCCTCATCACATGATTTCACTGGATACACACGGATACACACCCTATAGTACAGACCGTGTTAAGTTTTTTTCATATTTTTCTTCTTCTGAAGAAGTTCTTTGCTGGCCAATGTTTCTACAACGGTAATGACATCAAACGAGCTGTGCAGGAGTTATTATATTCACAAGTGGCTCTATTGTGTTAAGAGTGTATTTATAATAGAAATATAAGACAGTGCTCCGGTATGTCTCAATAATGGTCCTATACGAAGACGCTGTCGAAACAATTTCCACGCTTTAAAAAATATTAAAATAATATATTACAAAACAACGTAGAAAATCTTATATAAAAGAAGGGGAAAGTCGGCAACCGGTAAAACAAAAGGAAAATTTCATGGAGGACAGCATAAAACTAAGATAAAGGGAGTAGAGAAAATAGGAGCCAAAAAATATTTTCTGGAAATGGAAAAGTTTAAAGAAAAACGGAAAATAATGGGAAATAAGCAGAAACCGAGAGCAACGCTATACAGAACCGTATATATTGGAAATGATTTAACAGCAAAGGAAAGAGAAGTGGAATACCAAGTCAGAAAAAGAGCTCAATTAGAAGGACCAAAAGGGAAACGAGTTAAAATTGTATATTAGAAAATTCTAATAAATAAGACTGTATGGAGATGGAATGAGGTAATAAAAGATCTACAAATAAACAACAAAACGAGGAAAGTAGTAAAAAACAGATGCTACAATCAAGATGACGACCAATGCAAGGTACAGGAAAATGAGTAAGGAAAAGGAGTTCAAGAATTGGAATTAGGTATATGGAACATCAGGGGGATAACAGATAAGGAAGAAGAATTGGTTGAAGAATTCGAGGAGTCTAAGGTACAAATATAATCAATATTATCACAGAAATTAAATTAAAAGAGAAAGGGTTTAAAATAGTAAAAGGAGATCATGGCTTAGTTTATTCAAGAGTGGAGAAACATGTATGGGGACAAGTTGGGGTAGCTTGTTTAAAATACAGAGTTAATTTAAACAGTGCTAAAAATTGGAAATCAACAAACGAAAGGATTATGAGTGTACAATACAAAGTGAAAGAGAATCGAGATTGCAAAGGACAGAAAAAAGTGAAAAGACTTGTGCAAGAAAAGGCAAAACTTAACTCCAAACCCTCTACACTGAACGGTAGAAGACGTCCAGATAAGGATAGGGAAAAATAAATTGTGAACAGGCGTGTTATTTCCAGTACCATTACTACTTGGGTCACAAAATTAAAAACTATCGTTTATTTGAGTCCCGTGATTCAGATATCGTAGAAAACTATTCGGGATTATTAGCATGGTCGGTGAATAAGAAATAAGCAGTTTAAAAATTGCAATTCTACAGCGTCATCCAAAAAGCCTGCCACAAATGTAAAAGCTTTTTATTATCGATTTGTCGGATATTTTAATTTTGAATAAAGTTGGTGCATGATCTTAAACCAATTTATGTAATTTAAAATGGACCATAATAAGTTATTTGCTTTCAGACGTTGCCATTGCTCGAATTTATAGAATTTTATCGTATATTAGGAGCTGAGCATTTCATTTTCTACGATTACACAATCGAGCCTGAAGTTAGTTGTGTGTTAAAAAAATACGTATCAGATGGAATCGTTACCCTTATTCCATGGAAACTCGATCTCACTACTGGACCAGAAATTTACGACTGGGGAATTATGGCAACCCTGAACGACTGTGTCTACAGATCCATGTATAAATATTCTCACACTATCGTAGTAGATCTTGATGAATACATCCTACCAAAACATCAAGATACTCTTCCTCAACTTATAGAGTAAGTTTTGAGCAACAAGTTTTAATGACGAGTAAAATGTTCTTTAAATGTAAATAAGTACAGGGTTATTCAAAAAGTATGAACGGATTTCATTTCGCAATATTTTATTAAGAAAAAGTAATACAAAACTCAAGGCAAGTCACAAGTATTCTTACTCATAATCGACTTTTATTTCTTGTCTCACAAGTCTTCAATGTGGCCACCATTTGCGGCACGGGCAACAAACATCAAGGCGATAAGAGAATTCCTCCCAGACGCGTATCTGCATATCACGATCCACTGAGTTATTTGCTATTTCTATTCGATGTTTAGGGTCATCGAGGTTAGTGGATAGCGGTGGAAATAAAAGCGATCTTTTACATATCCCCACAAGAAAAAATCACACACGGTGAGGTCTGGGGATCTGGCAGGCCGGGCACCAAAAGCAAGGTCTTGGGCCCCCTTCCGACCTATCCATCCCTAGGGCACTTTCATTTAATAAGCTCGAGCCATCAGGTGCCAGGGGCGATGCTCCTTCTTGTTAAAAAATGAATTCATGCGAATCGGCTTGCAGTGAAGTGAAGAGTTAGTTTTGGAGCATATCGAGGTAGGTGTTTCCTTCAAAGAAAAAGGGTCCATGAACCTTGGCCTGAGACAGCACAGAAGACGTTCACCTTAGAAGAATCTCTTTCATGCTTAACTGTGTCATGTGGGTGCTCTGTTCCCCAAATATGCACATTGTGACGATTGACTGAGCCGCTCAAGTGAAAAGTCGCTTCATCACTAAAAATTAAACGTGAAATGAAAGTTTCGTCTTCCATCATCTCCAACATCGAATCGCAAAATTCTATCCGCTGCCTCTTGTCGTCATTGGTAATTCCCTGAACGAGGTCAGACTCGACCTCGTTCAGGAAAACCATACAGACTCGTATGGTTTCAAATGTAGACGTCTTCTTAGCACGCGCGAGATAGTGGATTGAGGGATCGCAAGCACACGACCACCTCGATTTGTGGACTTCCGCCGGGGCCTTTCAAACAGCACGGATTCTCACCACTTGTTCCTTTGAAACTTGTGGTCGTCCTGGGCTTTTTTCTTTACAAAGACAACCACTCACTTTTAACTGTCTAAACTAGCGTCGAATGTTCTTAGGAGAGGGCGGATTAATGTCGAATCGCCTTCGAAAAGCACGCTGTACCGTGACAACCGAATTTGTTTTCGCGAACTCGAGATGCAGAACTCCTTTTGCTGATAACTCGCCATTTCGAGAGTAAAGAAACAATTGAACGCCCCTGTAACAGCCATTTGAAACTTAAAAAACTCCCCTTTCAAATTGTCACCGACTCATTCCATGACAATGCTGAAGCAATGCGTCATGAAATCGGTTCATTGTTTTTGAAAAACCCCTATTGCTATGTAGGTAATAATTATTCGAAAATTCTATAGTTATTTTGCTTTAAGGTATTTAGATGCCAAAAGTAACAGAACCGCCCTTGGTGCATATGTCTTTCGAAACGGATTTTTTTATCTCGAATGGGAAGATGACACATGGGTTCGTACTATCAATGATAAAATAGCTGCAAACCTCGTTACTTTAAGAAAAACAAAGCGCACATCAAAACTGTATGAACATGGAAGGCGCTCAAAATATATTTGTAAACCGGAAACTGTTGTATATGCAGGAATCCATTGGGTATGGAAATTCGTACAACCGTATTCTCATTATAAAGCTGATCCTACGGACGCCATAAGCCAGCATTATCGACTATGCGAGAAGAAAAACCCCATTTGTATTGAAGAACCTTTTATTGAAGATTCAACTGTCGTAAACTATCGTGAAGGTCTTATATCATCCGTGAAAACACAGTACAAAATGTGTAAGGATATGTGTAATTTAACAGATTTGGTGTAGATCAAAAAACAACAGTGGGATTGGTCGTGTTTGCATGTACTATTTAAACCGAAATAAATTTTTCTCTTATGCTTTATAATGTCTATATTATTTTTTGTATACATTGCCCATTATCTAAAACGCCTGTTTTTATGGATACTGGCTATAAAAATACTTTTGTAGCTATTTCTAAAATAAATTCACTTCATTAGAAAATATAAAAATGAAATCTGTAGAAAATAGAGTTAGAAGACTGGAAAAAGATAGAACCAAAAATAATATCGTTGTGACAGGCTTGGAGATAAAAACTAATAACAAAGCAGATCTTATACATGAATTTAAACACCTTATTGAAAGAGGAACAGGTATAAAAAGTTCAGATTATAAACGCCATACAGATAGGCACAAAAGCATGTAAGTTAGAACTAGTCAAACTACTAGAAAAAGAAAAGGTAATGAAAAACAAGTATAAGTTAAAACAACTCCAAGAAATAATATACAGGGTGACAAGTAACAGGCTTTTAAATCTTTTAGTTTGTTGATTGGTTGTGATGGAAACAACATAAACTACAGCGACCGGCCTACCTTTGCCATTTCGTTGTTTATATACAGGGTGTGTAAAAATTGGCGGAAGCGCTACACGAGGCGATGTTCTTCGTAAAATTCTAAGTCGAAAATCTTAATACGAAAATGTTGTACCATGCTTGCTGTGTCTGCAAGAGGTTCTCAAAGTTTTGACATTTAGTCCTTTAATAAGCGTTATTATTTAATACTTGCAAATGAAAAAGCTGCAATTTGGAATAAAAATTAATTTCGAATTAGTATTTTTTCCTAGATATTGTGTTCTTCCTTTCAAAAATTGGTGTTGAAAATATGTAAATCACTGATTTGAATGAAAATAATACATATGGCAACATTGTCATTAGCTGTCATCTCTGTTTTTCTCGTAATTATTTCTAGTTTGTGTTTTACAATACCCAAAAGGTTGCAGCTATGTTTACGAACTGAAGGCTTTCAGTTCGAACAAGAATTGTAAATACCTAAGTAAAAATTGTTGATACAAAAATGTCCAAACGCAAATCAATGTATGCAATGTTGCCAATTTTTTTTTTCTTTAAATGGTTCCTGAGGTCATAGGAAGCATGGTACAACATTTTCGTATTAAGATTTTCGACTTAGAATTTTACGAAGAACATCGCCACGTGTAGCGCTTCCGCCAATTTTTACACACACTGTATATAAACAACGAAATGGCAAAAGTAGGCCGGTCGTTGTAGTTTATGTTGTTTCCATGGCAACCAATCAACAAACTAAAAGATTTAAAAGCCTGTTACTTGTCACATTAATAAATTCGTAAAAATTAACTTTAATAACAAAGAAAAACGCGATATGCTGCGAATTTTTTATTCATTAAATAACAATATGCAGAAACATATCCAGAAAGAAGACAACTCTCGCACACATATTTTTGTACGTTTGCCAAACACAGAAGATAATATGGCAGAAAGGTTTTAGATGAAAATAAAAATAAAGCATTTTTATTATAAACAGATCCGGAAAAACACTATTTTTCTACATCAAACAGAAACTGAAGTAAAGCATGTGATAAAGTATAACAAAACTTAGAAGAAAATTATAAAAAATTCGCAGCATATCGCGTTTTTTTTGCGAATTTATTAATCTGACAAGTAACAGGCTTTCAAAACTTTTAGTTTGTTGATTGGTTGTCTTGAAACAACATAAACTACAACGACCGGCCTACCTGATTTATAATGGTTATTGTTTTAAACTTTTTTTTTTAATTTGACAGTGAACGAAGGAATAAAATACCACGTGTGATACATCGATGAATTCAGAAAAATAAATGTTATTCGATTATGTAAATAGCAAAAATTGCGCCCATAAGAAAAAATAAAGTTGGTTGTCATAAAACAAAAACGAATCGACCTAAGAAAAATTTGTGACCACCATCCGATTCGGCTTGAAAAGTTGCTTCGGCAATGTTTTTACACATTTAAAATATTTTATACTCCAAACGAGTTAAAGACGATTTTCAAAAATCGTATTTTCCGGTTTTTTCTAATTTTTTTGAGTACCATTTAAGATATTTCCAATTTCTCTTCAGATTATTATTGAGCACAAAATTTAGCAACTTTGCCAAATTTAAACCTATACTTTAGCTATTATAATAAGCGAGATCCCTATGCTTAAACTGGAATTTCAATCACCCTGTATAAAGAAATTAATTAAAATTAAAGTTTAAATTCCGCGACAACGGACCACCTCGTAATTTTTGTTGTACTCGGAGTCGGAGTCGGTATATTTTTTCCGACTCCAACTTCGACTCCACTCACCAGATTATTAGAATGCATTTCATTGGGTTTGAATTTGTTTTCAAGATAATCTGCAAATAACACACATTATTTTTGTTAACCCTTGCCCACTGTCCGTCTGGTTTTGTCAATGGCTGCACTTGTGATATAGATCTTTTCAATTTTTTGGTGGTTTTCCACAGGGAATATTCAGTATCTTCATCTGCTGTTAGGTCTCTTAGATAAATGTTAATTGACTCTTCCTTTAATTTTAACATTTCTTTTTAGCTGTTGAGCTTTGTTGTTAAATACGGTTTTATAAGTAGGATCTCTGGTTAGTTGCCATTGTCGTCTTGCTTTTCTCTTCTCTTTGACCAGTTCCCTGATTTCCTTTGGATAGTTAATTCCAACAGTTTTGTCAGTGATTGTTCTGGTGTTGTTCTATGCTACATTTTGTATGGTACTGGTGAACTTTCAGCTTCCGTTTTCAGTTGCCGATCGTCCTTAGTTGTACATTAAGATTAATTGCGTTGTCTAGTTCTATTTTGAAGCTCTTCCAGTCGATTGTTTTGTTAACAAGGGTCGGTTTGCTTTTCTTTTTAATAATACTCTCACTCAGTGTTAATATTACTGCTGAGTGATCCGAGCTTAAGTTTTCTTCAACATCTATGAAGTTAGATGTTACTTTCCTGGAGATGCTGTACATAAAAAAAGTTAATCTTGTTAAATTTGATAAGCCACAAATCTTGATAATATCAATTTTGAAGTTAAATTTATAACTTTAATAAAATTACCAGACACAGAAGCAATTTGTAATTCATTTTTCATTAGTGCTAATTGTTGTCGTAATTGTGCGCAAGGAGCTCACACGCCACTCAAACTCTCGTTAGTGGACATTGTTAATTATATGGCGCTCCTCCTGTAACTTTTGATCTTGTTTGTTGCAAAGTGCCGCCACCACACCCACTTGTCATACGACATCTTATTAACATGTCGTGTTATGCATACAACCGCATACGTCACAGAGTCCAGGTTTGGCGGTCAAATACAGTAACTGTTTCCAAGGTTAATTGTCAGTTTTGGCGGTGGCATTGCCCAAGGGTTAAATGCAGGACCATTTTGTTTACTTAAAGTACGGCTGCAGGGCCGGTCACGTAGGGTGCAATGCACCCAGGCCCCCGACTTGGGGGACCTCAAAATGGCAGGTATTAAAACGATTTTGTAAATTTTGTGCCACTGAAAAAAAAATTTATCAAGTGTAACAAAATAAAAACTTTCTAAATTTGAAAAAAAACTAACGATAGGTAATAGTTGTATAAAAAAGTGGATAAAAAGGGCAGAAAGAGTACAAATTGTATATGGCGTCGTTTCTAAAATAGAAAGGAAAAATAAACAAATTTAAACTGTTGCAAGATATACACAAGAGGATAACAATAAATTGTTAGCTTTAAAGACATGACATTAGCATCAGCTTTTTTATTTATGAAATCAGAGCAACACGTACTTTAACATTTAAGAAATTTGAATTTGAAGATTATTAAATGTAAGTAAGAAAATTATACAAGGATTAGGTGGAAGTGTGGAGTTCCATTTTTATTATTTTTTTAATAATATATTATTAATATAATTACATTATTTTTCATTTTGAAATTTAAAAAAAAATACCATTTTTTACTAAGTATAATGTTAAAAATAATTCAAACTGTCGACATTTAACTCAGCAGAATTTTTATTTTGCTGTGAAAAAATCTTTTTTGCTGGTAAATAATCTTTTTTCTGCTGTAATTGTAACTTTTATACGGAAGATATTTTGCATTGCATTTTCTTTTTTACTGTTCACTCCTCTTTTTTAACCTAGTATTTTGATATTTTTTACTAGTATCTCAATAAATCCTAGCCAGTTCTTAAATAGACGAACGATTTAAATCAGTTCCTAAATATAAGAAAACTATAAAATATTAATTTTTTTGTTAAAGTAACTTGCTTACCTGAAGTATTACAAAAATATGTAAATACATTTTATGAAAAATTCTTGGATGTTTTAAATGAAAAAGAATTTACAAACGAAATTTTTAATACAAAATAAAATAGAATAAACATCTCTATTCAAAATCAAACCATTAATCTGCTAAAATGTATCCATAAAAATATTTATTATGAAATTTTTCCAACGTTTAACAAACACTTCTGGTCACTGCGGCTAGTGCAGAACAGTAAATTAAATTTATATCGTTATAAAGAGGAAAAAAAGGACCGCGAACTATTCCAAAGCCAACCTGACAACCATAAGAAAAAAAGAAGTCACCTAGTGGTAATATCTCAAAAATAAAAAGTGATAAAAAAATCTAAGATAATAGTTACGTTCTACATAAAAAAGTACCTTTGGAAGGTACAAATCAAATTGATCTAATGATTAAGACAAAAAGTTATAAGAGAAAAAAGAAATTTGACATTTTCATATTTTTTGCTATCACGTCTGAAGCAAGAGAAATTTTATACTTTTTTTTATTGTGGCCCTTTCATACTTAGGAATAATTCATCTAATTTAAACAAACCTGTATCTCCTACAATAAGGGAGATCCCCATGCTCGCAATGTAATCTGGGACACCTTGTATTGGTCCAACTAAAAATGGTGTTATTATGTCGGAAGAAAAATTTTATATTATTTGCCTTAGACTGTGCGCAGGACCGGTAAAGTGGAGGGTGCTGTAGGTGCAATGCACCCGGGCCCCCGACGTATAAGGCTCCAAAATGGCAATCGATAAAAAATAATTTATCTGTTGTAATGAAATGTAAAATAAAAAGGTTTTTTCGATCAGATAGGTACTGGTGAACCTTTAAATGACCCTGTAGCAAATTATTAGATTTTTTTGTTCTATGCCCTGATCAACACCTTGATTTCTCAAATAGACGAACGATTTAAGTCAGTTCCTTAAATTTTACAAAATTATAAAATACTGATTTTTATTAAAGAAAGTTGCTCGCCTGAACTGTTAGAAAAATGTTCTAAATGAGAAAGAAGTTACAAACGAAGTTTTTTAATATTAAATATAATAGAATAAAAATCCTTATTTAAAATGAAACCACTAATCTGCTTTTATTCATCCAAAAAAATATTTATTATAAAGTTTTCCCCAACATTTACCTTGCACTTAGAATTTATTTAACACTTCTGGTCACTGTGGTCAGTGCAAAACACTCGTCTAGTAATTTAAAATTATTTAAAACATACCTCAGATAGTTATACAATGTCTCAAGAGAAACGTAATTCTTTGGGAATATTATCCATCGCAAATACAAAAGTTACAATGACAAACTTTGAAGATATAATTGAAAAATGGTCTGTTCAATGCCCAATCTGAAACTTACAAGTCTCATAGAATAAAAAAATATTTCAATTATTGTGGTTTTGCTGTGTTGTAATTAAAACTTGTTTTCATTAATAAACTTATGTACTGCAGTAAATGCCAACCCAAAATATTGGATATAGGAGCCTATATATCTGATAAATCAAATTTTATTAGTTCAATGTAAAAAATTTCCAAATAAAATTTTTATATGGGGCACCAAACAAAATTTTGCACCCGGGCCCTGACATATAGATGATCGGCCCTAAATGTGCGTCAAATTTTCATGTAAAACCTATACTAATTACTTAAGTTATTAGATAACATGAGCAAATTGATTTAATTTAGGGACGTTCTGCTACTAATATCGATAGAATTTGTTTGCATTCTCTGTAACTTGCAATTCTTTTAATGAACGGTATTATTCTTTTAGCATTGCAACACGTCACAAATTTGTTTACATGACATATCGCGACAAAGTGTCAAAGACAACGAAATTTAAGATAAAATTATATATACTATATAACTGTGTACTCTATTCTTTAATTTAAATTATTTTTGTCGAAGATATTAAAGCAACTGAGCAACTAATTTACTTGGAACGTCTTAAATTAAATTTTGCTAAAATTTAATACTTTATACCTTCTTAGACAAATCTAACCACATTGCGGCTAAAAAATTATTAAAACTGCAAAGATTAGAGGGAAAACATTCTAATCTAAATATTCGCCTGTCATTTTAAGTATACCTTGCGCTTGATTGATGTATACAGAGAAATTTGCCTCGCACAATATGGTTACAATTTTCAAGAAAATAATAACCCAACAGGAAGGCCCAGCGAACCACTGAAACCTAATACTGAACGAATAACCGCAGGTAAAAAATAATTTGGCGCCACTCACAAATGTTTAACATCTTTAAGATTTAGGTGATCTCAAAATTTCCTAATAATTGGTGGCCATTGGTAGTTGGGGCTACTTAGTTTAATTTTTATATTTTGAATTTTCAAATCTTTTCCCTCCAAATTACAGAGCAGGGTGACGTGTTTTATGATTGATGCCCTCCGCGATAACAGACACTTAATTTCATTAAGAGTTCCTTCGTTTCCTTTGAATTAAGTTAGTTATTTTATTTGATACTTAACCTCGTGGCGCATATTTTAAACTGTACAAGCCTCTTAAATGCAGTGACTTTTAATTGCCGTATTTTTAGTAAGTTTGGATCTGAGTTCGCGAAGGTATCTCGCGAATTTTGTATAAATAAATAATTCAAATACGGTTGAAGGTTTTAATTATCATAAATCTGGTTTAATCCTTTTCCTTACACGTTCTGTAAATTAACGGCGAAGTGTTTCGTATGAATTTATAACCTCCTTTAGAGGTTATGCTCTGGTTTTAACAGCGTTTCGTAAAAAACAAGAAAATTAGAATAATCACCAACCTTAATTTAAAAAAAGTTAGGAGTATTATATTCTATATTTATAGTGATAATACCAGGGAAAATACTGGCGAGTAATGGAAGGCAGATAAAAAAAATAAAAAACACACTAGAAGAGTCCCAATCCCAATACGGTTTCAAAAGAGGAAGGAGTACACAAAACCCAGTTAATATATTACGACAAACAATCGCTTAACAAGAAACAAGGAAATACATTTATGTTTTATAGACTTGGAAAAAGCATTCGATAAAATCAAAAAAAAAGACGCATGGAGGGGCATAAGAAAGAAGGGAATAGAAATAGAAACAATCAATTTCAATGAGAATCAAAAGTTGCTCTATGACACCTTAAAGCAACTAAGAAGGAAAAAGGAATATGGAATAAAAAACATAAAAGATAAAAATGGGAACATAATTACGGATGCGGAAAAAATAATGGAAAGATGGAGACAATACTTTAAGCTCTTCAGGGACGAATTCGTAAAAGCCGCAAAAAAGGACTTTTAATTTTTTAAAACGTAATTTTTATTGAAAATACCTACATTCAAAACACTGAAACAAAACAGAGATTTTAAAAAACAAAAGCGAAAAATAATGCACGTTATAAATGAAATGACTTCATACATTCAGGATTCAGGACACAGGTTCATTGCATTTCTCGCATATATAACAAATTAGACAAAAATAACGCTTTGTACCCATATCCTTCATTCTTTTAAAATACTGGTTGCACATACAATGTAGAAGATAATCAATATGTGGCACATAACTATATGAGAAGTTTAGAAAGAATTTACTACCAGAATTGATAAGCGTACACAGATGTGTACGTTTACTAATCTCCAGGGGCGCGCCGACACAGTGTGCAAAGTGTGCGATGCACACAGGCGCCAGGATAGTAAAGGCGCCAAAAAAATGTCAGCTCACGGACAAAAATTTAAAAAAAAATAAATATTCATTAAGTTAAATGTGCAATATAAAAATGAATTACATTTTTATTAAATTTTATTTTATTCAGAGCCTAGTTTATAACGGTAAAATTTTCGCAATAGGTCTGTTTTCGCCAGTAGTCGGCTTACGATCGTAAACACACGATTAATGTCATCCAATCGGTTATAAGGGCGAGTATAATGCAAACCTAACCTAACTTCTTTCAGTTGTTTAGAGAAAATAGAAGTAATAGTACATTTGAATTAAGAGCTACTAAGGTAAGTTATTCATTCTTTTCTCGTGTACATTTAGCGTAATAATTTCTTAGTTTTACTTTAATGAAAATGGAAGTGTGGTGATCGGCTCGAAGTGGGGTGTTCAAATTTCGAATTGTAGTAATAAAATTTGTTACAATTGAGTATTTTTTCTTTAATTAGATGTCCCAAGAGAAAAACAAAAATAAACTTTCCGGGTTTCAAAATTTAATAAATAAAAGAAAACGGGAAGAAGAAAGAGATAAAAATGCTTCCAAATATCAGGCAAAGTGTCTAGGTGAAAATATTGCTACATTTAAATTTATTTGTTGTGTTAGAGTTTGGTATGATATTTTAAATAAAGTGAATTTTGTCAGCAAAATTTGTCAGTCTTCATCTATGAATCTACAACTTGCTTTAAATGCATTGAATAATCTAAATAAGTTTCTAAATGATTATAGGTCTGATGAAAGTTTCAAAGAAATTGTACAAAGCTCAAAATTAATTGCAGCAACATTTGACGCACAATCTGTATTTTTTTGTAGTAGACCACTGAGGCGACGTAAAAAGGCAACACAATTTGATTACGAACATGAAGATGAAAGTATAGTAGATCCTGAAATTTCATCTAAAGTAAATTTTTTTCTCTGCATAATAGATCAAGCAGCAACATATTTGCAGGAAAGATTTACGTTATTAAAAGAGCATATGAATTCATTTCAGTTTTTGTATTTGTTAAGTACTTCACAAAAAAAAGAACATTTATTATCATGTTGTAAAAAGTTACAACAAAAATTAACACATCATAATAATTCAGACATTGACGGAGACGATATATGTGAAGAAATTTTACACTGTCAACCATTTATTGCTAATTTTAAAAACGATGTATATCAAATAATGCAGTTTATATATTCAAACGACTTAATCACAGTTTATCCAAACTTTACAATTGCTCTTCGGATTTTTTTGTCATTGCCGGTATCTGTAGCATCTGCGGAACGTTATTTTTCTAAACTAAAAATTATTAAAAACTACTTGCGCTCCACAATGGTGCAAGACAGACTTTCAAATCTTGCCATCATATCAATAGAGTCAGATATTTTGAATAAACTTGATATACACGATATTATTCAAAAATTTTCACTAATGAAGGCTAGAAAAGTTCAATTTATTTAATGATTTTTCTTTCTGTTATCTATTATTTGTTAATTTATGCAAAACTATAAGATGCAATTTATTTTCTTCCGTGATATTTGATGTTTTTGTACCCTTCTTGTTTGTTTATTGTTTTTTATATATTTTATTGTGTTCCTAGTGCTTGTGCAATATATTTATAATTTATATATTTCGTATTTCATTTGTACTCACTGATACGTTTTTATAAAGTGATTTTGTATTTTGGGCGAGAGGTAGACGCAGGCAGTGGCGCAGACCAAATTGCATAGTTTTTTTTGGCTTAACTTTTGGGCAGCAAAACACCAAGTGGCGACGATTTTTTTTTTTTTTGCTTTAACTTTTTGGTACAAAAATCTGGAAATAGGCGCCAACCAAAGTTCTGCACACAGGCGCCGGACACTGCTAATCTCTTGTCAATAAGCATGAATATTGTATATAATCTCTAAAATGTACATGGTTTATGTTAATTAAATATATTTTACATATCTTTCAACTTTTTTAAACTGAAAATATAGAGATCTTCAGTTAATAATAAAATAAATTTATTAGTATAAAAAAACGGTCAACAAATTTCAGTATCACGCTATTTATTGTGACCAGTAATATGACATTTCATGTTTGTTTGTCGATATTTCTTCTTTTTTTTTGTTAGCGAATATCGTAGTGACAACCTACTTGTAGTAATTTTCATTAATTTTTTTTTACCGCGGCTGACTAAAAAAACAACTAAACGTACACATATGTGTCAGTATCCCTGAAGAGGTTAAAGAAGTAAAACAAATGAGACCGCTTCACCTAGGCAACTGGAATATGGAAAAAATAAACATAACTGAGCCAATGTTCGCAGACGACATGGTCTTAGTCGCGGAAACAGAAAAGAATCTGCAACATAATCTTTAAACTCTAAACCAGAAATTTAAAAAAATCAATATGAAAATAAGTACAGAAAAAACTAAAACTATGATCGTTCCAACGGAGAATAAAGAGCATAACATCACTTTAAATGGGCTTAGATTGGTACAGGTAGAAGGAGTGATCATGGAGAAAAGTGGAGGAATGGACAAGGAAATAAGCAAAAGGACAGAAAATGTGGGAAGAACATTTAACAGTTTAAGAACAATATTTTCTGGAAATAGAGAAGTCCCAAAACGAATAAAAGTGGAAGTGGTAAAAAATATAGTACCTCTGGCACTTTTATACGGAAGTGAAACGTGGACACTCAGAAATAAAAATAGTGGCCGAGTGAATGCAGCAGAAATAGAATTTCTAAGAAAAATCCAAGGAAAACCAAAAAAATTGATTTAGAAATGAAACATTTAGAAAACAATTAAAGATAAAATCAGTTGAAACGAAAATACAAGGAAGATGCTTGGGTCACATTTATAGGATGAAAGAAGAAAGGGTAACCAGAAAAGCCTATGAAGCAAGATCACAGGAAAAAAACAAAAGAGGTAGACCGAGAAAAACCTGGCACGACGAAGTTAAAAAAGCAGTAACGCATAGAGACATCAAATGGAAAGACATAAAAAAGCTAGCACAAGACAGAAAAACATAAAAACGGCAACACAACACAACACAACAGTCCTACACCTAATAGTAGAAAAACTCATGACTAAATGAATAAAATAAATACGGGTGAAGGTTTTAATTATCATAAATATGGTTTAATCCTCTTCTTTACACGTTCTTTAAATTAACGGCGAAGTATTTCGCATGAATTTATAACCTCCTTTAGATGTTATGCTCTGGTTTTAACAGCGTTTGGTAAAAAACGAGAAAATTAGAATAATCGCCAGCCTTAATTTGAAAAAAGTTATTATATTCTAATTATTTAATTTTATAGGCACAATGGCGAGCTAATCATTTTAATCAACACGTAAAAAAGTTCCAAGAAATCGTTTAACAAAGTGAACAAAGCGGAGCGAAACCATCGTAATTAATATAATAAAGTTGTTTTGATTCTTTCATCCATCAAATTGTTCGTACAGGTTTTTACGCATAAGGCTATTTAGAAAAACGGAATTCTTGTGAGTATTACAAATTCTTCTTCTCATTAAATACAATTTCAATAACGTTTTAATATAACAGTGTTTGTGGAAAGTCATTCTTCGTTTTGATTACATTTATTCGCATCAAATGTGACCTACTAGATTGTACCCCGGTAAACAAAGCTGAACTAAATGTGACATTTATTTTCGCTAAGATAATTCCTTATAAACCAGCTATGGGCGTCCGCAGGGGGGGCAAATGTGGCACTTGTCCCCCCTGGAATCGAGTAAAAATAGTACTTGTAAAAACAAATCACAAAAATTAAATTACAATTTATATAAATATTATTTTGTCTCTATGCTTTGCCCCCCCCCGGAAAATTTTCTGCGGACGCCCATGAAACCAGCGGTTCCCCATTTTTTGACTGCAAAGGACCTCTATTTTAACCCGAAAAATACGGCAAAACCTTTGAAGGGACTAATTTTACGTAGGGCCTATAGTAAGACAGTATTAGTTAGGATTAATGTGACAGCTGATGCTGTTTGACTGTAGCAAGTTCAAAAATGTATAGGGCGGACCAAATTCAATTGTTTTACGGGGTGTCTCGGTTACCATAATAGCTAGCAAAAATCTGAAATCGGTTTCTTGGGCTATTATTTGAGATAAACTCGCATGTGTTCTTAGATTTTTTATATCACTTTCCATTATAGCACTACAGACAAAAAATCGTTTTTAAAATTTACTACTAACAAAATGAACAAACAAAAACATATTTTTAAGTTACTTGAACAACTTTAACACAGAAGGTAATTATAGATTTATTTTCACATTTTAATTGAAAATTTAATCGTCAAATTTTGTTCAAATTTAACAGAATTCCGAGCTTTTATATTTGCAGTGGTAAATAGCGTACTCTATAGCAGCGTTTCTCTTTTAAACACGCGACCCAAATAATTTTCTAGAAATTAGAGTACGACCCATAGGGCTCTAGTCGAGAGGGTCCAGGCAAATTTTTGCTCGAAGCGCCCACGGGGATAAAACGCGGGAAGGGGGTCTCCATCCCCGTAAGAAAATTCTTGAAAAAATACCTTTAGAAATGCCATTTTAAAGCATTTTAAAACAAAAGTTTCGCCACCCAATTTTGGGTCGCGACCCATCGTGTGACAAACGCTGCTCTACAGTACTCTGATTATAATATATTTGTATCGATTAAGTACGGATATTACACAATATCAAAATGATTAATTTTTTTTTTTTTTTTTAGGAATCCCTGTTTATTTACAATCTGTTGCTTTTGAACAATAAGTAAATGTTGTGTTAGCTTAAACTAAACTAAAACTAAAGCTAGACTAAACTTGCTGAGAACAGTCCATTGACGGTTCTCTTCCTTGTACTATTATCTACCTAATTATTTAATTACAATGTGGAACGTATCAAAGCGTATAACTAATCAAACCTGGTAGGTAAGTCCGATGGTTTAAACCGTTTAAGTCTTCTGATTTCATCGTTGTTTTCTAAGAGTTGTGTGGCTAGGATGTTTGGATGCACAATAAGTCTGTCTTGGTATTTCACATAGAACCTTTTAATTTCTTCACGCACTGTTTTAATTTTAAGATCACTTTGAATTATGTGATTAGGCACATACCATGGCGCATCCACAATGCTTCTTAGTACTTTGTTTTGGAATCGCTGGAGGATTTCTATGTTAGAATTGCTGGCAGTACCCCAGAGCTGAATGGCGTATGACCATATAGGTTTTACTATGGTTTTGTAAAGCAGGAGCTTGTTTCCAATTTCCAGTTGTGATTTTCTGTCAGTTAGCCAATATAACTGGCAAAATTTGAGTCCCAGCTGCTTTCTCTTGGTAAAAATGTGTTTTCGCCATGTGAGCCTCCTATCAAGATGTATACCAAGATATTTCACATCTTCAGCTTGTGGTATTGGAGTATTGTTTAGTGTCACTGATGTACATGACCCTCTTCTCATGGTGAACGTCACATGTGCAGATTTTAGGTTGTTGACCTGTAGTCTCCATTTTCTCAGCCATTTTTCGACCATGATGAGACTGTTTTGTAGTTTTGCGGATGCATCGGCAGGGTTGGTATCCGATGCTAGTATGGCTGTATCATCAGCAAATGTGGCTACAGTTGTTAAATTAGTTGTAGGTATGTCGGCTGTAAATAGAGTGTAGAGTACTGGCCCCAACACGCTGCCCTGAGGTACTCCAGATGCAATGGTGTGTAAATCTGATGACTCATCTCGCTGCTTGACTAGGAACCATCTGTCTTTCAAGTAAGATGAAAGGATTTCGTAAAACTGGTGCGGCAGTGCTTTTTTAAGTTTGTGGCATAGGCCTACATGCCATACTTTATCAAACGCTTGTTTGACATCTAAAAACACAGCAGAACAATATCTTTTACATTCTAAGTTGTTACTTATTTCTTTCACAATTCTGTGCACTTGTTCTATTGTACTGTGCTGATTACGAAATCCAAACTGATGACTGGGTATTAATTCTCTTTCTTCCAATACTGGCTTAAGTCGTTTTAAGAGTAGTTTTTCGAACAACTTGGATAACACAGGTAATAAGCTAATGGGTCTATACGATGCTGTATCGCTTAAGTTTTTCCCTGGCTTTGGTATCATAATTATCTGCGCTATTTTCCATGGACTGGGGAAATACTTTATTCTTATGATGGCATTGAAGATATCTCGTATGGCTTTCATACATTTAGGTGTTACTTCTTGTAGTACTTTGCCAGTAATTAGATCCCAACCTGGTGTTTTTTTTTGGATTAATTTGAATTAGAATACCGTGTTTAATCTCGGACAGTGTATAATTTTTGATAGGTAATTCCATTTGGAATGGTGCTTCCAGAAAGTTATAGATTTCTCCTTCTTCATCTGCGTTTAGATGAGTGGGAAAAGGTTGAAACACTTTTTCGAGATGTTTAGCAAAGGCACATGCTTTTTCACTGTCATTTCTCGCCCAGTTTCCTTTTTCGTCTTTCACAGGTGGTGCTGCTTGTTGTGGAAAAATGATTAATGTAAATAATTTTGTTTTAAATATTTAGCAATATCACTCACTGGAATAAGACTCTAATAGCTACTAAAGAAAGCTCGATAAATATCAGGGCATGAAACCGGTTTTTTAAACCGGTTTAAAAAACCGGTTAACCGTTATTTTTTGTCAGAAAAAGTGATTTTTAACCGAAACCGAAACCGTTATTTTTAAAGGCAAAAAAAACGGTAACCTTTAACCAAAATAATAAAAAACCGGTTTTTTTAACGTCTTTTTTTTAATAAAAATTACGATGAAAAATACAAAAACTGTAGTAAATGCGATTAGTTTACCAAAAGTCATTACTGAACTCTTGATTGTACATTTATTATAAAATTATAAATAAATAATATCATTTCATACTTTGCATTCCTGATCAAAATAATTTTAAAAACCGGTTAATTTAACCCGTTTTTTCTAAACCGGTTTTTTACGAATAAAACCGGTTTTTCAACAAAAACCGTTATAAAAATAAAGTTCTCGATTTCGGTTAACCGTTAACCAAAAATTTTTTCGGTTTCGAGCCCTGATAAATATAATTATAAACTTATCTTTCACAATTGTTTATGGACATATATTGTGTATTTCTTGTAATGTAAAATTAATTAACCTTACAAACAGGTATTTTATTTGTTCTAATAAGATGTTTGGTTCCTTGTTACTTAATTTCTAAATGTTGGCATCGACAAAAAATATATATAAATTTTGCTGATGATCATCTCTTAAGTATCAGAACATTTGCCCTGTTTTGTCGAGTAACATGTTTCTAATAAAACAACGTAATTTCTCTCACTTATGTGCTGCGTCTAATAAGTTTTTGATAGTAAATTTCTCTACAAAAAAATCATAATGTGCAACATCTGCAGCTGGAGTCGACTAATTCGGTTCCAGTACCCTCTGGAAATTGAGGATGCTACCCTAAAAAATTTGCTATAATCGCAGATAAAATCACTAATAATACACAGAGTAAACACGATAAAATATCAACGTATTCAAAATTATTATTAACAATAGTATCAATAATCATTAAACATTTAATAATTTCCTGATTACAATAATTAAAAAACTAAACGTCTTTTCCAAATGAATTCAGGAGCGGCCGCTAAGTGTACCATTTATTTTGTAAGCTTCCAACATGTTAAACTTTTCAAATTGTTCAAATTTAGCCATGTTCACAATACCACAATTGACAGTTATAAAATACATAAGAATGCACGGACTTGCTAAGTTTCAAAATTTACTTGTAATGATGTAAAAGAGTAAAAAGATTAACAGGACACCTTAAAAAGAGAGAAAAGAGAAAGAAGATAAAACGGATACGCTTATGAACATGATCAAGGAAGTAATGAGAGATATAAAAGAAATCAAACATGACCAGAGGTCATATCAAGAGGAACTGAAGGAACTAAAACAGAAAAATGAATTGCTGAAAAATGAAAAGATAATAAAAGCGAATATGAAATCCGTGGAAGATAGAGTTAGAAGGCTGTAAAAAGATGGAACCAAAATTAATATAGTTGTAACAGACTTGGAGATAAAAACTGATAACAAAGCAGACATTATACATGAATTTGAACACCTCATTAAAAGAGGGACAGGTATAAAAGTTCAGATTATAAACGCCATACAGATAGGAACAAAAGCATGTACGTTAGAACTAGTCAAACCACTAGAAAAAGAAAAAGGTAATGAAAAACAAGTATAAGTTAAACCAACTCCAAGAAATAATATATACAGGGTGTGTAAAAATTGGCGGAAGGGCTACACGGAGCGATGTTCTTCGTAAAATTCTAAGTCGAAAATCTTAATACGAAAATGTTGTACCATGCTTCCTATGGCCTCAGGAACCATTTAAAGAAAAAAAAAATTGGCAACATTGCATACATTGATTTGCGTTTGGACATTTTTTTATCAACAATTTTTACTTAGGTATTTACATTTTTTGTTCGAACTGAAAGCCTTCAGTTCGTAAACATAGCTGCAAACTTTTGGGTATCGTAAAACACAAACAAGAAATAATTACGAGAAAAACAGAGATGACAGCTAAGGACAATGTTGCCATATGTATTACTGTCATTAAAATCAGTGATTTACATATTTTCAACACCAATTTTTGAAAGGAAGAACACAATATCTAGGAAAAAATACTATTCGAAATCTATTTTTATTCCAAATTGCAGCTTTTTCATTTGCAAGTATTAAATAATAACGCCTATTAAAGGACTAAATGTCAAAGCTTTGAGGACCTCTTGCAGACACAGCAAGCGTGGTACAACATTTTCGTATTAAGATTTTTTATTAAAATTTTACGAAGAACATCGCCCCGTGTAGCCCTTCCGCCAATTTTTACACACCCTGTGTAAACAACGAAATGACAAAGGAGGAAGTAAAAGTTCAAAAGAAGCTAAAACAAATAGATGAAGAACAGCGAAATATGACATCAAAAGATCACAATTGATGGAAAAGACTGGAGATGGGTCAGGAAGCAGGAAAAGTTGAAAGAAAATAAAACAATAAACCATCAACCTCCAAAAAACTGATAGTAAAGAATAACAGAAATGTTAGGTTAACGATACAGGCAATGAAAAACGACACGAGAAAGAAAATAAGATAGATCTAGATGTTGGTCAACATCTCCCAAATCAAAAATAAATGAAATAACGCATAAATTCACAAATTTTTGCATAGTAACAAAATGGGACTACCTACTAACCTTTTAATCTCTAACTTATGAATTGACTGAGTTAATATGTCACTTACAGATTACAATTTGTATTTTCTCCATTAAAATCGCCCTTTTCCACTAAGAACTACTCAAAGCTTAAAACCGTTAAATTTTGTCACTTATTCCTTTTTACAAGGGCCTCGAAAGCTACACTAAAAAATAATTGTTTACGAGATATAATGAAAAATAAAAATAAAAAAGTATATATAAAACTGAAACTTAACTAAAAAATTTCATTTAATAAACCTTTAATCTTTAATTTCCAATCATATTTTTTTTGACATTTCACTAAGGCTTTGCTGAATGAAGCTGCTTATAACTAAAGGTACTTCGTGGATCTATGTTCAATGGACTCACGGCTTTAAAAAAAAATTAAGTAGACATAAACCATTGTTTATGGTCTGTGCGGGTATGAAGCAGACGAGGCCTCGTTTTGAACCGAAAATAAACCTTGATAAAAGTTCGAAGCTCGAAAATAAATATGCAGTAAGGCACACCGAATTTTATCGTATTAAAGTGTTTAAAAATAATAGCATGGAGTACATGATCAGACCACGGTTTGCGTGCTCGCCGCACGATCGTGCCAATTACCGACTGTAAAGTGTTCAGAAATAAAACAAACAAGGACGAAACGTCGGCTTTTTATTCCAGAATAGCTTCTTTTATGTGGTAATATATTATTAAATACGTACACCACATTCTACAATACTTGCCTCGGATTAAAACCCGTACAATATGTGTTGTATGGGCAGGAAAGAACCACACAGCTCGCTGAGGACGTCGCGCAAATAAATTTATGTAAAATTTTGCCAGCTGTCAGGCTGTTTATCAATGTAAGGTATCAGTTCGGGTGTATCATTATTGTAAAATATAATGGCTAGTGTGTGTTTATCACTTACTTAATCTTACATTTGGTTATCGCTGTTGTTCGTCTGGCGCAAAATAAGGAACTAGCGGTAATAAATAGAAATACACATACTAGCTGTGTGGAATGCAAATTACAAGTCATGTGTAACGAGGTGTAATACAGGTATAATTAGAACTAGCACGCAACATGTTTAATTATTAATAGACTAAAAATGGCTTCGACAGTTGTGCCGATTTCGCGCCGATTAATTAATTAGTGTTGTTAACACTGTGGTCTTTTTTAAACGTTTCGTTAGCACCGTGCGAAGAGGACGACAAAATCAGCTGTTTAAACCAATTTTAAAAAAAAAAATGTACTCCTTATTCATAGAATAGTCGTTAATAGTCTTTTTGCGTGAGAGGTATTAATCGCCGTTTCACACGCTATAAAAAGTGTGAAAATAATTTTCTTTAAATATTATGTTCACAAATAATTTGCGTTTATCGTTAATATCTCCTTCATACGTAATTATTTGAGTCATCTTTCATTTTTAATTTATTGCGAGAATCATGCTAGCTTGGAAAATTCTAGATTTTATTATACAAGTCTTGCACCTGAAGTGGTCGATTTATAAAAAGAAATTTATATGTTGTTCTGCTACAAAGAAACTAAAATTGAAGTAAACTTAACTCCTGACTCCGATTCCGACCCCATTTCTGCTTAAATCAATATTTTTGAAAAATTAAGTAAACTTTATGCTTTAATTATTACAGACATTAGTTTAAATTTGAGTATGAATGAAAACATTAAGTTTACTCTTTTCCAAAAATTGTGTTTTAAGACTATATGGTTCTTTTAAAACGACATTGTGACAAAAATACTTAAATTCATTTAATTTTATCAGTAGTATTTCTAGTGTCTAAAACATCGGATCAATTGATAAAAACTGATTCCTAGACTTTTAAAAATGCCCTTGTAGTTTAATTACTTTATGTTAGGTCAAATACGAAGCTGTAAGTTTCCTATAAAAACTTTGAACTAACAAATACGTTCAGTGTATATTATTAGTATATAAAGTATATAATCTACAAAATACAAAAATTCAGACAAAATTGTTTAAAACGTTGTTCACAAACAGAATTTAAAAAAATATTTATTACCGTTTAGGATTCACAAGATATAAATTGCGAAATGTTATCCAATCTATTAGTTTTTTTTGAATGTGTGTATTGTATATAGTTGTTAGTCGTATTTTTATTAACACTTTAAAAAAATTATGTGGTCTATCTCAAAAATATATAATTTTCCAGCATTAACAGCTACCGGAGAGTTGTAATTAGCTACCTTTTATTTTTATTCTTCGTCGTGATTTTTTTTTACATTCTTCATTGATATCATGTTTGCTTCTTTTAAATTAAGTCTTTCAAAATAATTAAAATACATGTACCATAATAGTGCTTTATACACGCTTTAAAATAATTTATTTATATATATATACAGGGTGATCCACATAGAAGGGCTACTATTAGGAACTCGAAAACGGTAAGAGCTACAAAGAAGTTTAAATTAGACAAATTGTTCCCCCTTTCTGGGCCATATCAATTTGCTCTTGTAAAGTGAAATTAATTGTGGAAATGCTATAATTCAAGAAATAAATGACAAGTTTTAGACGTAAGTGAAGTGAACAGTCAGCTTTTTCGATTTCCACGGCATCCTATTTGCTTTAATAAGGATTAGGAAAAAAAATGTCGAATATCTCGAAAAGTACGAGTTTTGAGTATAGGACATACTTAACAAAAAATGAAGCTCTCTTAAAGACGAATTCGATGACATGAGAAAATACAGGGGTTTGCATTTGAAAAAATTGAATTACGAGCTTTTGAAAATCAGGGAAGTTTATGAACACCCTGTATGCGTGATTCAAACTTTTTTGTATCGAGCTAATAGAGCAATGTTTTCTGCATGTCCTTACCAAATTACAACTCTGTGCTTCGAAAAATGACTTAAGAATTTTTTAAATAAAGACTTAAAACCTTTTAGTGACAAGGCCGCATAAAAACTTGTACTATTTTATATCGATGTAAAGCTAAAATGAAGGCGGTCAAGAATATTAAATAAAAAATGGGGTGTTGTATTTGAAATAAAAAAGTTGCTATTGGTTCCAGAGAGGTGACTCACCCTGTATATTTAAAAATATTTTTATCGTGTTCGGAAGAAAAAAACTGTATGAAATAGCGTTTGAATCAACTTTCTATCTCAAACCGTTTAGCCACAATCGACCGATCCGCCACTAATAACTCACCCTGTATAAAAACTGTAACAAAAAGACTTTACGTACCTGTAATTTCTTTGTAATAAACACCAAAGCTTCATCTCTTAAAATAGAAAAGGTACACGACTTGGAAGAGACACCCTGTGTGAATCACATAACCAGTTCATATTTCTAAAATCTGTATTGATTTTTTTTTTGTTTGACACATAAGATAAGTAGTATTTCCAGGTAGTGTATTTTATTTCCTAGCTATTTTCTTCTAAATAAAAGTGTTGAGCAGAATTTTTTTTACGGATATTATTCAAGATGTATCGTGCGTTTGATCGATAACGCCAGTGCGTGCCATCGTTTTCGCCTTATTTAACCTCGATATCCTCATTTGATTATTAATTTAGTAAAATTTTCTGATGCAGCTAATTAGTTTAATAAATAATCTTTATCGTCCCATCTAATTGTGTTGATGTTTCCTCGTTGCTTTTAGCCGACTAACTGGAACATTACGCATTACTTTTAAAAGCGCGCACCATACACTGCCGGCAATATTTTATTTTTTATTACTTCCTGATCCTGGACAAAGCTAGTTGGAACGAATACCCGCCCACGTATATTATAATCCTAGGTGTTCGCATGATCTAGATTGCAGATATTGTCACCAGATAGTGGTGCAGGGCCGCAGGCACAGCCTGTGGAGATGGTGGCGATAAGCGCCCTCTCGCGGGTGGTCGGCCTTCCGATGCACACACGACCCTAATTTGAATACGGTCATACTTTAAAGTTCGCCTTCCGCAAGGCTGGGAAATCTGCATCCAAGCAGGCTACGATACTGCCGTTGTTCTTACACCGTTTTAATGATGTGTTCGCTTTAATGAGATAAGACAAGATGTCTGATAATATAAATTTAATACTTGTTGTATTAAGTTTGGGTTCGATTAATAACATAACATGCACCATCCGAATTCATGTGCAGCCTACACAGGTTTAAGGTTTTACACTAAAAAAATCTTCATTTAAAAATACTTCAAGCATAACATGAATTTTAAGAAGACTTTTTTCCATATCACATCCGATCATTTGTTGTAGTATCGGTAACTTTAAGTCCGCATAAATAGTAAACTACCCAATTCCAATTGAATTTTATTCAGATTAGTAAAAGATAACAACTCTTTGCTAAATGCCTTAATATTACTAAATATTAGCACTCATAAATCATTATACAGGGTGAGTCTAGTGGCGGATGGGTCGATTGTGGCTAAACGGTTTGAGATAGAAAGTTGATTCAAACGGTATTTCATACAGTTTTTTTCTTCCGAACACGATAAAAATATTTTTAAATCTACAGGGTGAGTCACCGCTCTGAAACCAATAGCAACTTTTATATTTTAAATACAACACCACATTTTTTATTTAATATTCTTGACCGCCTTCATTTTAGCTTTACATCGATATAAAATAGTATAGGTTTTTATGCGGCCTTGTCACTAAAAAAAAATAATTTTCTAAATTTTTCAAGGTTTTAAGTCTTTAAAAAGATTGAATTACGAGCTTTTAAAAATCATGGAAGTTGCCACCTATTTATGAACACCCTGTATGCGTGATTAAAACTTTTTCGTATCGAGCCAATAGAGCGATGTTTTCTGTATGTCCTTACCAAATTACAACTCTGTGCTTCGCAAAATGACTTCAGGAAATTTTTTTAAATAATCGAATTCGTCTTTAAGAGAGCTTCGTTTTTTGTTAAGTATGTCCTTTACCCAAAACTCATACTTTTCGAGATATTCGACATTTTTTCTTCTAATCGTTATTGAAGCAAATAGAGTGCCGTGGAAATCGAAAAAGCTGACTGTTCACTTCACTCACATCAAAAACTTGTCATTTGTTTCTTGAATTATAGCATTTCCACAATTAATTTTACTTTACAAGAGCAAATGGATATGGTTTATTGCTTGAGAAAAGGCGAAAGAAATCCTTTGCAAAAATTTACGCACATTTTGATTAATATGCACTTATAGGCTAACTAGTTGATTTAATTTCATATAGCAATGATTTTTTTATGTTCTATTATTTTATTTACAGAATTTATTTAATTTTTTTTTGTGGTTTCAACAAATAATTTGTCTTTCATTTTCCATTTTTCTTCGCGCTCCCTTTAAGGTTTAGGAACACTAGTAAAGTTCATAACAACAATAAAGTTGATTTGGTTGCCACTTTATTTATTGCTTATAAGTGAATCCACAAGACTATGTATCTACCTACTATTAGTAATTAAATACACGAAACGGTGAATAAACCATGTCAATTTGCTCTTGTAAAGTGGAATTAATTGTGGAAATGCTATAATTCAAGAAATAAATGACAAGGTTAGTGAAGTGAATAGTCAGCTTTTCCGATTTCCACGGCATCCTATTTGCTTTAATAATGATTGGAAAAAAAAAAGTCGAATATCTCGAAAAGTATGAGTTTTGGATATAGGACATACCTAACAAAAAATTGAGTTCTCTTAAAGACGAATTCGATGACATAAGAAAATACAGGGGTTTGCAATTGAAAAAATCGAAGCAAGCGTGCGAAAGAGATCGCGTATATGTGTTGGAGTGTACGTCAAAATGACGTAGATTGGACTTCTAGGGTTAAAAAAATATTAAGTGTATATAAATACAAATTAATTAAATGTATTAGATAAGTTGTCTACA
Source organism: Elmis aenea (assembly GCA_947652605.1). Lineage (NCBI taxonomy): Eukaryota > Metazoa > Arthropoda > Insecta > Coleoptera > Elmidae > Elmis > Elmis aenea. The sequence goes on from OX393581.1 coordinate 44,732,467, forward strand.
TTTTTTGAACAATTGTGTTCCAGCATTTCTTTTCCGCACTCCATTTCCAATATCGTATTTTTGTGTGTAAAAAAAATACAGATGTGTCAATCTTTAATATATCGCCATTCTTTGAAAAACTTAGCTTTACAAAACAGGCACAAGAGGGCCATTAATTTTTAAATTCATTGTTAGTTTTTAATTTAGTTGCCCGATAGTTTTGCAACATTATAAGCTTTACAAGTTTATTCAATACAATTAGAAAGAAGTACCTAATTAATTTAAAATTTAAAAAAAGGTAATTGTATTTTAATTAAGCTGGTCTATATTAACAGACGAATCACTTTTATAAAAAAAAAAACAATTTATCAAATGATTTTTTTAAGTGGAAAATCGGACAAAACTACAGTAAAACAGCAGAAAATCGTCTTCGACTGTCAAGATCACTTGGATAAACGTCCAATAATGAAGTTTTTGTCAATATTTATTAGCAAAATAACCGCAAATAAGCTGTTTACTAACAAAAAATTGCCGTTGCGTCATTTATTAAGATGTTGTTGCTTTGTGCTAATTGTTAATTTATAGATTTTTGTTCTTTCATCTGCTGGTACGTAATTGTACATAAAATTTATTAACCGAAGGTAGTCATTATCCCGTTTAGGAGCCTATACTGTAACAGAAAATTAATTATAATAAAATATTGCCAAGAAAATGCAACAACACGCGTCTGTAATTATATGTTAAGTATGTGTGTATGCATATATGGCCATTTACATTAGAAAGTGCAAGTATGAATCCTCACTGTGAGGATATGACGTAGGCAATTATAGTGTACCGGCGGAATGTACATCGTGACAATGACCATCGCGTTATCGGCGCTTCTATCTCCACCTCCACCTACATATTCCGACCATAATTCGGTGTTTATAAAACGTTTACTGTGCCATAATATCCTGCAATTATTTTCGTTATCATATTACATAATTTACGGCCTGCATAAAGAAGCTCGTATTAGAATAATTGTACTAATTAGGAACATTTTTTGGTTAATTAACATAAAATTTTTTAGTGGTTGAATCATTAAAGTTTGGTATTAAGCCATTTCAAGACACAGTCATGCCTGCTTTAGCGCATGAGCCGACTAGACATTTAAATAAGAGCAAATGCGAGCAGGCGGAAGACAAATGAGCGTTAAATAATATTTGCCCGTATGTGTGGAACGTTCTTTCGCTAAAGACAGTGGCGGATTTCCTATAGGCTAAGTAGGCTACAGCCTAGGGCGGCAAAATTTCTTTTTTTTTTTAACTCAAAAAAATTGATTTTAAGAATACTGCCACGAACGCCTTTTTTTTAGGGGCGGCACTTTTGGTGTACTGCTATACAACCAAAACAAATTTTGTTTCTATACGTATTTTGTTGTCAACTGTTGACAAATATGGAAATATGACATTAGATTTTAGCAATTTTAGAAAAATTCGCAAGAGTAAAGTAGGGGAAGGTGGTATATACTGGGACACTTTTTTTAAATTTTGCGTAACTTTTGAACGGCTTAATTTGCATACCTCAAATTGATATGAGATATTCATATTGCTTTAGTTTATCATTGCATATACAAAAAAATATTTTTTTTTAAATAAAGGTACACAAATAGAGGGACTGTCCCACTATACACCACTTGTCCCCACATAAACCACCCCGTGGTACATTGTGGGACAGCAAAAAACATATATGAAATAAAGCATAAGTAATTAAAAAAAAGCTTAATTTTAATTTTTTATTTTAAAAACTTTCACTTTTCATGGGCATTTAGACATTGTACTTTGAAAAATCAAACTAAAATTGAAAATGTTTCTTTGTTTTTTCAGTGCCCCCAAACGTAGTCGGTGCGCTTAACCTACACAGAATATTTTCTTTTTCAACACAGTCTTTATCTCTGTTTTTAGAGAAATAAAATCTACAGTCGGAAGTCTTTTTCAGAAAATTTACCTGATTATCATCATTGTCCCACAATGCACCATGTGATCAATTTTTAAAAGCAACGGTTTAATGAAAAACTTGTATGATTATTTTAAGTTTTAACATTGTACATACATTTAATATACTGTAAGGTACACCTACGCCAAATTTTCTAATTGTTGTTAAATAAATAAAAAAGTTTTAGCACATAAACTGAATAACCACCAAAAAACAATGCGCAGTTACCAAACATGCCTCACATGTGCAAGTCACTATAACATTGTTTACGACACATACTGTAGACAGGATATAATGGGACTGCTTAACCGCTATTTTGATGTAAACAAACTTCAAGTACGGGGTAACAGATGGCCAAAATCTCTGTTGTCCCACTATATACCATGTCCCAGTATATACCATCTTCTCCTACCCTTATTTTGAGAGTTAGAAAAAAAAATTAGATATCTAAAACAATCCAAGAAAAAACCAAAAAATTTCGAATCTGAAATCAAACATATGCAGAATAATTAAAAATAAAGTCAGTTAAAAAAAAAAAAGACAGCTGGAATGGTTGGGACATATTTATAAAATGAAAGAAAAAAGCTGTACCAGAAAAGCCTATGAAGCAAGGCCAGAGGGAAAAAACAAAAGAGGTAGACCGAAAAAACCTGACAGGGCGAAGTGAAAAAAGCGACAACGAATAGAATAATCAAATAGGAAGAGATACAAAATCTAGCACAAGACAGAAAGACGTGGAAAAAGTCAGCATAATACAACTCAAAAGTCCTACACCTGACGGTAGATGGACTTAAGACTAAATAAAAAATAATTATTTTTAAATTCTAAATATGTTTTCCTCTAAAATTTATTTGAAATTCTTAAAATAAGGGCAGTTTATCTTTACAAATATTTCTAAAAGCGCATAAATCTAATGTCATGAATTTTTATTAAATTATTTTCATCTTATAATTAGTTTTAGATTATACACCAACTTTTGGATAATAAAAAAATGTTCCATTTGTTGCCGACTTTTTAATGTTAAAATTACTACAAACATAATTTTAACCTTAAATTATCATAACTCGCCTTATTTTGTAATTCTAAACAACTTTTTTTTATGAACTTTATTTGTAACTCTAACAATAAGACTTTCGTCCAAAAAATTTAGTTCTTATGATGTTTTTGTTAGAAATCAATACTAAACAATTAAAATAATTTGAGAGTAGGTATATTTTTACGTTTTTCTCAAAAAGTTGCTTAAGTAAGGGTACTAACGTTTTGCATCATTGTGCAAAAAAAATCTCTATCAAATGAGTATAATAATAATAGGGGTCATTTAAAAAAATTCAACTGTTTTTCATTGCGCTTTTGTTATTCGAAAAAATATAATTTAAATTTGGTCTAATGGTGAAAAACTAACTACCAAACAACTTTTATTCTAAACATTTTTTCCTTAAGTGGATATTTACTGAGATATACCGAGTGTAAATGAAGTGTGGTACACCCCCTTTTTTTGTTTAGTTTTGATTTTAGATAAATAAAATTTTAGACATATGATATGTGCAAAAAACCGGGCTTTTTGAGCACATGCACACATTTGTTTCACCTCCGATTTCGCCGGAAATGACCCCAACTTTGTTATTTTAAATGTACACCCTGTATATTTTTACATTTTTGGAAAGAGAAAGCGATTTTGGATACAACTGCACTATTTTGGTTAATTTGTATCACCTAAAATAATTTTTGAAACAAAATTTAGTTTTTTATGCCGTGACCTGCATAAAATGATTTTTAATGATATTTAGGTTACTTTAATCGGCTTTGAATGTTGCAGAATCGGTTTCTTGACAAAAAGTCATTTTTTTTTAATGGAACTATGGTGGTACAAGCGGTTATTTTAATGGAGCATCTTCTAACGAATCCATCGATACCAATAACTTGTAGTTTTATTAAGAGTCCGCTTCAAAAACTTCAGATTATTGTGAAGATTTATTAAGAGATCCTATTGATCGCAGTACACTGTGCATAACTACAACAAAACAAATGATCGTTGTTTTATGTTTAACTACTATAGCCATTTACTTAAAAAGGCTAAAAATTTTGGTAATCATTTTTACATAATTAGATTACTGCGATTAAAAGGATCTCTTAATAAATCTTTATAGGTACAACAAATTAAAAAGTTGTAAGTAAAAAGAATATTTTATTTATTTGTTTTCCTCGATGTATAATTTTATTTTTCATCGTTTTTAATAATAAGTAAATTAGCAAAAGGCTAACATAACATATTTTTCACAATATCTTAGTTTTGATAAAATTTTGTCAATTTATAAATTTATTGCAATTTTACAGCTTCTGAACACAGGCAAGTTTTCTTTCACTACTTTCCATATTATTTTCTTTGAATAACGATGTTCAATCGGCATAAGGAGGGACAAAAACTCCATTCGGTACGACCACAAACGATTTTAGGCAATCACACGGTCTGTTAGGTTCGCTTTCCAACATCGAACATTTGATAGTAAAATTCCTGCGAATGACGTACGCCGCGTCTCAAATAGAATACGAAATAAGCCCTTTTACCGAACTTCACCAAGTTTTTGCCTCGAACAAATCAAATTGATGCTGGCTACGATAGACACATACACACACAATAAAAAAGTCAACGCGGTAGTTCTTTAATAACTTGTTTCTAAATTAAAATAGAAGTTATTTAAACTTGCAAATGCATAGTAGTCGATGATATGCAAATACATTTAATTATGCACGCGTTGCACTATAAATTCGCAGTTTCAAAGAACCGACAGGCTATAAAATTACCATACATTGTGTGGTAAAGGCATTTAATCGAATGCCTGCGTATTTTGTAACGTTTGTTTACGTAATACACCGTTAATATATGGTATAATTGTTGTTTTATGTTAAGCAAAGGCATTTTAAAAATTACGAGATGTTTCTCGATTTGTGCGGTCTTTAGTGTAAAAAAAGTAGTTCGTAGAAATACTGAAAACGGTTTTGCGGAATTCATTTTTGTATTTCTATTCAAAGGAACAAAATGTAAGTGAATTTATTGGTAAAACGCTTTTAAATCAGCGTTTCTCAAGCCCTATCTCATCGGTAAAATGTCGGATAATTGTATGTAGACTAGTAATATATGCGATTATAAATTATGTTTATTTTTTTAAATTATTTTTGTATTACATTTAAAAAATACATGAACATGTAATTACAAGGTGGTCCAAATTCGATGGGATTACATGGGTATCTCGCTTAATATTTAAGATAGAGAAAGGGTTAAATTATTAAAAATGTGCAGTTTTTTGAGACAAATCAGAACCGTTTTAAAAAATATTTTATCATCTCCGGTTTTTGAGTTATTGGAAAAAAGTGTTTTTTTGTCATAATAATAATGTCATCTCCGTTATTGTTGTAAATATCAAAAAAAAAAATTATAAAGATTACATTTAGATATTTTTATGTAAAATTCGAATATACACAAAAACCATTTTTTACCTTCGCAGTTAAAAAGTTATGACACAAACTTACCATTTTTTTTTAATGGAAACTATAGTTGGCTATGGCCTATTTAAATTCCTTATTTTTTTCTCATTCCAAATATATAAGGGTTCATAAAGTTATTTTCAATAATACGCAAGTTACGAGGTTTTTTAGTTTGTTTTTTAAAGAAAAATCCGTATGTATTCAGTGAAATTACGTGATGAGGGCTAGTTGAGCAAGAGTGTGTGCTCCCCAAAGAGCATCTTCAGTACCCACTGTGAGCACAATTTCCAAAAGTTCAACCGATCTGTCACTATTTCGTAGAAAACAGTTCTTTGATTGAGACATATCGAAAGTGTATTGGCCACCTCGGAAGTTATGCAATTAAAATTTCTTTTTATATTGCTGATATTTATATTTTTACCTACTTAATCCATGGCCTCTCAACCCTCACGGGTGTAAGGCATTGTGGGGGAGTTAAGTTTTCGTTTTTCATTTGTTGGAGTGTTCCATATCTTCCTCCATTCTCTTCTGTTTTGCGTCTTATTCCCTACGTCCTCCAACTTTATTCTTCTACTGTCCAGTGCTTGGTTTTTTGCTCCTTCCTGCCATTTTTTCCTTGGTCTGCCTCTCGTTTTATTTTTGGTCCTTCTCGCTTCGAACACTTTTCTTGTTAACCTTATGTTGTCTATTCGTTTTACATGTCCGAACCATCGTAGTATTCCTTCTTCTATTTTATTGGTTTATTGGTTTTTTTGTTTCACTTTTAAATTTTCTGTGTGTTGTATTTGTCATTTGGTCCAATTTGGTTTTATTTTCTATATTTCTCAGGAATCTCATCTCGATTGCTTCCAAAGCTTTTTTGTGTTTTTCTGTTATTTTAGCATAGGGCATAGGGGTGACTACGTTTTCATGTATTTCTATTTTTGTTCCTTTCGGTATTATTTTTTTCCTAGAAATGTGTTCGTAATAGATATCTACTATTGAATAGTCTTCCTCCTTTTATTCTTCTTTCTCTGACTTCTTCATCAATTTTTCCGTGTTCTGTTACTTATCATGCATATGTCGAATCTAGGTTACGCTATGCTGTAATTTTTTGGGGTAACGCTAGTGACTCAGAACGCCTCTTCATTATACAAAAGCGATGTATAAGAAATATATTTGGCCTAAACTAACGAGATCACTGTAAAGAAACTTTTCGTGACAACGAAATATTAACCTTTTATGGTCTATTTATTCTCGAAGCCATCCTGTTCGTAAAAAATAATGTAGATCTGTTCGAAGAGAATATAAGAAATCATGCAGCCAATACGCGACATAAAAAAAAACCTAAAACCCGATTGTTTCAAATATACCTATCTTCAAAAAAATGTTGCCTCCACAATTATTGCTATATATAATAAATTGAACACATCACCTGAGAGTATAATAAATCTTCCCAGCCGCGAATTGAAGAAGAAATTAAGAAAAGTTCTGATTTCTAAAGCTTACTATGGAATAAGCGAATATTTAAATGATGCTGACTTTATAAAATGTTATATTTAAATATCATTTTTCTGTGTTTTTATTAACTATGTATATTATTTGTAATGTACGTAAATTATTATTGTGACAAGTTCTACACCTTTTTTGGGATATTCAGAACAAATAAAGATTATTATTATTATTATTATTATTATTATTATTATTATTATTATTATTATTATTATTATTATTATTATTATTATTATTATTATTATTATTATTATTATTATTATTATTATTATTATTATTATTATTATTATTATTATTATTATTATTATTATTATTATTATTATTATTATTATCATCGATCCTAAATATTTACATTTTTTTGCTTGTTTTAGATTTTCTCCATTTAGCTCCATATGGTGTTGTTGTGTATTTTTTCCTATAATCATTATTTCCGTCTTCTTTTGGTTTGTTTTCATTCCAAATTTCTCAATTATTGTTCCAAATATAACCAGATTTTCTTTTAGTGATTTTAATTCCTTCGCAAATATTTCCATGTAATCTGCATAACAAACTTCTGATACGGTTATTTTTTCCATGTTCCAATATCCCACTTTGTGTTTTTTGATTTTCTTCTTCGCTTCTTTTATGGCTTCATCCAGGACTAGTGAAAATAGTAAATGGCTTAAAATGCAGCCTTGTATCGTTACTCTTATAGTTTAAAATGTTTCCGATTCTTCTTATCTCGTTCTTACATAGGTTGTTGTTTTTTTGTATAAGCTTTTTATTCCTTTAATCAGGTTTTTTGAGGTTTCTCTTTTTTCTAATATTGCCCATATATCTTCTCTTCTAACCTGATCAAAAGCTTTCTCTAGATCGACAAAATAGATATGTACGTCTCTTCCCTCCAGCATGGCTTTCTCCGCTATCTGCCGAACAATAAATAAACAATCATTTACTCCAAGATTTGGTCTAAAACCCATTTGACTTTTTTCTAATGTCATTTCCATCTGCTCTTCTCCAGTATTCTTGCATATAATTTTGCTACTGTGCTAAGTAGTGTGATACCTCTGTTTAACCGTAGTTTTTTTTTTAATTTAGAAAGCTAACAATGTCATACTATCAAGTCCTGAAAATTTTAATTTTGATTAGTTTCACTATTTTTGAAGTGAAATTTTATAAGGCAGCAAAAAAAATAGCATCACAAGCTAATGAATAAAATAGTCAATATTGATATTATTTTTGTCTGATCGTAAAACCGATATGCACAGCAAGTGGCGGCATTAACAGCAAACATATCGACATCCATCTTCTAAAATAGCGCGTTGACAACTATAATACGATGAGTAACGTCTCAAGTTCACACGGCGTCGGAGCTTTTGTGTTTTAAAACAATAGGGCACGGGCCAAGGTCGTGGCATATGTTTTTTTTAAATTTCGTAGTTATTTAACTTTTCCTTGATTTCCATTGAGATCATGAGTCATAATCGGCGTGATAAAAGACGGCAAAGTTGGATATATAACAGTAAATTAATGTAAATTAGCGATTGTTAAAATTAGCATGTCATATTAACCCCAAGTATCACATCCTTCGCGTTTGAGATGCCGACAAGACGGTTTTACACTAGAAAATTGTGACAAATGTAAATTATTCATGCGGCAATAAACGTCCGGTCGTTTAGTTCGGATTAAAAATGACTTAATTAACAAGTTAAAGAGAACTGCAGCTGTTTAGCTGCGCACCGAGACAGGCAGATTGCGAATTAAAACCTTAACATAGATAATCTAAATAAACTTCAATTTCTGATTGTTAAATATTAACGACGTTTATGAAACACGCAGATAGTTAAAAGCTGGCATTAACGACGTCAAGGCCAACTTGACTCCGCTTTCTTGTTGTGTATATTTTATTGTATGCAATTAACGGCAGCTAATTGTAATGTGAGGGTGAATACGTGATGCAAATTAGCAAAACTTTACGCGAAATTACTTTTATTGGCGATTTTATGTGCGATTTATTTCATTTCCCACAACTAAGACTCGTAAACGTTTAGTTCCTGGAAGGTAAATCGCCATGAATCGTCCGCACAAGACGATGAAATTTATTACAAAGCAAATTTTACAACTTGTACTGTAATATTTTTTCGATTAAATACAAAAAACACTTAAGGGCTTAACAAAAGAAAATCAGATAATTGAGTGTTTAAAATATTTTACGCATAACAGCATAACACAGCTTACATAAAAAAGGAGATTTTGTATAAAAATAAATATTTCATTCTTTGTTTCTTAAACATTGCAACAAAAAAATCGGCAGGTAGTACCTTATCGAAAATTAAGAGGGGTCTTTCATATAACATTTTTTCCTTAGACGTCTTCTTTCGGAGTAAAATTAGGTTGTTTTCCCTCAAATTTGGATAAATGTAGGAGAATAATATTTGGTAAATGTTTTGTACTTATTAAAACGCTTCCCATAGTAATATTTTTAATCATTTCTCACCTTCACAGGGGGCTGAAAAGTACGACCTGTTGGTTTTTCTATCAGAACTTTTTGGTGGGTTGAAATTTCGCAACTCGTTTTTAGCAAAAATAAACTTGTGGCACTTTCAAAATAAAAGCTTATAGAGTGTGTTTCAGACCACCCGTACTAGAACTTTTATTCGAAAATGCGATGTCTGAAAAAGATGGGAAAATTTTTATGACAAAAGTGCATATGCAGAATGGACTGACGCTATAGCGGTTTTCGTGATTAAACCCGTAGTGTCCAACTCCGGAAATAACTTTAAAAACTTAAATGGAACCATCTGGTTTTTATTGCATAATTAGAGAGATATTTGGTAAATAAACACTTTCTAAACATTTTTTTTAATTATGAATATAATTTGTAATCCATTGGACCTAAATCATAACAGTTTTTAAAACGAAGTGACTAGCCGCACGGCCCGGGCGCGGGCTTCACGCCCGGCTGACGTCACTTATATGACGTCACAGACAACCGGGTTTATGCTGCCACGATGTGTCTGCCGTACTACCTCACTTTTAAATGTACTTTTTAAAATGAAGTGATTAATGCCAAGTAAAATTAAGAGAAAAGATCGTCCTAAGGGATCTGATTTGACTACAATTGGCACACCAAGACGTAAGTCCAAACCTCCACAAAAAAAGAATAAAATTGTTGTAGATTTAAAAAATGACTTTTGTATTTCATTTCAAAAGTGATTTGGACAATTTCTATAATGACTTTGTGCGCTTGTTTCATATGACCGCTTAATATCTAGAATGGCCTCCATTAAGCAAAAACTTGAAAACGGTGCGCTAAATAAAAGTACGAATGACTTTTCATATGATTGCGACAGCCGGGCGTAAAACCCGAACACGGTCCGTACGGCAGACACATCGTGGCAGCATAAACCCGGTTGTCTGTGACGTCATATAAGTGACGTCAGCCGGGCGTGAAGCCCGCGCCCGGGCTGTGCGGCTAGTCACTTCGTTTTTAAAAACCTATTCTGGACATCCCCTTTTTTCTTTAGTTTTGTATTTAATTGAAATGAAATTTTAGACAAATGATGTGTGTAAAAAAAACGATTATTTAAACATATGTATAGGTACTTTTTTTTTTACTTCTGGTTTCGCCGGAAATGACCCTAAGTTTGTTATTTCAAAAGAAACACTCTGTATATTTTTACATTTTTGGAAATAGGAAGCAATTTTGAATACAACTGCACTATTTTGGTTAATGTACCTCTTCCATTCCGTTTTAAAAAAAATTACTCACTCAATTAAAAAAATATTTTCGACCAAAAATTATTTGAGGTTAAAAACATTATACAAAATTGCTTTCTATTCCAAAAAAATTTAAAAATATACAGGGTGTTCCGTTTGAAACCACAAACTTGAGGTTTTTCCGGCGAAACCGGAAGTAAAACAATAGTATAGTAACATATGTTTAAATTCAGGTTTTTTATACACATCATCTGTCTAAAATTTTATTTAATTAAAAACAAAACTAAAAAACAGGGGGTGTCCAGAACTCAGTTACCAGAGAATAGGGTTTTAAACAGAGTTGAGCAGATTTAAATCAATTAATTAAATCACGATTTAAATCATGATTTAAATCAAGTGATTTTTTTAAAAAAATTATCAATTTAAATCACAGATTATATGAGTACTATATAATATTAATTTATAATAAAACAAAATTGTATTACTATTAGTAATTAAATACACGAAATGGTGAATAAACCATATCAATTTGCTCTTGTAAAGTAATATTCATTGTGGAAATGCAATAATTCAAAATATAAATGACAAGTTTTTGACGTTAGCGTAGTGAACAGTCAGTTTTTTCAATTTCCACGGCTTCAATAACGATTTGAAAAAAAATGTCGAATATCTCGAAAAGTATGAGTTTTGGGTATAGGACATACTTAACAAAATATGAAGCTCTTTTAAAGACGAATTCGATGACATAAAAAAATACAGGGGTTTGCATTTGAAAAAATCAAGTTACGAGCTTTTGAAAATCATGGAAGTATTTATAAACACCCCTGTATGTGTGATTCAAATTTTTTCATATCGAGCGAACAGAGAATTTTTTTCTGCATGTCTATACCAAATGACAACTCTGTATTTCAAAATAACTTCAGGAGAATTTTTTAAATAAAGACTTAAAACCTTGAATAATTTAGAAAATAATTTTTTTTTTACAACGCCGTTTAAAAACCTGTAGTATTTTATATTGATGCAAAGCTAAAATTAAGGCGGTCAAAAATATTAAATAAAAAATTGGGTGTTGTATTTGAAATATAAAAGTTGCTATTAGTTCCAGAAAGGTGACTCACTCTGTATATTTGAAAATATTTTTATTGTGTTGTTTAGAAAAAACTATAAAATTGCATTTGAATCAACTTCATATTTCAAGCCGTTTAGCCACAATCGACCGATCCCGCACTAATGACTCACCCTGTATATAATTAATTAAACATCACCATTTAGCACTGATTTTTTCAAAATTCTTAATCATTATATTTAATTTTTCATTTTGATAAAAGTTCACCAATGAATTAAATATATTGATTATTAAATATATTAGCACAAAACAGAAATAGCATGTGAATATGTCACTAAATTCGATAATATGGTACATTTGATTTAAATCAAAAAAATCTGATTTAAATCAAATAAACCGATTTTTTTGATTTTTTTACAAAAAAAAAATCATGATTTTTATCCACCCTGGTTTTAAATATTGTTATGATTTAGCTCCAATAGATTACAAACTTTACCTACTCAATAAACTGTTTGAGCTGAAAGTGTTTATTTAGCAAATATCTTTCTAATTATGCAACAAAAACAGAATTATTTTGTTTAAGTTTTTTAAGTTACTTGCGGATTTTGCCACTTCCGGTTTAATCACGGAAACCGCTATAGCGTCAGTCAATTCTGCATATGCGCTTTTGTTACAAAATGTTTTTTCCTCACTTTGTCAGACGTCGCATTTTCGAATAAAAGTGCTGGTACGGTTGGTCTGAAACACCCTGTTTACAGGATTGGGACAAATTACCAGAACGGCCGATTATATTAGTTATTTTCAAAACCTTTTTTTCTAAAATTTGACTTGAATATTGTCAAAAATTAAGAATTTATTGAAGATACTTTCAATTTTTTGCATATCCGGTTTGGCAGACAATCACCCCAACTTAATTTTTTTTAATGCAACCCTGTATTTTTACATTTCCGGATCCAGAATAAAAAACTACCTTCAAAAACATTATTATCGAGAGATTTATTTTAAAATAAAGTTAATAAAATATCGAGACATGTAACTACTGACAGTTTGTTGTCAAATTTTATCGTTGTTTATCATTAAAAGCATCGATCTAGACCAGCGATGGGCAAACTTTTTTTGAAGCGGGCCAGTTTGCGCAAATAGTGTGACTAAAAGGGCCGCACTAAAAAAAACATATTACAATAACAATTTATTAATTATGTGTAAGTTGGGAGCGACCAAAAATTAAGGTATAAAAAAAGCTATACATACATATTATAGACATTTTTAATAATATAGTAATTCATGGAGGGCCGCATGTAAAACTGCCAAGGGCCGCATGCGGCCCGCGGGCCACGGTTTGCCCACCGCTGATCTAGACAGTAAAAGTTACTAAAGCAAAACTAATTGAAGTTTTAATGATTTTGTAACTTTTGCTGCCATTATCAATGTTTTTGATGAAAAACAACAACAAAAATTGACAACAGACAGTATCTTGATTTTGTGATCGTTTTTTAAAGTTATTTGATTGACTTTATTTTAAAATAAATTTTTCTTTCTGAATATAGTTTTTATTCTGTATTCGAAAATGTAAAAATATACAGTGTTTTATTGTTATGCTTAATTTAAAAACAAAAATAGCTACTTTGACTTTTAAGATATGAAGTAAACAAATTTAAAAAAAATAGAAACCCTAGTTGTCCATGTCTATGTAAAAGAGATTTTTTTTAGTTTCAAAGATGTATAATTTTATATATTTGTTGCACAAAAAAAACAGGGATTGGCTAATTTTGTGAAAAATATATTACCAAAGGTTGCCATGATTTCGTAAACAACTGATGTTTGCAATTTTTAAACAACTAAACGTCATCCAAGAAAAGTTTTCAACTTTTAAGGAAATCGTGTATTATTTTGTATTTTATAGCTGTTTATTGTAGTATTGTGAACATATCTAAATTTGAACACTGAAAAGTTTAATATGTTAGAATTTTACATTGTAAGTGATAAAAACGTAGCGGCTGCTGCAGAATTTACTTGGAAATTATGATTAGTTGTTTAATAATTGCAAATATCATCATGGCAAACTTTGATAAGTAAATTTTTACAAAGTTAGCCATATCTCGGTTATTTTTTGCAACAATTATATAAAACTATATATTTTTGATAAGCTAAAAAAATTCTCTTTCATATAAAGTCATGGCCAACTAGGGTTTTCATTAAAAAAAAAAAAAGATTACTTCAATTTCGAAAATCAAGTTCGCTGGAAAAAAAATTAAATTAAGCATAAAAATTTGTATAAAAAACCTTGGTAACATTTTGTTCTATTTTAATAAATAAAGAAGTTGGAGTAAATTTTCAAAAATGATCAAATTTCATTTTTCTTTTGTAGCTTTTCTCAAAAAAATAGCCCAAGAGACCGATATCAGATTTTCGCTAACTATTACAGTAACATTCGAATTTGGTCCACCCTGTACAGTTTTTCTTTGGTATTTAGTATCTATTCGTTGAAGGATTTTTAAATGAACAAATGACAGACTTTGTGTTCACTTCGTGTCTTTTATTGTTATTTTTAGGTTTTTGCTATTTAAATATGACAAATTGAGCGAAAGTTATAAGATAACTAAGGTAAATTAAAGAACAAAAATTGCATTGTGAATTGTAAAATATTTATGTATGTTTCAATCTTTCAAAACTGTACCTACGTTTTGGTAGTTTATCGATATGATTTTGGTTGTAAAATAAATTATTACAACTAGACAACTACGATAAAATAAGATTTTGAGATCGCCAAACTCGTTTGCAACTTCTTATATAAACATAATAAAATAAGAATAAATCTGCATTTATATTTTAATATGAGCAGTAAGTATTAAAATGTACTTTGACACTTCACTTGTGCGAATAGTTGACTAAGATCACTTAAAAACGACGCTGTTTTACTTAACTAAATCGTCTTTTTATTTAAAATAATTACAAATAAATGCAAATTAGTACAATGAATTGGTTATTTCTAAAATACATGAAGTACAAATATCAAAAGAAAATCAAATACGAAACTAATTGTTAAGTATTTTAATCAGTGTAATTTATTTTACTGTAAAAATAATTTCTTTCGTACTATTTTAGAACATTACATGAGATATGTTTTAAAAATCGACACAGACAATTTTCCACATAAGTTTAATTATTACAAGCTCGTTCTTTACCAAAAGGCCTTACTAATTTCTTTAAAGGTGTGTGAAAAGATATTAAAAGAATTTAACCCACTAAAGCCAATAAAATACTTTATTGTTGTGTGGAGCACATTCCTGTTTTATTGTTATTTGCATATTGGTATTGTTAGGTAAAGTGAAAGGCGCAAAAGCGCACCACAGGCCATTAAATATGGATTAACTGCCTTTTAAAGAGCGTTCTTAACCATTTTCGACGCAGTTTAAACAACGCTTATTCATTAAATGAAAAGGAAAAAGAATTACAACTGCAGGTAAATTGTGATAATTTTACATACAAAAGATTAGTCACGGATATTTAACAATTCAATACCAAGCTAATAATAAAATTCAAACAAAGGTGTTTAGCACTTTGTTTAAAAAAAAATAGAATTTGCGTGCGAAACACAAAAACGAATACAAAAAGGAAAACAAATTTGAATAACATTGGAACTTTAATAATTGGACAGGAAACGAGACTAGAACCACGAAGAATAATCATCTGTTAAGAAATTTAAAGAGTTTCCAAATAATATATTTGAAAATGTAGAGTACCATTTGAAATAACAAACTAATACGGAAATACAATTTTTAAACGGATATCTCAAAAAATTTGTGGGTGTAAATTCGGTTTCAAATTTTATAAAATACTTATAACCTCTCAAATATTTTGTAACAAACGCTATAGCACAATTTCTTAAAACAAAGAAGTTACAGGACTGGGGACTTCTTATAGAGACAACCTTTTTTTAATATTTTAACAAATAATGTTCCGACGATTAATAGAGTAGGTAACAGATAATCGAAGTTGTTCTGTATGTATTAACTGTATTTTATTGATTTATGTGTGAATTTTTTTTACAACAGTTTTTATTGTCAAGTTGGTAACAGTGTACTAAACACATGTCCTGATCAACTGACGAGCAACTACATAGGTTCTTCAATTGCAGAAATTATGTAACAAACTCAAAGATATGCTAACATTTCCAAATAACTTTGCATAAATCTATTAGTTTAAGTACAGAATATTTTTTAACTCAACTTTACATTTTTTAAATGTCACCTGTTTCCTAGTTGTAATAGTACAGAGCCTTTCCCGTTTACAACATTGATTATCTAATAGTAATAAAAATGTAGTAAGATGTGTAAATAAATTTAAGTAAAAGGTAAAAATTTACATTAAGTGCAACAATTTGCTCATTTTCATGTGTTGCTATGCTTAAATTTCTGAAAACAATGATGCGTTACTGGCACGCAATTATCAAATCTGTTATGAAAAACTTCACACGAGGATTTTAATATCCCAAGTGTGTTATTCACCTGCGCTTCTTACAAAACTGCGCAAAACTGCATTATATTTTAATAAAAGATTGATACCTGTCTAAAAATATAAAATTCCACCAAATTCTTTCTTCAAAAATAAGGATTAGCTCCTTTGATAGTGGGTGAGATCATACAACATTCCCTTTAAGTGTTTAACTTAGTGTAAAAAGTATCTTAAAGCGATTTTTTGTCTAGGGACGGCAAAAAAATAAGCGAAATACAATGAATTTCATAAAAAAAATATATAGTCCTGGTTTTAAGGTTATATCGAATCTCTTTTTATAACGTACTAACAATATATTAAATAATATATTTATTAGGTTATCAATATATTGCCTACAATTATAGTTAGTGACTGTTTTTAAGTTTGTAAAATAGCATTATGATCCAATGTTAATTTAACGTTGAAATTTATTGTTTATTATACACTGCTGGATAAAAGAATAGAATGCTGTTATAGTATATTAAATAACAAGAGTTGTAAGTAGCATATTACGCACCATGGAAAAGTTGCGCAAGGAGCCACGCAGTGGCGTGCGCATTACCACGAGAGCATAATTGCTTTACAACTCGTGTTTTGTAGCTTACTTTTTCTACGAACACATAATACCTACGATTTTAACGATTTTTGGCCAATATACACCTGTAATTACGTTGTCTTGTTAATTTTGATGTAATTCTACTTTGACATTTCTAGACGAGTCTGCATTTGCTTACCGTGCGTTATTACTCATATACTATGCATGCAGGCAGTTTGACGTAAGGCTACTTCGATTTTTTATAAGACGAAATAAAACATATAGATTTTTTTGTTTAAGAAAAATGACTTATTGATGTTGATCATAAGTTTAACCAAGTGTAAAACATGCCCTGTATATTATTATTAAAATTCTGCTAGTGCAATGCAAAGTGTTTTTTAGTTTATTGGTAATTCAACTTTCAAACGAATTTCTACTTTTTCAAAGGTTTTAAACGTTGAAAACTTTTGAAAGCGCTCAAAATTCACGGAAACGGTAAAAAAAAATTAAGTAAATTTGCACAGAAATCCATAAATATAAAAATGTACAGAGCATTATTTTTAAAATTTGGGTCAGTTTCCGGTTGAACCGGAAGTCGTGTTACAACCTCAATACTCGCATCGAATTTGGAATATACGATAATAGTAAAATACCACAT
This sequence comes from Elmis aenea, assembly GCA_947652605.1. Taxonomy (NCBI): domain Eukaryota; kingdom Metazoa; phylum Arthropoda; class Insecta; order Coleoptera; family Elmidae; genus Elmis; species Elmis aenea. Next base: position 44,749,846 of record OX393581.1, read on the forward strand.
TTCATTGTAATATTTTCAACAGCATTTCAGATATTTGCCTGAATCCATACATTAGCCCAGCACTGTATGTTTGTTTGCAAGATTAAAACTACATGTCATTATTCATTCTGTTGTGACGCACATGTAACCGCCAATTCTGAATAATTTAATACTCTATTTTATATTTTAATCCATGGATATAAGTTCTATCGATATCAATTTTGGATTAAAAACGTATATATACTTGTTTGACACATGACAGGTATGAACCATTGTTACAGTCGTGGTAGCGGTAGAGCTTTAGTAAAATATTATATTCTCTAGTCAAATACATATATTCTTACTAAAAAATATTTATTATCAACAGTTAGATCGGTTTATGCAAAAAAAGTCTGTGTCAGATATATCACAGTGGTTTATTTTACAAAAAAACAACAACAATTATAACATATTTAAATAAATTTAGATTAGATGGCGGTAATAACTTTTTTTATACGTTGTTGGCTCGTAATAAAATGCAAAAATTACATCAGAAACTCATCGAGTGTATAATACAGCAGCCTCGTGAGTAACTCGGAATTAAAACAATGCCTTGATCAAGCTCAAGCCATTGTTTTGAATCACAAATGGTATAAAATTACACTTACGCACTCAATTTGACGTAGTAATTTGCAAAAAAATATAACAACAGATGCATTATCTTCTGTTGTTATTATCGTTATTAGAATTAAATATAAAATAGCGTTAAGTTCGTGCAACTCGTTAAAAAATGGATCGTATAATAATTTCAAACCTCTTTATCCGGAAACCATCTGGATTCACACAAGAATCCCGTGTTAAATTAACTGTAGCTAAGATGGAGGTTAAAAACTTCATTTTTTACGAAGCAGCTGTCGCTAAATCTGAGCAATGACATTCAACGGGGGTGGTTACACAAATACAATGTAAGAATACGGACAGATTTCGCCGAGAAAGGCATTAGAATATACTTAAGAGACGTATTGTGTTGCGGAAATTTGGTCGAGCAATTTACGACGCTGTGGAAGTGGGCTTTTAGAACCATATTCGATCGAAAATTGAACAAAATTGCCCAATATTCCTCCAATTGTAGTTTTAGTACGTGTTGCCGGTCCAATTTCTTCAGATGCAAAGTAAATTTATTTCGTTTCAACATCGACCGTTAAATGACAAATGTAGGGTTTATTTATTACTACACCTTCACGTCTGGCTACGTTTCAATTTTAACGGTAAATAATTTTAAGAACAATTTAAATAGTATAAGTCTTGAATATAAATTGCAAGTAGTGTAAGTGCATTTTTGAAAAAAATTTGGACGATAATTATAATAACAGAGTTTTTTGTAGACAATTTATATTTAGATTTTAAAATATCCACATGCTTTAACCGATTAGAAATTTGTTAAAAAATGATATTGCATAATCATTTACAATAAAAGTTATTCAATTCCATTTCATGCACTGGGTAAGCAAGAGTAAAACCTTACCATTTTACAACTAAATTCGCCATGTACTTCAAAAATTTACAAGTTCATAAAAAACACTTACAAGCATAATTTAATTTAACAGTAAATAAGTAAATATTGAGATAAGACAATAGTATTTCGTTTATTTTTATTCATGGACAAAACCGTACTGAAACAGCGTAATTCAAGTAGAATTAAAATTTAAACAATTAAAATTTAACCATTTTTACAACTCAGTATTTATGAAAATGGTGTACCTACATAAGGGGTGGGCGATATCGAAATATCTATATCGAATATCGATGTCGAAATTATATCGATAATCTTCGACATACCGATATAGACGGGGAGCTAAACAAGTTACTGAAAAACTGAAAAAAGGAAGTGCTGACCAAAACAAAGTCGAATAATATCGAATATCGGATGCCGATATCGAAATATCGATATATCGACTTCCGATATTTATAATCGATATCGAAATTATATCGATATTTATCGATATATCGCCCACCCCTAGTGTACATCTACCTATGGCTACAGTGACCATATTTTCTAAGAGAAAATAAAGAACCAATAAAGCTTACTGGCGGAAATCTATACTAAACCATGTTGAATGCCTCAGTTAAAAAAAAAAAACTACAAAATTAACCATTTGTCAGTGGTCTTATGGACGAAAGTAAAAGTTTAATTTCAAAGTATTTTTTACGCCAGTAACAAAAATAAAATATAATTCTTTTTATACACCACACTAATGTAATAAATACTTTCTTTAGTACCTATATAGATTTAAAACATTTACAATTTTATTTTATTTTCAATATTTTTGAGAGGAATATAAATTTTACAAGTCATTTTTGTTTTTCTTGTAATTATAAAATTCTACACAGTTTATATTAGGTATATCTAATAACATTTGGTGTAAATGAAGCCTTCAGTGTTTCGACTAATACTAATACCTAATCTTTGTTTTGAGAAATTTTATTTCTTGTAGAAAATACGCTCTTAGAAGAAGTAGGTACATACTCTACATTTAGCGATAGGTTTTAAAAATGTATTAAATTTTCAAAGAAATATTGCAGCCCATTTTTGTTCAACGGTTATTGAACTTTGCTGCCATTCGTGTGCCATTGGATACAAAGTGTTTGATACAACAAATTTCCTTAAAAAGATAATTTTTTATCAGCAATATTTGTTTTTTAACCGAACGGGATTTCATTTCAAAGGACCCGGTTAATTTATTTCAACCATTTCTTGAAAAGCATTATCCTACTTATTTAAATAGGCAATTAATAAAAGTTTAATAATATGATTGCACAAATTCTTCAAATGATTTTGTTTTCTGATAGTGATCTTTTTCCAATCGTGAATTAGTTTTTTTACATTAATGGGCAAAAACTTTCATGTTCAGGCATTTAACTTTAAATTATTTTAGAGCAACGAAAGTTACGCACATTGAAATATTCTGAGATACAATTTTCTGACAAAAAATAAGCGTGCTTCAGGAAAGGTTTTAAAAATTGTAGGAACTTCATCTGCTCCAAAAAGTATGTTTTGAGAGGCGCAAACAGTTTTAAAGTCGCTAATAAAGTCAACCACCTAGCTTTACTGTACCTGCTCAAATAGTCTTTAATGCTGCTAAACATATTTCATAAGAAACTTACTGAAAATTTTAAGTCGTGTAGAATAGATGTCAAAGGATGAATAAATTTTTACTGTTATAACTTCAATATTAACTGTATTAAAATATACAAACTAATACAATAGTTCAATATGTGGCTGGCATAATAAACACCAATTAATTTATTGCCGCATATTTTTTGAAATAAAGGACAACTTGGGTTTTTCAAAAATAAATAGATTCAAAGGACATAGCCTTAAAATAAAGAACCGTACTTTATAATAAAGGACGTACGGTCACCGTTCTTATGGTCCAAAAACAAAATATTGGTTTAGTGAATTCTCAAGAAGAAAAAAAAAAATTGTTGAATTTACATATATTTAAATAATAGTGTCGCCCGCCAAAATGATAGCAAATTTATATAAAAATAACGAAACTAATCCAGAAATTATTTAAGCTCATGTTTTGTTAATACAATTAATCTTAAATTTTCGACATTTGTAAATAAAATTATTGGAAATATTTTTTTCTACAGTTTTTTTTTCATGTTGAATACTTACTTTTTAAAAGTGCGTTATATTGTACAAAAAAAGGGTGCAGCGGTTTTCTTATTCCGAATCCCAGGAATCTAAAATTTAAATTCATGTCAACCCTTCTTAATCGCGATTTCTCCCTTTTTATAAAATTTATATGAAAAGTAAAATTACCTTCAGTACCGTGAGAAACTCAGCGAGGGTTTCGTATTGTAGCATTTAGTACATTTTTTACATGCAGCGATAATTGCATGGTATAACTGGTATTGAATGATAAATCAACGACAAATCTAAAGCATATAAATCGACTGCTTTTATTAAAATGCATCACAGAATGATTTTTCAAATAAAGCAAATAATACAAAGCTGAATCAACAAGAATTTGTAAATTGAAAAAAAATACGTGATGAGTAGTATGAGAAAACATTAAATATCTATGAATGTAAAATTGATTACCAATAAAAGATTTGTTATTGTTTTACAGGAAGGGAATGCTGTAAAAGTAAGTATTTAATTATAAGCTCACAAGTGTAGGAAGTAATACGACAAGTGTTTTTCTTAGTTTACTTTTCTATATTTACCTATTTGTTATTTTATATTACATCAGTATTGGCAAATAATGTAGAAAAAAATGTTTTTCTCAGAAAATATGGTGTAAAATTTAAACATTAATATTTTCCTTTAATGAATCTTTTGTGATTAGAAAAATGTTTCAATTATTTATTTTATTTATGCATACATTATTATTAAAATATCCGTATCACAAAAAAATTGATTTAAAAAAATTTTAATCATAATTATACCTACCCAGGGCCTTTTAAGTCTGTTTGATACTATACTATTTTTTCGTTTAAGAAAATCGTATACGATTTTTAATACAAAAATTTCGTTCAAGAATTTAGCACGGAAAATATGAACCATTTACATTGTACTATTTTTTGGTACGAAAACTCCAATATATTTTGGTTACTTTCTAGTAACTTTTATCATATTTTATTGGCACCTTGAGTAACCATGTCAAATGTTCAATTTGAACACAGAACAAAAAGCGAATCATTTTCAAATTTAACGTATATAACGATTGTCCCATTCTACATATTTATTCCTACAAAATAAATTGTGAGGGATTAACGGTAATAAGTAGTATTTAACATCGTTTGATTGTTTCAGTTAACCTAACCCGCAAATGACATGCGGTCAGATACAGTTACAGTAGAATACGCATGCGCCCATGCTAAAATTGGACGCATTTAGGGCACGTAGTAATTTCGTACGAATTTTTCGTTCAAGGTTTTTAATTTCTGATTGACACCGTACTAGAAAATCGTATACGATTTTCTTAAACGAAAAAATAGTATAGTATAAAACAGACTTTAGAGAAAACATGAGGTCCGGGTATGATAAAGAGGTCCTCGCTTTCTTGAATTGTTTTAAAATCCGTTCTGGTTCACACTGATGACACCCGCTTTTTTAAAATTCGTACGGTTTTTTACAGATCGGGCTAAACATTGTAAGGCCCCTAAATTTGTAAGAGGCCCCCTAAAATTGTGAGGGCATCTTTCCCTTTTGACCCCCCTTCTGATAGAGCCTGATAATACCTGTATCTTAGTTAACAGATCTAAGATTTATTTATGTAGATCTATAATATTCTAATACTATACAGGGTAACAATTATTCAACGCGTTAAATGGATAACTTGTTTGTTATAACATTTAGAGAGTCGGTTATATTGGCAAATTTGGACAGAAATACGAAATAAAATTAAAAAGTTTAAACTATTATACGGCGTTGCCAACTTTCTGAGAAAACTGCAAAAATTTATCACAATTTTCAAACGCAAATATCTTTTTAGGTGTGATAAATGACAAATATATAATTTTTTATTAATTTCGAGTGAATTGTGGTTTAATAATTTTTTTTTAAGTTTAACGCTTATCAAGATACAGACTATCCTTTCATTATTTTTTTAACGACAACCATAGTTTGCTATACCTTTATGAAAGAAGATATTTCTTTTGATTTTAATAATTTGTATATCTTTGCCGTTCTTAATAAAAAAAAAGGAAAACTTCGAATTAAAAGAAAACAGGTTTGAATTCAAAAAAGTTTATATTATTAACCTAATTCATTTGAACATTAGTTCATTAGTAAAAACCATGCAAAAATATTTTAAATCATTAACTAGGTACTTTATGAAAAGAAAATTATGTGCTATCATGTTCCTCATGTTTTATGAAAATGCATACATACGTACAATACTGGTATTTAAAAATAATGGAAAATTGACAAATAAATAAACAATTTCTCCATTTATGAAACAGTCTTAATTTTCAAAACTTTTATTTTAATTGCCTATAATGTTTCTTTTGTTACAAACTGCTGTGGATATCTCATTAACCACTTGATTTATTTACGTAACAAGACTGGAAAGTGATGCTTTACTGGACGAGTCGTAGGCGAGTCCTCAAAGCATACGAATCCAGTAATGACACTTTACGAGTGTATTACGTACAAATGTTTTTTTTTGCGTCCGGCACTGACAACAAAATCACTATCGTCACCATCCATAATTAAATAATCACTTAACAAACTACAGGTAAAAACCCGCGTGTTGGTGTAATGACGCTTGTTTGACTGCGCAAATCAACAAAACAACTCATCACCATGGCAACCAGCTACTTTCCGGCCTAGGCCAGTAAAGAGTTGTTATTACCCTGGCAACCGGTTATTTTCTGGCCTAGGCCAGTTAAGATGTATATTTCAGGCTAAAAATTAATCGGACTAATTTTCTGGACCGACGCCGAACGAAAAATTATTAGCTTAATCATGTTCTACGTCAAGTTATATCTTTTCGTGACATTGAAATATTAACCTTTTACGGCCTATTTATCCTCGAACCCATCCTTTTCGTAAAAAATAATGTAGATCTGTTCGAAGAGAACATAAGAAATCATGCAGCCAATACCCGACATAAAAAAACCTAAAACCCGATTGCTTCATATATATCTATCTTCAAAAAAAAAATGCCTCCACAATTATTGCTACATATAATAAATTTAACACATCACCTGAGAGTATAATAAATCTTCCCACCCGCGAATTGAAGAAGAAATTAAGAAAAGTTCTGATTTCTAAAGCTTACTATGGAGTAAGCGAATATTTAAATGATGCTGACATTATAAAATGTTATATTTAAATATCATTTTTCTGTGTTTTTTATTTTTATTAACTATGTATATTATTGTAATGTACTTAAATTATTATTGTGACAAGTTCTACACCTTTTTTGGGATATTCAGAACAAATAAAGATTATTATTATTATCTAAAAAATACTTGTTCTTACAACTTTTTCTGCCAGTAAAAAAAATATTTCCGTATTAAAATTATTTTTTTTGTTTCACTTTTCATTTATCCGTAGTGTTTCTTGTAACATTAACACTCTTAAGCTTTAAAACTACTTTCGAACTAAAAACACTCGCGGTAAGTTCGTTTAATGTAGTATAATAATTATTTCTTTGATACACCGAACGTTGTTATACAAAATCTTCGCGTCTAATTATCAAAACAGTTTACAACTTCGTCGTTAATTTGTCGAGATAATTAAAACATTCATTAGTAACGAATTAAATCAAAAATTATCAGGCACGTCATGTCATTTCAATAAATTTATACGTTGGTTGCGTAATTAAGTCGTTCCTTTGCATTTGTGTATAGGATATGACGGGACACCATCGTGCATTAAAATTTGATAGCTCACAGGTGTTAAAACAGGTGACTATCAATATTCATGGATGCAAATGTCCTTAACACACTCTTATTTGCATCATTATTTATATAACAGGGCTTAATTACATTTATCAAGATTGTCGCGATGATTTGGATTTATTGTCGAATTATGTCACATGCGATGCACTTTTATTTGGACGCCGCGTATAAAAAACTTAATTAATTGCTAAAATGTCTCGTTTCTGACTTTTTACCCGGCAGAAATTTGGTTGTACAAGTGCTAGAGATAACAATGAACCAAATGTACAGGTACACTGTTGCATTATGTGCGTTTTCAGCCACACAGTACAATGTACCAATTTTTACCAAATTGAGACTAAACAGGGTGTCCCAGACAGTGGCGAACGCAGAAAAATATTTCAGTGGGGGATATTGTTTTAATTTGCAAAATTAATACTGACTAATTTCAAACGGGGCATGATCATGGTGCAATTAGAAAAAGTGAGTCGAAAGAAAGAGTTGGGGAGTCCAGGGGGCAGCAGCCTCTCGGGTAACGGCGCCATAGGCATTTTTTTTTAATTTTCAAGGGCAAATGTACCCAAAAATAGCATTAATGAGTAAAATATACAAACATAATATTATTTTATATGTATGGAAAAGCAGTCCATCGCGCAATTTTGAAATGCGGTAATTATAATTTTAGTTATCTTCAAACTTTCGGGGGGAATTAATCCCCCTAATCCCCCCTTGCGTACGCCACTGGTCCCAGATAACATTTCCAGGATGGGGATCTCGCTTATTATAAGAGATACAGGTTTGCTTAAATTAGATGAATTATTTCCAAGTGTGAGAGCATCTACAATAATTAATTTTTAAAAGTACAAAATTCCTTGTGCTTCAGATGGTACAGAAAAAATCATACTTACTTACTACCCTCACATCAGTAAGGCATTTGTGGGGGGTTGTGTTTCCATTTATCATTTTTCATTTATTGGAGTCTTCCATATCTTCCTCCATTCTCTTCTGTTTTGAGTCTTATTCCCTACGTCCTCCCACTTTATTCCTCTTTTTTTCAGTGATTGTTTTGCTCTTTCGTGCCACCTTTTGCTTGGTCTGCCACTCGTTTTCTTCTTGGTACTTCTCGCTTCAAACACTCTTCTTGTTAAGCTTATGTTGTCCATACGTTTTACATGTCCGAAGCATCGCAGTATTCCTTCTTCTATTTATTTTCTTAATGGCTTCACTTTTAAATTTTCTCTGTGTTGTATTTCTAATTTTGTCGAATTTGGTTTTATTTTTTATTTTTCTCAGGTATCTCATCTCGGTCGCTTCCAAAGCCCTTTTGGGTTTATTTGTTGTGGTCTATGTCTCCGAGGGCCCGAGGCATATGTTAGCATAGGGGTGACAACTTTTTTTATGTATTTATATTTTTACTTCTTTCGGAATTTCTTTTTTCGCTAGGAATGTGTTTTTAATGCTATCAAATAATATTTCTCCTTTTATTCATCTTTCACTGACTTCTTTATCGATTTTTCTGTGTTCTGTTATCATCGATCGTAAATATTTAAATCTTTGTGCTTGCTTTAGATTTTCTCCTTTCAGGTCAATGTTGTGTTGTTGTGTATTTTTCTCCTATAATCATTGTTTCCGTCTTCTTTTGGTTTATTTTCATTCCAAATTTCTCAAGTGTTGGTCCGAATATAGCCAAAAAACATAAAAATGTTGAATTTCTTTTTTCTCGTAACTTTTTCGTCTTTATTATTAATTAGATCAATTTTATCAGTACTTTTTAATGTAGAATGTAACTGTTATTTGAGATTTTTTATCACTTACCATTTTCGAGATATTACCCCTAACTTCATTTTTTCTTATGAGCTGCAAAGTTGACTATGACACAATTAAATGTTCTCTCTTTTTAATGAGATGTTACTTCTTGTATCTGTTTTTATAAATAAGTCATAAAATCAAGAAAAATCATATTTTACTTATCACTTATTAAGCTATCTATGAAAAAAGAAACAAAAAAACTTATTAAATGTTAAATAACAGTGACCATTTGTCTGCAGTATCATTTATTAGCATTTTTGGAATTTTTATTTGATTCGATAGTCTTTGTAGCACATTTGTTATCATATAACATATAATTATGGGCACATTTAAAACTAATGAAAAATTTGACATTTTGAGATGCTACTTTGTTTGCAATAGGAACTGTGTAAAACCAAATAATTCTAATTTTCATTAATTTGTTTGGATTTTTGGTTGAATTCTTGAAGAAACCATATTCTCTTAAATTTATTTTCAAATTTGTGTAATTACCCGCACCTGTGCTTTCTTTCGGTATACAGCTCTAAATATATTCGTTCAGCTTTTACACAGTTTTATGAAAAAGAATGTAGCATCTCAACATGTCAAATTTTTCATTAGTTATAAATGTGCCCATAATTATATGATAACAAATTTGCTATAAAAACTATCGAATTACAAAACAATACTATTAAATTTTAATAAGTGATTTTGAAGACAAATAGTAACTGTCATTTGACATTTAATTATTTGTTTGTTATTTTTATTTTCATAGATAAGTGATGGATAAAATACGTTTTTTCTGGATTTTGTGACATGTTTATAAAAATAGATACAAGTAATATCTCATTAAAAAGAAAGAAACAAAGCACATTTAAGTATTCCATAGCCAACTTCGCGGCCCATAAGAAAAAAATGAAATTAGTGGTAATATCTCTGAAATGGTAAGTGATAAAAAAATCTAAAATAACAGTTACATTTTCCATTAAAAAGCACATCAAGAAAGTACTAATAAAATTTACCTAATGATTGAGACAAAAAAGTTTTTTGCTATAACATCTGAAATACGGGAAAGTTTGTACTTTTAACAATTGATTGTAGCTCCTCTCATATAATTCATCTAATATAAGCAAAACCTGTATCGACCTTTGCATATAATTTACAAAAATATGCGCAATAAAGGCTTAATTTTGAGTATGTTAAAAGGCATACTATTAATAACTTTAAATGTTATAGTTACATGACAAAAAAACGAATCTTTGAAATTATTAGTGAAATTTATTATCAAGTAAACCCTAAATTAGGTATCTTATCTGTATAAGAAAGCTAAAAGGGCTATTTATTTTAAAACAAGAAATTTTTGTGTTTATTTAGGCATGCAATTTTTATATAAGAGAGTATTTCCGGTCACATGTTTATCGGAACCGATTTAATTATTTGTATCCCCTATCCTTTTCCATATTTATGACCGTATTGTAGGTACACCCTATACATTGCTTCATCTGTCGCGTTGATTTATACAAACCCCTATAGTTTTTAAATTAAAAGTGTGCTGCTCATTTCATTTGGTTTTTTACTCGATCAGTGTGCGTTGACCTTAACTGTTCCATTCAAAATTATCCGAATTTACAGCGAAATATGTAGATTTGGACTAATTCCTCTTACAGCGAGTGGCAACAAACTCTAATTAAAAATTTCGTTCAAAAATTATAACCTCTTATTTAGCTTTAAATAATGATGTATGCATCAATAATTTTTATTACAGCCTTTTGTATACATTATCTTTACAATCTTCTGTTTCTACTAATAAAAGAATATTTTTATAATCTAATTTGAATATTTTTGCAAGTTTTTATGAAATCAGAGCGATATGTCTGCACAGGGGCGGACTTGAATATTGTGTAATAGTGATCTATAAAAGATGCGGTTTATTGACGTTAATCACAGTTTTTTTCTTATTAAATTTAGTTCTTAAATATTCTCGTATTTTATGATATTTAAAAAATCAATAAAAACAAATTTATTTATTGAGAAGAGTACGTTATAATTCAATTAATATTAATATGAAATAGTTTTATATCTGAATCTTAATAATAATTTTGTTTTATTTTTTTAGTGTACGATATTCGAAGGAGTAAAATAAAATATTTTTTGTGGACAGATTCTAAAAAACTTCTACCTCGGACGAAAAATACCCACTATTGGTCTTAAATTGTAATGGTATAAAAATTGTTACATACTTTTTTAATATCTACATGGTCGGATTCAGAATTAAATTTTTTATCCGAATCAACAAAAAAATTTATAGGTACTATGTAATTTAAAAAAAACAAAAACAATATTGCCTATCGCAGATTTGACATACGTCATCGAAGACATAACAAATGCACATCATTTTAATAAAGAATTTGTCGCCGTTTTCAAAAATATAAGGTTTGTTTCGGTTATTTTCTACAATTAAAAAGTTATAGGGGTGCGACATTCAAACTGAATCGCCTGGTATATTTGCAATAGGAAAAAAATAAGAAATTTAAATAGGTCATAGCCAACTATAGCTTCCATTTTAAAAAAGGTAAATTTGTGTCATAACTTTTTAACAGCGAGCGTAATTTTTTTTCTTTTGTAATTTCAAAATCTATATAAAAATATCTAAAAATAATCTTTATAATCTTTTTCGATATTTACAACAATAAGAGAGATATTACACATTATAAATATGACAGTTTTTCTCTAACATCTTAAACACCAGAAATGATAGAATATTTTTGAAAACGGTTCTGAGTTTGTACCAAAAAACTGCACATTTTTGGTAATTTAACCGTTCCTCTATCTTAAATATTAACCGAGATACCCATGCAATCCCATCGAATTTGGACCACCCTGTACATAAAATATGATATAATTTAATGTTTTGTTGTAAATAAAATAATTCATTTATAAATTGATTTTTTGCTTTGTTTAGACGTTCTTTTGTTTCTTATCATCTAATAGGTGAAACCCGACGTTATTAATCCATTGCTTGCTTAATTTTTTCATCAAAATCGTTTTTTAGTATTAGAACCGTCAAATTTCTAAATAAATGTGAGGATTTTATTAAAAACTTAGTGTTAAAAACTTGGAAAAAATTTAGCAATTACCAAAGTGCTGCTAAAATAATGATTTCATTTGTATTATGCATCACTAAAGTTATTGTTATCTATAATAAGGGTCGGCTGGAATAACGCAGTAATTTATAGCAGTAATTAAATTTCGTCGGGTGAACCCAATGGCCATTCAGCTTCTGTCGTCGGTTGCACTTCGTTTTTAAAACAGTGTGCAAAGAGGAAAGGTAAAAAATATTTGTGGGTTCCTTAACATTTCTGTTGCTTCCTGTAACAGTTTTAGGTAGTCTAACAATGCGGTTGTGCGGTAGATTCTTTTACCTTTAATATATGCTTGACCATGACCATCCCCAGTTTGCCTATACTTTAAATAAACATGAAAATATGCTAATGCGTTTCACTATTCCCTTGCAGTACAAAACGAACGTATTTAAATTGTTTTGGGTTTTTATTCGTTCGCGTATGGTTCGTTTCTGCTCAGTTAACTTGAAAAATTATGTAAATGTTGAATTTAAATACAAAAATAAATATAACAAAGTGTTTTTAGAGTTTTTTTAAATTTATACTCATTTGTGTTGGATTTGCATTTTTATATAATAATTCTAATTAACTAAAATACGTTTTAATTTAATTGCTTTCTTTAATGTTTAGGCATAAACATGCCTTTATATTATAATTTGGAGAAAAAAATCTTACTGTATCCTTCAAAAACATTTTTTATCACTATTCTTAAGTTATTTTGTTTTCTAACTTTATTGATTAATACTAATTTTTGTAGATGTATCACTTCTGCGTATACAGGGTGAGTCATTAGTGCGGGATCGGTCGATTGTGGCTAAACGGTTTGAGATAGAAAGTTGATTCAAACGGTATTCCATACAGTTTTTTCTTCCGAACACGATAAAAATATTTTCAAATACACAGGGCGAGTCACCTCTCTGGAACTAATAGCAAATTTTATATTTCAAATACAACACCCCATTTTTTATTTAATATTTTTGACCGCCGTCAAGTAAACGGTCAGTTTTTTCGATATCCACGGAACCCTATTTGCTTTAATAACGATTAGAAGAAAAAATGACGAATATTTCGAAAAGTATGAGTTTTGGGTATAGGACATACTTTACAACTACGAAGCTCTCTTAACCCTAGAAGCCCAATCTACGTCATTTTGACGTACACTTCAACATATATTCGCGATCTCATTCGCACGCTTGCTTAAATGGCCGTGACCATCCGAGCCAACTCGGTACATGCCCAGAGCTAACAGGAGACAGCAGTCTCGCTTTGATAAGTGCCGCCATTTTGTTGTTATCGCAATGTTCACGTCGTTATGACGTATGTTTGGGTTTTGTTAACTTTTGCACTTTTCGAATTTTCTGAATTATATTTGACTTAACCGATTTATGTTTGATAAGAGTTGATTAGTTTTTCATAAAAAAATATAAATAGTTGTTTTTTGTAAACAATTTGTAGTATATAAGAAAAAATTACAAGGATCTCAGTTTTCGTGCCATTTTTTGTATGTGAACATTTCAGAGTTTAAATAAACAATATTTTTTCTAAATTTCTGTTTTTTTATTTACATGGAAAGTATTTTACATAAACCATACAAAAAACTAGTACCTATTTGCAGTAAAGTTTATTTAGATACATCTCTTTTATAATTGTACGTCGTTTTGACGTATGATTGGGCTTTATAGCCTCAAAAATATGATTGGGCTTCTAGGGTTAAAGACGAATTCGATGACATAATAAAATACAGGGGTTTGCATTTGAAAAACTTGAGTTACGAGATTTTGAAAATCATGGAAGTTGCCACCTATTTATGAACACCCTGTACGCGTGATTCAAACTTTTTTATATCGAGCTAATAGAGCAATGTTTTCTGCATGTCCTTACCAAATTACAACTCTGTGCATCGAAAAATATCTTCAGGAGATTTTTTTAAATAAAGACTTAAAACCTTAAAAAATTTTAAAAACATTTTTTTTTTAGTGACCGCATAAAAAGCTGTAGTATTTTATATTGATGCAAAGCTAAAATAAAGGCGGTCAAAATTATTAAATAAAAAATGGGGTGTTGTATTTGAAATATAAAATTTGCTATTAGTTCCAGAGATGTGACTCACCCTGTATATTTGAAAATATTTTTATCGTGTTCGGTAGAAAAAACTGTAGTATATAGCGTTTGAATCTACTTTCTATCTCAAACCGCTTAGCCACAATCGACCGATCCCGCACTAATGACTCACCCTGTATAAAGAATAATTTAAAATTGAAATATCTTTGTTTCGTTAGTTTTTATATTCTAAAACGTAATTCATTGCGAAGAAATTATTCGCAAATTGGCTTTCCATAAATAATAATTATTCATAATTAAGTTTTAAATGGCTAGAGATTTTACCTATCAATTTAAATCTTTCTTAAAGTTTTTGGGTTTGCCTATCAAAATTGCATAATTTATTACGTCGTATTCAAAACGTAAAGTTTCCGACCCAAAATCACACATGCATTATCTGGCGGTAACAATAGGGTCCACAAGTTGTGTGTATTGGTGATAAAAACGGTCACAAATAACCTCTGCACAAGGCATAATTTTGCTTAGTTCCAGCGGCTAGCGAACCGTCCAAGATATTTCGCTAATACGGGGGTGGCCAGGGGTTGCAGGTAGTTTTTTAACCCTCACTCTCCACTGCTAAGGTGATGTTTTCTTTCAATAGAGGTAAACTTTTGCAGAATGTATTTTTAGAAGGTTTTTTTAAGAAGAATTATGTTTTTAAGCTTAAGTTGGACATGTAAACTATTTTATGATCAATAAAATTTAAGACGAAATAATTATTTTAACATTTTTGTCATTTTATTAGTTTTACTGCTAGAAAAAAACTTACATTGATGTGTTCTTTATTTGGTCTATTGACTTTTTACAGTATACTGTAATGTGAGTAGGTATCTAACAGTTATGACGGTACATAAAGTTCTTAATATAAAAATTTATATTGTGTACAAAGCACTTTACTTATTCATGGATTTTGCCGTTTATTTTGGCAAAACAAATCAACCAGGAAACTTAATAACTTCATACTTAATACTTTCATCTGTTTTCAAAATATATAATTTTTAAAACCGCTAGCTCTGACTTTAAAATTTTGTTAATTTCGTTAATTAAATTATATTTTATTATGCATTTTGATGATGGAAACATATTTAAAAACAATAAAACTATAGTAAATTAATTATTAGGGACTTAACAGAAATTTATAGATTATTATTGTTGAATAAATAAAAAGGAACGCTACCTATATTTTAAACGCACATTGAAAGACGTTATTTTATTGATACAATTTCATTCAACTTAATCAGTTTAGTTTAAACGAACGTAATTTTTAATAATAATCGTTGATTAAGAAAACTACCGACGAAGAGATGGTTAACTCGAAACAAGTCTAATTTTTCTACAAAAGAAATTTTTCGCAAGTAGTAAGTGATTTTAAATAAACTTATTTATATTACATAAAAAATGTTTATCTCTTAGTAAAGTCAAAGTTTTAGAAATTTTTCATAAGTCTTTAAATGATTCATCTACATTAATAATTTTATTTGCTTATATAACTTAAATTTAATTAATAATTGTGTCGATTTCTGATATTTCTTACTCATTATCTATTACAATTATTTTTAAGTTTTGGATTTTTTCGTTTCTCAAAAGTAATTTTAATACACTTCTTGACTTATTAAGTTCAATAACTGACTTGCAGGGGCGGATTTACATAGGGACTATTAGGGCTTAAACCCTGAGCCCCCAAGTGTCAAGGGCCCACAAAAATTGAATTATTATCATGAATTTTTAATAATTTTTCATTAACAATGAGCACTTATCGTAAAGTAAAAAATAGTTAATGTTAATAATGTAATATTGAAAATTTTCTTCACCTGTCAAATTTGCGTTTTCAACCAATCACTCGTCTTAAATCTTCTATAGACTACCAATAGGAGCATTATTACAAGGTAATAATTTTACATTTCCCTGTCAGATGTTGATCCTCCTGTCAAATTTGCGTTTTCGACCAATAACAAACTCAGATTTCCTAGAAACGACCAATAAACATAATCATACACTGATAATATCCTTTTCGCAATGGACAGATTTTCATGCGTTTATTGGTCGTTTCTAAGAAATCTGAGTTTGTGATTGGTCGAAAATATAAACTTGGAAAGGGAATTAAACATTTTGGTCTTGATAATTATTTGACGAATTTCGGCGACCAGTAGCGTTACTTTAATATAGATTTAATATAGATAATATAGACTTAAAAGTAATTTAATTCTTGGCTTTTTTAGTAAATTACAAAAATACAAATAAAAAAATTGTGTACAAGACTTGATAATATTGACACAAAAAATGATTTGTTTTGGTACAAATTTTAAGATTTACTACATTTATAATATTTGAAAATAATCAAGGCTTTATTTTTAGGCTTCTAATATAATGATTTTATATCAAATATCTTCGAAACTTACACTCATAGATTAAGATAGATTTTTTTACCCTATAAAACACTAAATATACTTTGTTACGGCTACATATATAAATAAAATTAAGTATCCAATTGTATTTATTACCAAACAACGCTTTTCCATCTATATTTAAATTCATATTACAATAAACATAGCCTTCTACGATACGTCAGATGCAAACATATTTTCGCTTATTTTATCGATTCAGGTTAAGGGGTAGGTATAAACTTATTTTCTCAGGAAACTGGATTTTTAAAAGGTTTTTTATACTCATCTTGCGACCTACTTCTATTTTTTGTGTAAAAATAAATTTATCCTTAAAACGATCCCTTCCTACGATCTTGCCGGGGTGTTGCAGTCGTATTTCGATGTATAAATAGGGGTAGTATTCGCATATTTCCTATTTTATTCTGGTAAAAAATTCTCACGCTTTTTGCATCGACAAAAGTAGGTCAGCATCTTTGATACTTGCTTATACAGGATTTAAATTATACATTATTCTTTACCTTAGAACTTTCAATCGTAGTAGAAATTAATACCGCTATAGCTTTTACACACAAGCTTATTTATAGTTACTCAATTAATTAAAAAATTGTCTTGAAATAAATCATTGATTTGTAATCGTAATTCAAAACTAGCGCCTACCTTAATCATATATTCATTAGCTATGTAAAATTATGTCGCGTTTAAAACAAAACCCGATTTGAATTCGTTTAATTCCGTAAAAAAAACATTAATATTAATAACCTACAACCGTTAGGACTATCTAAATCAAATTGCGCCATTTTAAAACGATTTAAACATACATAATTTAAGCCACGTGTCGGCGGTTGGCTTGTTGGAATTGTAAATGACATAACCCTTTAACAATTGGATTCGTTTTAGAGGGCCATTGAAAGGGGCGCGTGTGTAAAGACGACGACTAACGCCTTATGTGCCGAATAATACGGCAAACATCGTCACCCGAAGCCTCAGGTTAAAGACAACCTACTAAAAAATAAAAAGGAACAACAAGAAAAAAAGGGAGGACAAGAATAAGCGGGCACAAAAACCGTTGTATTATGTGTGATTGGAGCACAGTGATGTGACAGTTCCTTTGTTTCAAACTTTTAAATCTGTACTTTGCGTTTTTTATGAATGTTTGATAAACAAAACAGTGCATTATCAAGTAAAAATTGTAAAATTAAAAATAAAAAATGCACAGCGATTCGAGTTTCAACTTTGTGAACTTGTTTATTCTAAGAACTAAATCATGGGTTTAAACTTGGCGTTCCTTCACAATAACACAACATATTTCAGATATACGAAGGCTTGGAAGGGTCACATGCAATAATTTAAAGACTCTTATTAATTTCAGTTTTTTAAAAAGGTGTAATATCACTTTTTCTACTTATGTATATGAAAGTTGTCATTTTCTCACTGCCGACCCTACATGAAAGTTTTACTTTCGTCGAAAGTTAATTTTCGCCACTAGTGGCGAACATAATGTCAATGTCAAAATCAAATTTAAACTCATAATAAACTAAAATCGCGTTAATATTCTCATCAAATTATTTTTTTTAATGTACCATTTATATAAAAGCCTAACAATGGTAAAAAATTAATATTAAATATATTTCGTTTGCAGGTTATAATTTTTTTTATGTCAATGTCAGTGTGGTGGTGTCGCTATGGAAATGAACTGATTAATTAATACCTACTTCATACATAATAATTGTCAGTTAGTTTGTTTACATTAACTTTCGTTCTATAATATAATTTTAAATTCTTTGTGCCTATTTATTTAATTTACAGTAACTTCTTTATCAACGTAAAAATTGTAATTGAAGTGAAATATTTTGCCAGAAGAAGTTCTAGTCGGTTATGTAAAAAAAAAGAAATAAAAAAGTTCTTGACCAAGAACAAAACCGAATCGGTTCAGCAAAACAAAAATTTAATGCAGATAGTCACGACAAAGTTTTTTAATTTTTGTTAAAAGTAATTACACTAAAAAAATATAAAGTCAATTTTCTTGTCGACTTTTTTATATTATCATTCAGCATAAACTTTAGCAACCTTACCAACTTAAACCACTTATTCTCTAGCTCTTATAATAAACGAGTTTCTTATGCTTAACTCGAATTTCTATTACGCTGTGTAACTAAACTACGAACACAAAATGAAATTCGGTTAAGTAATTTTTTGAATGAAAATACCAAGTGGTGTTAGCAAAAAGTAAGAAAAATAAAACAAGAAATTTAACAATAAAAGTATATTTTGTTAACTGTTATGAGTGTTTTTTTAAGCCAAACACAAATTACATAACAAATTTGTACACTAGAATTTATTTTTACTTGGTACACTTCTTTATTTTTTATTTTTTTCAATTTGTTGCTCAGGGTGTTTCGACAGCTGTGGTCATTATTATGGTTCCAGGACTCGCCTACGGCTCGTCCAAGAACTGCCTACTCGTCCAGTAAAGTACCACTTTCTTGTCTTGTTACCTAAATAAATATTAGGTACATTTGTAAAAAATGTTAAACCTAACACTCTTATTCACATATAAAAAGCAAATAATTTTTAACTGTAGGTACTTATTTAATTTACATTTCAATTTACTAATTCAAACATTCATGATAAAAGCATGTTTTTTGTGTTTATAATATAACCAGAAGCACAAATTTGGTGTTATTTTTGATTTACTCAATTTATTATATTTTTAAATCAGTTTACATTTTTTTCTAAGTAAGCGCTAATACTGAACGTTTTGAGCAGGTGATATTGGCTTAATAGACTCTTTTACCCAAACCCCTATTTTAGCCAGCTCCTGTTTTACAAGTTAGAATATCTTTTCTAATCTTGATTTGATCGCTTTTTGTTACAAAAAAACCTAAGATTATAATTTAAAAAAAGTTTCATTCAAATGGGGGTAAAAACGTTTCGCAACGAATTTTTAATTCGTTGCATTTTCAGGGGTTCACAGTTTCGGATCTTTCGTAACGAGTATTTTATTTTTTCGACCGTTATCAATATCCCTGCTGCGTCTAGCGGTTTTAATGCTGTTAATAAAAATCGCCCGCTCTGTTGCAAAGAGGTGTCATTTGTTAGAACAATAAGATCTCAAAGAAATCATAAAACAAAAGCCACAATTTTGGAAATCTAATTATGATTCTTCATGAAATACTGGACTGCAGATATATTATGGAATATACGAAGTTGTATTGATTTTAATGTCACGGCACACAACTTCCGCCCTTATTTTTCACGAATGTTAGATCGCGTATTCTGTATGCCGATTCGCACAACGTTCTTCAATAATAAACACTGTTATATTAAAGTTACTCCAGCTTTACTATGTTATAAAGGGGTAACGCCGCCGGCAGCGTACGATAAAGTAATTAGATATCTCAACACTAGAAAATAATTCACGAAATTTTATTACGCTCTCCGCTATATTAACCTAACAAAAAAGTTTACGTTTGAATTTTATTAACCTAAATATTTCGGTAGGCGAGATAAAATTTTCTCACCGCTCTTCCAATAGCCACAAGTCAAAAAAAAGGCGATACAACCAGCTGGTAATGGCCGCAAAATAACTTTCGTCCTATTTATATGCAAACATTGTTAGTAACAATTAACTATAATGGACTTCTTTATAGAAAAAAGGTCCAAGAAACGTACTTGAAATTTTAAAAACGACGCAATATTATAGAATATAAAGGTCTTATAATTATGCGCAGAATATTGTTAACTGTGCAATTTCTGCGCAAAAATATTGCTTTTTAAATGAAATTGTAAAATTATTTTTAAATTCGATCGGATTATAAAAATTACTCTGGATTTGCTGGTAATAGTTATTTACGTAACAAAACCGGAAACTGGTCAGTAGTAGGCAGTTTTTAGACGAGCCGTAGGCGAGTCGTGAAAGCATACGAGTCCAGTAGACACTTTACGGGTATGTAGGTACGTACAATATTTTTTCTGCGTCCGCCACTTACACCAAAACCACTATCGTCACCATCCCTAATTAAAATAACTTAACAAACTATAGGTGCAAACCCGCTTGGTGGTATAATGACACTTGTTTGACAGCGCAAATCAACAAAACAACTCATCACCATGGCAACTAGCTACTTTCCGGCCTAGGCCGGTAAAGAGTTGTTATTACCATGGCAATCAGTTACTTTCTTGCCTTGACGAGTAAAGACATATTTTTTAACCTAAAAATTGATCGAAAACAACTGATTTTCTGGACGGACTCAGAAAAATTGTATTTTCACTGAATGATACCCACGAAGATAGTTGAGTTTGTATGAATAGATAAATAAATAAAATTGCAACTGATGAAGAGACAAGACTCTTAAAACATTCCAACTAGGACATCCAAACCTAACGAATCTTCTTTTACCGGTAAACGGTAATTATTTTAAGTAAAAACCAGTTAACCGGTAAATTACCGGTAATTTTTATAAATTGATAATTTCGTGTCATAGTACTACTACTAATTAGCAAGCAATATTTTTATAGTAGGTAAATGCAAAGGGTTAATTGATAATAAACTGTTAAGTTTTAACAAAAGTTTTATACATTAACAAAAAAACAATAAACATATACATTATTTCTTAATCAACAAAGCAAAATTCATCCAATGAAATAATAATTAACAATAACATGAAGTTCTAATAAATTCTTTCAAAGAGATAATCAATAGTAACAAATACAAAATAAGTTTAATACATTAACAAAACAGTAATCAATTCTTAATGTAACAGTCCAGACTCGGCGAAACACTTTTTTTTAAATATTCAGATCCAGTTCTTTCTGGGAATTAAAATGTGCACGAAGTAGACAAATCGTATCTTATGTCTTATCACTCACACTTTTTCAAATTTTCGTACATATTTTGCCCCTGGTGCAGAAGAAAAGACTGTTTCTGCCTCGACACTCGTCGGTTTCACTCTGAGAAGGTAGTTGTAAATGACCAAAATTAATGGTATTTGTTGTCAAAATTTACCGGTAATTTCGGTTATCATATTGGCCGAACCGTTTACCGGTAACGGAACCCCTAATTTCAACAATGGTCCTTCGAAAAAAAGGAAAGTGAATTTTAATGAAACTTATTTATGCTTAATATTAAATATTAATAAACATACTATATTTAAGTTATAACTATTGTTCCATAGCAATGCCTATTTGTGTAAACTCAATTTTTGTAGCAGCGCAATGTACCTATATAACAATAAAAGTTAGATACCTAGCAACGTAATTTACACAGCAGCCTAACAAACAGTTTTAAAAATCCATAAAAAATTTTAGCTTTTATCATTAGTTTTTCTCTTTGGTTTCGTCAAATCTTATTTTCTTATTCAAGGTACCATAAAACGTACAAATTTATTAAAATTTCGCAGCTATTACTTTTTGTATATTATTTTGCGTACGGCGAAAGCAGAAATATTGTAGACGGTTTTAGGGGCTTTTCCGCGCTTTTCTTGAAGATAGACTACAAATCTTTGAGCGATATAATATTCACACGCAGCCAATGGGAGGGCGTTTTAAAATAAAATATCGTTTTCGTTCACCACCCCTATCGGTGTTAAGGGTAGACAGATCGCGCAATTGGTGCATACCTAATGTTTTTCCGCGACTGCGCCACGCTCCGTAGGTTGATATCAAATCTGAATATGCGTGGATCAAGCCGGCTGTAACGCGTTGCATCTTAAATTTAAAGCCAAGTGAACGCCTACAGAACAGCTGTCCCCGTACGCAACCGTGTGGAACAATACTAATAGCCGAAAAATAAAACAAGATTTTAAAATACATTAAAAAGATGCGAACTGTTGTGAAGATGCCAAATGATTGGAAAAATAATTAATTTTCATTTGAGAAATATAATTTAAAAATTTTATTACGTTCATTAGGCAAGGACAAAAACTCAAGAAATAAATTACAAAAAAAATATATTTTGTTCACTGATTATTTGGTTTACAGTATGTTGCGTTAAATCTTTACCTACATACATTTTTTAATTATATGCAAAAAAGTTGTTACTCAGTTGTTTTATTGTCACGTGAATACAAATTCGGTAACCAATCCTATCGCAATCCATTTAAGATAAACTTTTGGATTAATTTGTTATTCCTTCGGTTACATGTACCTATAGGAGTCAAGTTACTGTTTTATTTTGTATTTTTAAATTTATTGTAAGTAAAAATTTTTCAATTTTGGTTTTAAATTTATTCATTTATTGTTTCTAGTTTTGTAAATAAGTTGATCTTTGTATGGCTCTGCTATTCCAAGAAGGTACAATCTTTTTCATGTATTTTTGTCGTATTTCATATATCAAATTTGAAAAATACATACCGTCTTTCGTTTTATAAAGCTAAACTATACTTTTTTATAACTTTTAATGGTTAACCTTGAGTTTCAGTTCTATTTTGATAAGAATTGTCGTTTTAGGCAACAACTAAGAAAGTTTCAAAGTCGTGGCACGATGAGTTTCACTAATGGTTATAAAGCCCCGCGACTATTTTTCTATAATGTGTTTATAATATTGATATTTCTGATATATGAGCTTAAAAAAGGAACTGATATATCTTGTGAAAATGACAATGTGGCAAATTTTAAATGAAATATCGGTAGTAATAAATAAATTAGTTAATCGTTCCTTAAAACTTGTTTTAATTAATTTTGTTACAACTAAAGAAAAAATTGATTAGTTTATTTACTGACTACAATCGTTTTTTTTTTAATACGAGCTGTTCTTGGCTATGTGTATTAAGTTTAATTAAAATTATTATTATTATACCTAAGTTATTTTGATTGTCCTTTTTTTAAGTTCGTGTATTTACAAGTTCTGAACAACAGCTTATTTTTAAATTGTAAAACTTGTACTTGTATAATGTCGAAGTTAATGTTTTACAAAGGAGAACGCAATACTTTTCTTTTTAAAAAATGATACTATACTAAAGTCTAAAAAAATCAATAGCAATTTTGGTAGATTTAATATCAAATTTTTTGTAGAATTATTTACTAACTTATTGCATTGCGTCATACAATTCGTTATGATATTGTTACATTTTTTGAATTTGCATCTAATTTTGTTCCTTATTTGACATATTTTTCTCTGTTACTATGCTTAAATCTTAAAAATCAATAGCAATTTTGGCAGATTTTAAATCAAATTTTTTGTACAATTATTTAAGATCTTAATAATCTTAATTGCATTGCGTCATACAATTCATTTTAATATTGTCTTACATTTTTTGAATTTGCATCGAATTTTGTTCCTTGCTTGACATATTTTGCTCTGTTAACATAATAGATAATAATATTTGCTATTTTCTGAATAAAATCTAGTTGCTTGCCTGTGCATTAAGTTACCTTGGTTACCTACAAATTCATATTTTAAGACTGGTTGCATTAATTGTTTTTGCTTGGCTACATTTTTATTATTGATGAGAATGTTATGCGTGAAGAATGCAAATAAATTAGTAATTAAATGTAAGGTAATTTATTAATTAATTGCTAATCAAATAAGTTAATAACACGCCTGAAATCACTTAGAAACTTTTTTATTACATTTTTATTAAAATATTTAAATTTTCTTATTACGTACGTAATAGAAGATTAACGCAAGTAACATTTTCCTAGCGTACTCTTGCACGATTTGAATATGAAAATTAAATGTATTTGATTATATTTCATTGAGGACAACTAGGGTTGCCAGAATATCGCTTTTAAAGAGAACATGGTCTCTTTTTTATTCTGAACGTTTTTTTCTTTTTTTATGCAAAAATGTTCACTTTTGTTCGCTTTTTCGGTTTCTCCTTTTTAAAATGAGAATGTTTACTTAATTTTATTTAATATTCGAACTTAAACTTAAAGCTGTAATATCTGGCATTATTTAGTGCTACTAGTGATGTTTAGTAATTTTTTAGTTGGTGCCATTGGTACAGAAGTGGCAAGAGTATTTTAAAAATTCAAATAATACTGATTTCCATTCGGAATTAAAATTGTTCCAATATTTTTTTGCGATTCCTGCTTATATGCCAACGTTGAAAGAACGTTTTCAATGGACGAAAGAACGGAATAGGTTGAATGTATCAACAGTCAAATCAATTGTAACTGTGTCATATAATCACAAAAATATTTCTTGTAATAATTTATACGATGAGATGAAACATAATAAAGATTTTTAACGAAAGTTTCAAACTCAAAAAAATATGAAACTTGTTAACATCTATAATTATAAAACTTAAATTTAATTAAAAAGAAATTGAATGTTTGAAAAAATGTTCCTCAAAGAACCAAAACATTTTAATGATTTTATTTAATGAATAAATATTTCTCTCTTCATATTAATGATATGGAAAGGAAACTAAATAATCGATTTTATTGGGTAGATGGATACTTTACGCTATGTTATTTTATTAGGAGCCAAAGAAACTAATTTTCTGTGATTTATGTATATTTAGAAATAATATAGAAGAATATTTTTTTTTTACAATTGTGCTTTTTTTTAAATAAATGTGTTTATTTAATTAATTCCGTAATATTCTCTTTTTGTTCTCTTTTTTGATTTGAATTGTTCTCTTTATACATTCAGGTTTTCTGGCAACCCCAAGGACAGCGTTTATTATTTATCGATTTCCTATCAGTGCAGTGAAGAAAAAGTAACGGTTTAAAATCATTAACTGTTTCATTAGTAACATTATTTAATTATTACGATATCATGCAACATTTAATAAGTCGTATTTTTCGCTTGGTTCTATTTCAACAAAAAATAAACGCGATCTTGAGAAGGTGAAAGACCCATGTCGATTTTTTTTTGTGTATACTTCGGAAATGACTTGGCAAAAATAATTTACGGTTTGTGTGAAAACGTATTGTGGTTCTAGTTTTTAGTACGGGAACGTGTGCGGGGATTTATTTCAATAATGCGCCCGAATTTTTTATTTTATAGCGTTGCCTTATTGGTTTAAAGACAGGCGAGCGAAAAGTCGTTATTATTCATCATCGATTATTCAAGTACCTTCGCCATTAAAATTATTCTACGTATCCAAATAAAACGCGAAGACCAATCCTTCATTCCTATACATATATTCATATCAATACGTACATATAAAATATAGAATAAATAAATAATCCATACAATTTATATACTATTGTATATTGGAATATCGTGGATCGCGATTGGTTCAGAGAATCTCCCACCAACCGGAGTCCCGGACTCCGGCGCCCCACCAGAGAACCACAGCATCCCACCGTTGCATATACATGCTTGCTATATGGCTCTAGACGGTGGCGCCGATAGCACCGGACCTGCCATACAACCACAGACATTTGCATACACCCCTTATGGTAGTAAAGTGGTGGAAAGTCGATCGAACATACTGTCAGTGTGATACAGGCATTTAGTGTTTGTCAACTCGCGAGTGACATTTCTTAACATATCTAAAAGTGAAGTGCACCTTAAAGATACCATGACAAGACTGTTGTACAGTGTGTTTACTCCTGTACGTGCAATATTAGTTATAAAACATGACTTGTTCCAACACGTTTCGTGAATATCACGCCGGAAATTGGTAAACAATTCGTTTTGCATGATTGTGCAGTTAAATTAGCGAATCTGGCGGATTATAACAGTGACACGGTGCGGAGGTGGGTGCAGTCTAACCCCTCCCCCACCATCCACAATAACAACATAGACACTAACATCCCCAATAATAAAACCGTCAAGAATAACCTTAATAATAATACTATAGACTTTTCTCAAAATTTTTGGAACCGGCGCAAAGAAGACATGCCAATGTTACTCCAACAGCCATCGCACGTTTTGCTGTCCTCCCACGAAACGGATCAACCCCTGGACTTCACCATGTCCAAATTCAAGACGAAAACGCAAGCATCCGTCGCTTCGCAACTTAAACAGTTCAACAATTTAACAGCACAGCAGCACATGATGTTACTGCAAAGCAACGGGGTGTATTTTAATAGAAGTAATAATATTAAGGGTTTCACCCGCGCTAGCAGTCCTTCACCCTCGAGTAGTTCCGAAGAAGAAGGCGTTGGGCTTCCTGGTAGCT
Organism: Elmis aenea; assembly: GCA_947652605.1. NCBI lineage: Eukaryota > Metazoa > Arthropoda > Insecta > Coleoptera > Elmidae > Elmis > Elmis aenea. The sequence goes on from OX393581.1 coordinate 44,776,675, forward strand.
CCCCCAGGTCTGCCGGTCCGAGTCCCGGCCCGCTCCGAGGCGACGGTAAGTCATCAAATATTCGTCCACATTTACCTGACACGTGATCATTCTTTAACATCTCTGACACCTGCACACGTTGCTTTTGTAGGCTGGGGTAGAAATGCCACGGTGTGCAGGTAGAATCCTCGCAAAATAAAATTCTTTAGGCGCGTTTTCTCATAGTACAGGCTCGGCATTTTTTTTTAATATCGACGCACAATGGCCTAAGAATTGAACTGACTGTATTTAATCACTAAATTACTTGTTGGACATCGAAATCGTATCCATAGCGTGCAACGTGATACGCATGTGTGTTCAACCGAAGGTGTTAACGCTGAGTTTGACCTTCTTAATTGCTTTTGTAGATTTTTATTTTTTACCTGTTGTACGGACTTTACTGTCGGCCGCAAAACCGCACACGATAAAGATCATTCAAAAAACGTTCTTAAAGACACTGATTACGTTCGCCCATTAAAGTAATTTTTTAACACACCAAGTCTTCGATCATCAATGCAAATTTGCGAAACGCGGTACTTACCTACTAATTTGCAAACTAAAAATGTAAAAGAATTGTAATATTCGTAATATTTTGTCACCTAATGAATGTCCTTTAGCACGAGAGCCCGTAGCTACTTAATTTTGGGACTTTTGTGACACGCATTTCGTTTTGTTGACGATCCAAAATTAATTTTAGCTAACGATGAACTTTAATAACTGATAAATCATGGGATTTTCTCTCGACCGACCTTTTTCTCTACAAAATAAATTTGGCACTTAAAACATAAATCACGCGGAGATTGATAAAGAATTATTTGAAAACATTCTTATTTGTAAATTATGACTATCGAATCATGCGTTCCATGACATCTAAGTTATATAAATTTGGTCGTGATATTAAGATGTTTGTTATTGCACAGCACTTTCTATATAAAAATAACGAATAACTGTTAATTTTTGTTGGTATGATGACAGGTTAACCTTTTAGATGTGTAATTAAAATAATAAACAAAGTAAATTAATCATGTAAAAGGTAAATTAGTAAGGTGTGCATATATCAGATCTTTTTTGTGTTTAAATTAGACAATCAAAATTTCCTTTGGCGAAAAAATATTTTTTTTTATTTGAAGAAATGTTTTAGGACCAAAAAAATTCTGAGATTTTTAGGAAAAGGCCATATAGTTGTGCGCTAAAACAAATGATTTTTAAGTGAAATACCAACAACACAACAATGGAACCAATATATTTATTAGTAAAAATGTAATGAATTGTTTTAAGCTAAATTATTATAGACGTTTCTTAATTTTTTCATTTTTCGGTGAACGTATCTGGTGTTAAAAGCAATTTCTTCGAGCGAAATTTGTCAGTAGAAGTTTGCTCACACAAAATTTGTCTTGTAAAATAAAATGTTTACTATCAAAGTATTTATTTACATCCTTAATGTCTAATAAATTTGATCGTATAGCTTCATTAGGGACTTGGTTGCGTTTAACAGCGAAAAATGCTAAGAAAATAACTCAGAACTAAACATTTGTATCTGTATAACATCTCAACTTATAAGCACAAAATTGTTATAGAAATTTCAAAATCCGAATTATTCTCCTCTGGCTAAGCATTGACAAATATTCAACTATTAAAATGAATTCCTAATGTGGTTTAATGCTTGTTGACCTATGTTTTAAAAAAATTACAAACTAGAGACAATCCTAAGCTCATTTGACCAGATAACTTAGCGCGGAAATTTTATTTGTTATAATTACATGAATTTCAAAATTTTTAGTAGGTAATAATAAATATTTTAAGAAAGATTTGAGGATGCTTTCCGGTTTCCTTAATTATTGGCTGTTGTTTTAAGGAACTATTGGAATCTTGTACGAAACCCGTAATTTGGTTTTTGTTCCGTGGGGAAATATAGTAATTGTTTGTACTGTCAAAGTATTTATTTACATGCTTTATGTCTAATAAATTTGACCGTAGAGCTTTATAGGGGACTTTGTTTAACAGCAAAAATGGCTAAGAAAATAACTGAGAACTCAGAACATTTCTATCTGTAGAACATCTCAACTTATAAGTACAAAAATAATTGTTATAGAAATTTCTAAATCCGAAATATTCTCTCTTGCTTGGCTGAGTGTTAACAAATATTCAACTAGTTACTAACATAAATTTCTTATATGGTTTAATGCTTGTTGACCTATGTTTTAAAAAACTACCAACTAGAGGCAATCCTAAGCTAATGTGACTAAATAACTTGGCGCGAAAATTTTATTTGTTGCCTTTAACAGCAAAAATGGCTAAAAAATAACTCAGAACTCAAAACATTTCTACCTGTAGAACATCTCAACTTATAAGTACAAAAATGATTGTTATAGAAATTTGTAAATCCAAAATATTCTCAACTCTTGCTTGGCTAAGTGTTGACAGATATTCATTCAACTATTAACATAAATTGCTAATATGGTTTAATGCTTGTTGACCTATGTTTTAAAAAACTACCAACTAGACAATCCTAAGCTAATTTGACCAAATAACTTGGCGCAGAAATTTTATTTGTTGCGTTTAACAGCAAAAATGGCTAAAAAATAACTCAGAACTCACAACATTTCTACCTGTAGAACATTCAACTAACAAAATTGTTATAGAAATTTCTAAATCCGAAATAATCTCAATTCTTGCTTGGCTAAGTGTTGACAAATATTCAACTATTAACATAAATTGCTAATATGGTTTGGTGCTTGTTGACCTATGTTTAAAAAAAATAACTAAGTAGAGACAATCCTAAGCTGATTTGACCAAATAAACTGGCTCGGAAATTTTATTTGTTATAATTACATGAATTTGTAAAATTTTTAGTAACACTAAATATTTTAAGAATGATTTATGAGGATGCTTTCCGGTTCCTTAATTATTGGCTGTTGTTTTAAGGAATTATTGGAATCTTGTACGAAACCTGTAATTCAGTTTTTGTTCCGTGGGGGAATATAATAATTGTTTATAAATATTTTAAAAAGAGGTTGAAATTGGTAATTCGGTAGCAAGAAATCCATTCGTGTATGTCCTCTCGTGAGTTATTTTCAACAAAACCCAACCGCTTTTGTACGGTTGCGTGTGATTAACTAATTTTTTTACTCGTTTTTTAATGATCGCCCCGCGGCCAGAAGAAATCCCTCCGTTACGTCAAATTTAAATCATTTCTTAGAACAAATGTCGTGAATACATTAGAGAATAAAGGAACGTCAAATAGGGATTTGTGTACCACGATTCGTTTAATGTTATAGTTGCGGAAACCGCAGAATCGCGCCTTGCACCTGCGGAAATCGTTAACAATTAGCAACGGACTGCACTTTTTGTCAGTTCCTTAATCGAAAAAAGTGCAGGGAACTGTAAAAAACGCACGTAAAAATGAAGAGAAATTGGAGGTAATCAGATATTCACAAGAAATTCGCTTCGGACATCTGACGGCATCGGCAGCTTGATCCGGCAACCACCTTTGTTTTGAACTGAAAATAGTTTCCCATGCTAATGATTTTGCAGCAGGTATCTCGAAATGTAACAATTTTAAATAACAGCAAGCGGAGTGCGTTAGCAGCTCTGAGATCAAAGCGTCTTCAATCCACACAACACTGCAAACTTATCGTGGTACCTGAGCGGCTCGAGATGTAGCTGAGTCATATATGATAGAAATGAATTATAATAATGAATTAAATTGCTTGTATTAATAATTCATTATTAGTTTTCGGTGAGTGATGATAATGGTCATTATATTAAGTCGGTTATTGTTGCAAAAATGTGTTTGCATGCGCCGATTATACAAAGTTGAACTGGGCGTTTATTACGCGAAATAACTATATCCTCCTCTGAAATTACTGGAAGCGGTAGAAAGGGAGGAAAACGCGAACGGTTTGCCTAATTATTGCATTTAACTGTGGGCATACTTGATGTAATAATGTATGCTCTAAACTGTCAAATTAGTTGCTAATGCACGGCCTTTTGCATACATTTACATACGAATATGGCCGGTTTCGAGTATTCGTGTTCGCTCGTACGTCCTAACGTGAGCTTTCTTTTTAAGTTTCGTTACGCGTTATGACTCCGGCAGAATAGGAAAATTAGTTCATATAATGAATCATAAACTTTTTCATTAAGTATATGAGAAAAGAGACGGATGGCGTGCCAGGCTACATGCTCCGTAACCGCTGGTAATGTTAGCGTTAGTTGCAAAACATATCGCCGAAATTACATTTTAATTGAGTTTGCCATCCCAATGAGCCTTGTTCGACGAAAATTGAAATCTCTTCTATTTTTATTCACTGTCTTGCGACATTAATTGTGATTATCTTTTAAAAGACAGTGTTTTATTCAAGGGTCGGGTAAAAACTTCCGCCCCTTTTTGACACAAAAATGGAACGCTATCGAGATCAAATAATTATAATTTTGCAAGTATTTTCCGTAATATTCCGAACAGGTTTTTTTTTCATTTGTTACGTTTTTAAGTGCGCACTTAGCTACTGGTAGCAGAAGCTACCGTTTATAAAAAGCATATTCTGTTAACATATCGTCGCCTGAGGGTTATTTTCTTCCATACGTCATTTTGCGGCAAATTGACTTATCAATATCAAGATTATGTTTAAAAAGTTCCCTATCCTTCAACACAACCAAAATTTGAATTGGTTTCCTAATGGCGAAGTTCTGAGTGTTAACTTTGTTCCATTTCAAAAAATCTAATAACGAATTGCCGTTTTATTTGTTGCATGTCCATACATTATATGTTTTACGTGTTATTTGTTCCTTATTCAAAATATAACTATAACAACAACTATAAATACAGGGTGTGTATAAATTGGCGGAAGCGCTACACGTGGCGATGTTCTTCGTAAAATTCGAAAGTCGAAAATCTTAATACAAAAATGTACCATACCTCTTATGGCCTCAGGAACCATTTAAAGAAACAAAAATTTGTCAACATTGCATCCATTGATTAGCGTTTGGACATTTTTTTATCAGCAATTTTTACTTAGGTATTTATAATATTTGTTCGAACTGAAAGCCTTCAGTTCGTAAACATAGCTGCAAACTTTTGGGTATCGTCTAACACAAACTAGAAATAATTACGAGAAAAACAGCTAATGACAATGTTGCCATGTGCATTATTTTCATTCAAATCAGTGATTAACATATTTTCATCAGCAATTTTTGAAAGGAAAAACACGATATCTTGGAAAAAATATTATTCGAAATTTATTTTTATTCCAAATCGCAGCTTTTCCATTAACAAATATTAAATAATAACGCTTTTTAAAGGACTAAATGTCAAAACTTTGATGACCTCTTGCAGACACAGCAATTACAACATTCTTGTATTAATATTTTCGACTTAGAATTTTACAAATTTAACTTTTAAAAGGATTGTCTATGTTAAAATATATGCCAGATGTTGAAAAAGACTTAAATAATATAATTTTGAAGAAGTTTTGTTTTAAGTTAAGAATTAATTGCATTGTTAAGTTCATTTAATACAAACCATAATAATTTATTTGTTTACAATACTATTTTACTTTTTATACTATTTTTACAGTTATTTACTAAAAGAAAGCTAAAATCTTCATATTGAAGTTTTTATTTAATTTTTAAATCTATTTTAAAAAATTGATCTTACCTAAAACAAAAATCAAAGCTAACTTTCATAATCGCAATTTCGTTATCCCTATAAAATCATTGTAAACTAAATAAACTTAACTTTTTATCCAAGTACTATAAAAATACCATGCACATGGAATAAACTCATAAAAAAAAGTAATAACCAGTAATTGGCAGTAACTCAAAATTTCATTATTTTGAATTTATCATTTAAGTAATGCTTTAATTTAAAGCTTGTTCAGAAAAATTAAACGCATAAATATTTTTTTAACAGAGTGATTGAAACGGAAACCTTAAAGTCGATTTTCTTAAAACGATCTACATGTGATATGGAACAAAACAACTCTAGGGCGACGATATTCTGCATAACGTTTAAAAATCTATTCTTTTTACATTGATTCTCTTGATTGTGTACTTCTGAAACGATAACCAAAAACAATTATTAACTGAATGTTTTTTTAAAACTTAAATCAGTTATGTTTATAAAAAAATTGATTGATGATTTTATTGTTTATTAGTTTTTTACCCGTAACTTTTCATTCGCTATCATATAGTGGTGGACCCATGAGAACACGTCTTCCCGCTAATTTTTTATTGTCAGAGTATTTGGATACCACCCTTTTAATAGCATTATTAGTCGTATTCAGGCGTTACCCGTCTAAGTATTAATAATAAATTAATTTCCTATTTATTGGTAAATTGAACCGGATAAAAATACTTCAGTGTTGTCTCTGGAAATTTATATTAACACCTACAAAATTTTATTGCGTTTAGTGGTTCTCGAGTTACATACAAGAGAAGAGACAGGCAGACACAAAAATCTGATAATGGGGAAAGGATTTGTATCCAGAAGTACGAACATTTTTGGAAAACCAAATTACATACAGCACCTCCTTACAGTTTTATTTATATGTATGATGTATGACAAACTTTGACCGGTAAATAATTTTGTTTGTCGGACCAATAATTCGTAATATGGGGAATATGCACTAACATAAATTCTTGTAACTAAATTTACCATGTTGTCTTGATAAAAGTACCTTATCCAATTTATTGCTAAACATTTTTTAATCCCTATTTAAAATTATTCTTTGCAGAAATACAGAGGGTTTCTTTTGTGTTTTAAAAACTTTCAATTTAAGCTTTCGTTGGTTTAATTTTTAATTACTTACTTGTGAAGAATTTATTGACGTAAAGTTACCAAACGAAATGTTTAAAACAGTTTCAGTTATTGAAAATATTTTTTATTCTGTTTGAATTGTGCTTATTCCGCCAATATTGTTGTTAAAATATGGAAACAAATATTATTATGTTTTTGCAACTGGAGCTTTTGAAAATCTTTTTCGATTCGTTTCCAATATAGCACATTATTTTTTTATGAATGTACCTACTGATTTAACAACAATTTTAATGTATTACATTCCACCATCCTTTTTAGACTTGTTTTATTCAAATACTTGTCTCTTGCTTTTTTTGGTTTATTTTTAATGGTTGTCAGGAATAAGCAAACTTTAGCGGTCTTTACAGCTAATTATTGGTAATTTAGCCCACCCCAACAGCCTTTACTATAATTTTAGTATTCAAATTCGTATAATTTGTGAATGCATTTCGTTAAACGCCGCCGTAAAACCGCAAATGCATATTTTCGGTACACGTTCTTAAGGTTGTTGCTTTGGTCTGTTTTCCCTTTGTACAAATGTAATTGCTCTTACATGTGCATGCCATTAATTTGCATTAATTTGGACGGATAATAAAGACCTAACGGCTTTGAAAGCCACATCGCGCTAAATCAGTTGTTTCCGAAAGGGAAAGTCACGCATGGCTTAAAGCGTTAAGGGTGACAGGGCCAGCCACACGTTGTTTTTATCGCTCATACTTTGTACAAACATATTTACCTGTGTACTGGATACGGGCACACAATTTAGACAGTTTTTCTGAAGCCACAAACTTTCCTTGAGTGCAAATAAATGTATAAGTGCGCATTTTTAATATTACTATATGTATTCAAATTCCAACAGCATATTAATATTGCGTTTTTTTTTACAAAAGTATTGGTAATAACACCTGCGATCGTGTTTTGTTTTGTCAAATACAATGATTTTGTGGGGGGAAATGTTGAAACTCGTTTTTCTCAAAATTTTTTTGGACACTAAGAAATCTTTATATGGTTGAAAACAGAATAAAAATTCTCTATCAAAGTAAAAAAATATAGGTTGCCATTGGAAAATACATGACGATCGCCAGTCAGTTGCACACGGTTGGCCGAAAAAAACAATTGAAATGCGTCAAAATGTAGCTGACAATTTGCCGTAAACTTTTTATACAGAACATTTCTTATAAAACCTCTATTTTCGCCGTCACAGCAGCGTTTCCGTACTTTTGGGCTACCCTGTATATAATAAGCATTTACGTTATTACAATATAATAATAAAATATGTCATTTGAAATCTTGTTATATTATAAAACGCCAATCTACTCGAATACTGATGAATACTCCTAGCAATTAAGTGTATTTTATTAGATATGATAATTTACCTAAGGTCAGTGATTAAATACTTATTAGCTGATTATTAAATTATTATCAACTAATTAAATTAAAATCAAAACTAATTTGTTAAGCATGGCTCGGTTTTATATCTAACATTAATCGTCATATTCTGGCCATACGAACAATGAAATCGGGGCAAAGGATTCGTTCAATACGATTGAGTTTTATAAAGATTATTATAATATACATTTTCTACGACCACTAATGTAAATGACTTACTGTACAGACTGCATGCATAGCAAGTGGGTCCTTACGCACGGTAAGAAAAAGCACAGTTTTTTAAGAAATGATCAAAGTGGACACGTCAAACACTTCCTGCATGCCTAGTAAGTGAGTTATAACGCACGGTAAGCAAAACGCACACTTGTCTAGAAATGTCAAAGTAGGCTCACGTCAAAATTGACAAGACAACGTAATTACATGTGTATATTTCCCAAAAAGCCGTTAATATCGTATGTTTAATGTGATCGTAGAAAAAGTATGCTACATAACACGAGTTGTAAGGAAATACGGACTCGCCGCCACGCGACTCCGTGCGCAACTTTTCCACTCGTGCCTAATATGCTTCTTACAACTCTTGTTACGTAATATACTATTTTAGATATACTGTCGCTGAGTTATTAAAATCTTTGTTGAATATATCACCAAAATAAATTATCTTAAGTGTCTAATAGGGCGCAAACAAGAACTGGAAACCAATTTCTGTAACTTTATCTAATTACCTGGTATAATGGTGTATACCGATAAGTTATACCTTAAAATTTTTGTATAATTTAAAATTTTTTTACTTGAAAATGTTCTAATCAGTGCAATAATTCCCAAAATGTGCGCCGTGGCGTCCCGGCACAGAACCACCACGGATATTTGAAATTTTAATTTGTGTGCTTTATTTTTCCGTAGTATTTGTTCACTTAATATTGTGTTTGTTTATCAATAATTAATGTGTACTATTATATAAAAGTTTAACTAAGTTTTCTAGATACAATTTTAATTGTTAAGACCTAACTGTCTAACAAAGGGAACTGATAAATAAGATTTCTACTGACGAAGAAATGAGAGTCTTGAAACTAGTCTCGTACAGAGGAATTCTCTTCATAAAAAGTGATTTTATTATCAATTTATTTATAACAAAAAATAAATTAATCAAATAATTTGAGCGTTTATCAATTTATTGTTGCTAAATGGGGATCTGTTGAGTATTTTTACCTACACGCGCCTTTAAAATGTTGCTGCTAAATTAAGGGGCCATGAACCGAAATGGGTACCTACTAGTGTACACAAAACGCAATATTATTCAACCCAGTTTCATGAATTTATCGGCATTATCAATCAAAACAATGTTTAATTTTCATTTTAAGTCTCGCATTAAGTTTGGTTTTGTAGTATTTAAAATATTGTTATATTTTGAATGTGGTCTTAACGCTGATAATATCAACGTCATTATTACTATGTAAAAATGGTAAACAGCAATTTTATACAATTTGTGGTATTTCGCAAATTTAAATTACGCAGGATGTGTACTGCTCTTTAAAGACGAGTCAATTAACTTGTTATACTCGGGTGCAATGCCTAAAGCTATTTGTACCGCAAATTCGCTTTAAACCTACTAAATAATTAAATTAATGTTTTAATATAACGTTAAAACAATGTTAATTACGCAACGTTAAGTAGCAAGCTTTGTTCTTTAATTATTTATGAAGAATTTTATGATATTTTACAACGCTGTGAGCGCGTTAGTGAGTAGAAAAAATTGGCCACTTTTTTAGTTCAAATTTAACGTAGTGGGTGTTGGACTAAACATGCTGTTGGACCGACGGCAACAGTGAAGCGTCCGGTAACTACAATAAAAGTAAATAAGAGAAATATAATTTTTAACAGCGTATTCATAGCGACTATTTTATAACCTGTGGTCGTTTGTCACATCCTATTCGCCATTTTCTTGAGAAATCAAACACAAATACTTTTTCTCGAGAAAGAATTCTCGAGAAGAAAAACTATGTATAAATATTTCTTTTTCCAATTTGGACTCCCATACTATTACATTTTCTAATCCAATTTCCCAAAGCAGAATTCAAATACAATTTAAACAGTGTTTTAGAGAATTTTTTCTTAGTCCTATGTTGACAGGAAATGAATCTGTCACTCCCGTGCTCAATATGGAAAAATTAAGTTACGATTTTAAAATCGTCCGGCCTTTGCGTTTGTTTAAAACAATATAAAATTGTCCATTCGGGATCAAATTCAAGTAACTTTTTTTAATAGCTTTTTCTTGTTCGTTTTGAAATAAACCTTGCATTAATTCTTTTTCTCTTATTTAACTCTGACAGGTTAGCGTCACTTTTTTGTGCAAAAACCGAAAAGTTATTTGCATAAAACGTTTGGCAATTAATACCGAACGTTGCCAATTATTTAAGTGCTAAAGAAAGCTCTTAATAAATTTGATAGGTGTTGGGCTATATCACGAAAAAGCAAAAAAAAAAAAAGAACAGATTCTGTAGATTTAATAGTAAAGCTTAGATTTACTAACGCCTCTATGAAAATTTAAAAAACAAACTTTTTTTAACTTTTAAGAAATAAAATTAAATTGAATTTAAGAACGTTTTACTTCAAATAATTTTTGTCTGACTCGATTATCCCTCGTTTCTACGTTAAACTAAATTAATCAATCTCAATATTTCTTAGTCTGTTATCGCTTATTCCTAATAACAGTGAGCGGTTATGAATTGCCAGTTCCTTTGTTTTTTCAGCCTACTTTAGACAGCGAGCGTAAAATTTACAACGTTAAATACTGTTTGTTATTTGCCGTGAAGAGAATAGTTCATTTTTGTCGAATGAACTCCAACATTTACCAAAGTAAAACGGACCGAGCAGTCCGTGTGATTATAATAATCTTCTAAGCGTGTTTGTAAAGTTGTAGTTACGTTCACTTGGAAGAATACTATTCTAATAACAAGCTAATATTCCTACTGTTGCTAGACATGCATACACAACTATTATAATGTAATTAGATAACAGGCAACCGAAGAATTATATTTGATCGAACGCTCTCGGATTTATTAACGCCGGCTACATTTTAAACTCGAACAATATTTCTTTCCGGACGTGTTATAACACATATGTTACGCCTTCTTCACGAATTAAAATATTTATGTTTTGCATACCATTTTGATTCATGAGAGTCGGTTTTTTTTATTTGTTTTGTTGTTTGCCGCACTGTAGGTTAGAAGCGTGTATGTGAGGTGTATCTGCGAGATTGCTACATTTTCGGTGCGGGCGTTTACCTTTAACATCTGAACAACTTGTAATTTGCTTTTTTAATGTAACGAAAACGGCGAAAGATTAAAAGTGGGATGGCACTCTAGCTCATTTTGCTTCAAATGTAGAAGGTGCAATTAATTTCGACTTCTGCTCGTTCGATAGTGAAAGTCTATAAATAACTAATGTAACTTAAAAAGTGTATTAGTTCTAGTGTATTCGAGCAAACGCCTTATATATAAATACATAATATGTATAAATGATGACACGTCTAACCTTGTAGTCAATTCCCAGTCGCGAAAAGTCACTATTAGCTTCCAAAATTTAATGCTATACAGGGTGGTGCTTTTTTCGATGCTCACCATTGCTATCTTGGAAACGGTAAGAGATACAAGGTCGGTTAAATTAGAGAAAAGTTGCACATTTTTATGGCGATTAAGAATCTGAAAAGAAATCCTGAATATTTTGATTCGTTTTTGATTTATTACAAAAAAACTGAAAAATGTGATTTTAGAAAAATATTATTATCTTCCCTACCATTGACGCTATTTCATTTAAACTTGATAACTTTATGTTTTTGACCGTCCTGGGTTTGATGACGTCAACAGAAATTTTCTAAGCCTTCTAGATTTCAAGTTGCAATAGTCAACTTTTTTATTTCTTATGGCCGCCATATTGGATTTTTACACCATCAGACAGACAAAAAAATTTGCTTTTCAGATTGGTAACCAACATACCTTTTTTCTTTCAAAAAACTTGTTGAAATTTTAAAATTTGTGTAAATAATTCATAAAATCGAGAATGCTCTGAAAAACAATTGAAATTATAATATAAATCAAAGTGACACAACATTTTATACCTACAAAATGCTTTACAAATTTTATACATTTTTACACATAACAAAAAATGCCTAACACGTAAAGATTTTTATTTTAAATATGACTGATGTTTAAATAACAAAAACAAATGAAGATAGGTAAAGTTTATTGACAACTTTACAAATCTACGCAAAAGGTGCTTCAGTAATGTCGAAAAATATTTTGAGTGTTATTTCAAATAAGCAAGTTATAAGCAAAAATCCAAAACCTGACGTGTTTTGTTTTTTATCAATAGCGCAAAAACTTTAAGTTTTTTTTTTTTAAATTTTAATAGAACAGTTACTCTTAAATCATAGATCATTTAACTCTGTATCTCTCACCGTTTAGGAGATTTCCATGCCGTTCACCTTAACTGAGTCACCCTGTATATAAAGCGACACATAATAATATTTTGTTTGCTAAAAATGTCCTAAACATTCTATTTATGCAAAAATTTGCGGATGCATATCTTGTGGGACACCCTGTTTATCAGTTGGTATTCAAGTGACTTTTAGTTTTATATCCAAACTAATTTACAAACATTTGGATTTAATCAGCATCCTCTGTTTTTATTAACCCGTTAAATCGAGGTTTTACTGCATTTTAATTTATAAAAACCATTTTTCGCAATTATCTCTGTTTCTAAGCGACGTCACACTATTAAATCCACAATTCCGTAGAATCAAACTTTGTTTATTACTATTATTGTCGCAATATAAATGTGTGATTAGCGTAATGGTTTTAAATGTTGAAATCAACCCTCGAAAGGGCATAGGATTGAGTATTTTTCATATTTAATTTCATCAATAATTTTTTAGCATCGTTTCGTTGAATCTGACCAAAGTGCGTATCATTTTGCAACCCAAATATTGTAAATAGGTGGATGTATATAAATCATTTCAATTGGCTAACCGCGTTTCTATTTTATTATTGCTTTGATGACATTGTGGCGTGCTCTTTGCTTTGTAATTAACCAAACACAGAAGTTAGCTATTATTTACAAATTATAACGCTTCTAAATATTACACTTAAGTAACCCCAAACTGTATATTTTCATCTGTGTGACATAAATTGTAAAATGCGGTTGATTTTTTGAAAATAATATATTTTAAAACAAATTTCAACCTTCAATATTGTATTTTTAATACTAAATAAGCCTTAAAAATAGTAGGTAAAATTTATAGTGAAAACCATAGCAAATATGATTTTCAGAGAACAATTTCAAACCTTTTTTTTTAAATTTATATGGACTAATTAAGAGCACAGAAAAATTTCTTTTATTAACAACCATTTTTATTATTTTGTTTGTTTTTTTTTCTACTTCCTTCGTCATTTATTTTAAAACAAATTTCAACCTTCAATATTGTATTTTTAATACTAAATAAGCCTTAAAAATAGTAGGTAAAATTTATAGTGAAAACCATAGCAAATATGATTTTCAGAGAACAATTTCAAACCTTTTTTTTTATTTATATGGACTAATTAAGAGCACAGAAAAATTTCTTTTATTAACAATAATTTTTATTATTTTGTTTGTTTTTTTTTTCTACTTCCTTCGTCATTTAAATCATCACCTCTGACATTGTACAATAAAGTAACAATAATATGAGTAATTCGTGTTATAATAAATTAATATGTTTTAAATTGTTTGCAACAGTTTTTTTTTGTTAAATTTATTATAAGAGCTTTTTCCAACGATGTACAATGACTCAGGTACTTTTTTAATGACTGTTTAACAAATATTTAAACGCATTTTTTCGTTTCAGAATTGGTAGAGTCCCCCGCACGAGGCGATAAGCAATATGGTAAGTTTTTAAATAAGGCAAAACTATTTTTATTGTCGAACCTCGTTTTTTTAATGCCGTAGCATGTGTACTTACTACAATAAATGCAAAGCAGTGTTATAAAACTTTCCTTTTTTACGGTCTCTACCCTTGCATATAACGTTTTTCCGTCGAAGGGTACTTGCAAATTTTTTACATGTTGCAAATTTTGTTCTTTTAATAAACGCAGTAAACTTTATGACAAGTTGCTAATAAAATGGGCAGGCCGAGAAACGGATAATAAATCACGCATTTGTTTTCGTTTGTAAGCTTAACCTTTTTATATTTTTTCTTACCCCTATTATGGAGGGTGTACGACAAGTGTTTAGAGATTCTTTCAGTATATTTATTCTCAGAAGTTCCCAATTGTGATCCTTTAGGATCTTTATTTCCGATATAACGCGAGGGATTTTTAAATGCCACTGGTTTAACATCTTGGGGGGTGGCAACAGGTTTAAATGCGCTTTTCATATTATATACATGCTCTGGGGGATTGTAACCCCCACGACTCTACATGTGTTATCGGCCTCTCATAACAGGATATAAAATATTATCTTATACCTTACTTCGTTTTTTTATTAAGTTCCTCTGACATTTTTAATAAATTTAGATCACAAGTTGGTGCATAAATTTTGTTAATGATTTATTCCAACTTCAAAACGAGATGCATTTTTGAACAAATATTAAAATGATCTTATACTTTAACTTATTCTTTAAGGTTCTTGATTAACTAATTAGCATATACAGGGATGCGCAAAAGAATAGAAACAGACAAATATCTAAAACATAAAAGATATGTAAATACGACATACAATAAAATTTTGTATCTAAGCGTTATCGTATTTTTCGGATTTGATGACTTATCAAAGTCAAAAATTCGTACGGAAATTTTAAAATTATAACTTTCTTGTTTTTACCTCTCAATTGTTCCAAAATTACCGCTGCCTACCTTCATAACCCACTCGAAAATATTAAGTTGTTCTAATAATTTATACTAAAATTGTGATATATCGAAAAATATCAGTGTTAAGTATAAAACATGGTTAATGTTTTTGAAAGACAATCAAATTTGCTACAAGACTGTACAAAAACAGATAGGGTGTTGTGTAAGAAAATTAAGTTAACGATGTTTAAAGTTTCACAAGTTTGACCAAGCGTAAAAAACACCCTGTATAATATTTTTTAAATGTAGCTAGCGCAAAGTGTTAATTAATCTATTGTCAATCTAATTTTTAAACGAAATTCTACTATCTTTTCAAAGAACTTAAATGTTTAAAAAAAATTGGAAGAGCTGTATCGCTCTAAATTTTCATAAAAATGTAAATCTTACGAAAACGGTTGACTTTAGACCTATATAACCTTTTACATTTTTTAAAGTAAATTTTAAAAGGAATCAAAAAATGTAATAATATATAGAGTGCTCTATTAAAAATTTTAAAGTCCGTTTCCGGTTTAAACGGAAATTATATTGCAACCTCAGTATTTTCGTCGTATCCGAAAAATACAATAACGCTTAGATACAAAATTTCATTGCTATATCGGTAATAGTATTCTAGAATCTAGATATTTGTCTGTTTCCATACTTTTGCGTAGGTATATGAAACAAAGCCCTAGATATTTCCAAAAGAAAAAACCTTTCATACAGTATAGATACACTTACATCAACTGATTTTGTTTCAGTTAATAAAACACTTTGATAGATAACTGCTGTTTCATATAACTGTTCAGAAAAAAAATTGCCCATTTTTTATTATAAAACTAATCTAATATAAGAAATAACTATTATTACCATAACATAACGTACTTTACGGTTAATTTGGTATTTCATTTTAAAAACTTTTTAATTTTACTTTTTGCTGTTCTACGTTGTGAAAACGTTATTGTAACATTTAAATACTCTTTAGATGATTAAATTAATTTATCATTTGTATTTTCCTTTTTTTTACTTAAAAAACACTTCAATTATGTGTACAATGTACGTTGTTAATACTAGTTAATTTCAGTCTTTCTTACCACAAACCACAACAACTTTACAAATTTCTTATCAGTAGTAATATACCAAGAGAATTGAAAATTATCGATAATTTTTGGTAAATATACCCGAATGTAAGTTGAGCTGAAAAAAACACGAGTGCACGAGTGATTTTTTCTGATTCAACTTGCATGAGTGAAGAGTTGTCAAAAATTATAGAATATTTGCAGTGCACGAGTTATATTTTGTCAGAAAATATCCTTCACCTAACCTAACTGTCAAATTAAATGTATGTTATGTCAAATTTTACAAGTACGGTCAGAGTGGTGCGTCAGGATGTGGTTTAATCTATATTAAAGTAACGCTACTGGTCGCCGAAATTCGTCAAAAAATTATCAAGACCAAAATATTTAATTCCCTGTCCAAATTTATATTTTTGACCAATCACAAACTCAGATTTCTTAGAAAGGATAAACGCATGAAAGTCTGTTAATTGCGACAAGGATATTATCAGTGTATGATTATGTTTATTGGTCGTTTCTAGAAAATCTGAGTTTGTTATTGGTCGAAAACACAAATTTGACAGGAGGATCAACATCTGACAGGGTAATGTAAAATTATTATCTTGTAATAATGCTCTTATTGGTAGTCTTGAGAAGATTTAAGATTAGTGATTGGAATATGCAAATCTGACAGGTGAAAGAAATTTTCAATAAAATTGTGCATCAAATTGTACTGACTCTAAAATTGTAAAGCGATATATAAAACCCATGTCACTCGGTGGTATTGATATTTAAATTTATCTACTTTATCTTTAAGTATGATTACATAAAGTCATAAATTTGATTAAATTACTTTTCCTACATTTGTTTGACAATATGAAATGTTCAATAAAATTTTATTAAAACTGCCAGTTTTAGAAGACAAAATCGTTAATAATTAAAAGTTTATTAAAACAAAGTAGGCCCATTTCCGTGCCGTCAGCTGCTCCCTCAAATTGACATCCATAATTTTCCTAGAAAACCATATGTTTACCAATGCGGTAATTGCAGTAGATTATATTGTTTTTATTGGTGGCTATTTCGTAAAACGTAAAATCACCGTCTAAGTCGGGGAATGATTTAAAGATATTTGGCGCCATTTTTAGGGGTTTCGCACAGGTATACGAACGAATCTTTTAAGGTTTTTCTCATTAGGCACGTAGCAGGTAAAGAAGAGCGCGTTCGGGGTGTTGTGTGGTATCGCATGCGAAATCAAGAAACTTTTTACGAGGTGGTATTAATTTCTTAGAAGATATGTTTTGTTGCACAAGTCCCAAATTATTCGAGATACAATAGAACAAAATTTGGTTTAATTTATTTCTCATCCTAATGAATGGGCAGGGCCGGTGGTAGGAACACGCCAAACTAATAAACGGAAATGATATTCGTTTTAGACACACCGAAAAAGGGCGATCAAGACAAATTGGACATAGGTTAATGCCTTTTTTTGTACACACTATGAAAACGCAAATTTAGGTTAAAAAGAAATTAAATACATACTTTGCGACAACCTTAACATTTAGCGGTCAAAAATGTTCCGCAAATTGATAAAGAACCTTATTTTTGAGGTTACATCATACTCTTCTATTACCATAAACTTATGATTAATGATTAAAACACTTAATGAGATAAATTACCAACTAGAAAATTATGACCTTTGTTTTAAACGCAAAATCTTTTAACTTTTATTCACCACTATTTAAACAGTTTGACAATAAGCATGGCTTCCACAGGGGAGGGCAAACGGGACACTTGCCGCTCCCTGGAATTGAGTACTCCAGTGGTTTCCAAACTGTGGGGCGCGCCCCCCTAGGGGGGCGCGAGACTATTGCGCAGCTATTACCAACATACTATTTTTTAATACAAACAAACAAAAAGAACTTTACTTATACAGAATATGGGTATATGGTATTTATGAAATTAGATTGTCACGAAAAGGGAGGGGGGCGCAAAATTTTTTTCATAAAAAAGGGGGGCGGAGGTACAAAAAGGTTGGAAACCACTGGAGTACTCCATTAATGACCAAATGAAAGATTTAAAAAATAAATAAATAAAAAAGTTGTACCAAAAAAACGACATTTTTTTTCAGTTTTTTTCAATTTTTTCAAAAACAGTTAAAAGATATTTTAAATCTGTTTTGATATTAATGATAAGAATAAAATTTAGCAACTTTGCTAAATTTAAACCTTCCCTCTATCTTGAGTAATAAGCGAGATCCCCATGGTCGCCCTCGGATTTAGATTACCCTGTATATATTTTGAAAAAACTAGAAACAGACGATTTTTTCAACGGTAAATATTTCCATAGCCGCACCTACGGTAGAATCAAAATGTGAATTGATTCTTGTAGATATAGTTGGCTATGGGTTCATTAAAAAGATAATTTTTTTCTCATTTCATTGATGAATGGGTTGTTAGGTGTTTTTTTCTGATTCTTCTAAAAAATATCTACAAGAATCAATTCACAGTTTGATTTTACCGTAGGTGGCTATGGAATTGTTTACCGTTGAAAAAATCGTGTTTTTAGTTTTTTCAAAATATTGAAAAAGTTGAAGGTGCAAGTCAAATGTCAAAATGGCATTAAATTCCGTGTCCGGAACATTCTTCACCCACAATTCTTCGTCCACAATTCTTCGCCCACAATTCTTCGCCCACAATTCTTCGCCCACAATTCTTCGTCCAAAATTCTTCGCCCACAATTCTTCGCCTACAATTCTTTGCCTCCACAATTCTTCGCCCACAAGTCTTCGCCTACCCAATTCTTCGCATATCTCAAATTTTGTTTGTAAATGTGGTTTTTCTATTTATAACGTAATTTTTACAGATTATTTTACATTAAGTTAGGTTAGGTCAGGTTAGGTTAATTTAGTTTTTATTCATACTATAATAACATAAACAAGATTAAAAATCACAATATACGCTATTAACGTAGCAATTTTTAAACATAATATTAAAAGAAGAAGTATTAATATACAAGAAACCAGGGGTTAAAAAAAAAGTCGACTCCGACTCCGACTCCGACTCCTAATAAATTTAGTAGTTTGACTCCGACTCCGACACCGACCCCGACTCCGACAAAATTAAATACCAAGACATTTTATGGTGTGTAATATAAGAAAAAAAAGAAATATAAAAAAATTATGTAAAATTTGAGTTTAAATTTTGCGGCAAAGAACCACCCCGCAATTTTTTGTTGTACCCGGAGTCGGAGTCGGTACATTTTTTCCGACTCCGACTCTGACTCCACTGACCAGAAATTCCTCCTAAACTCCGACTCCGACTCCGACTCCGACTCCACAGCCCTGCAAGAAACAACTTTAGGCTAATGTAAAATAATCTGTAAAAATTACGTTATAAATAACACAATCACATTTACAAATAAAATTTGTGTTATGCTTGTATGCGACGAAAAATTGTGGAGGCGAAGAATTGTGTAGGCGAAGAAATGTGGGCGAAAAATTGTGAAGGCGAAGAATTGTGGGCGAAGAATTGTGGGCGAAGAATGTCCCAAGACCCATTAAATTCGCCTTGAAAGTCTGCCCAACTTTGCTAATTTAACCGACTTTGTAACTCTTATAATAACAAAGTTACCCATGGAACACATGTAGATTATTGTCACCCTGTATATTTTAAAAATGTTGAACGTTCTTGTATACTTTAAAAGCTATTTAAATTTAGAAGGTTCCAAACTTAAAAATAACTTTTATTTTGTCTTAATATAGTATCTATATATTTTATTGCAGGCTTAGTCGTATAATTTTTTTGTGTAGAATTTTCGGAGTCCGAGGAACTATAAGCCTAATTATTTTTAATAATTGTTTGACACCACCGGGCTCTCCTCAAACGTGATTGTAAAGATATGAATTCAAGTCGTTCTTGCAGAGTGATTAATAAAAAATATGCTCATATTACAACGTAATGTAGTAGCACACGGCATTCTTGGATGAGCATTTTTTACACGTAGTACAGGTCGACTAATTTACTATCCAAATATACCTGCCAAAACCCAAGTATCCCAACACATTTTAAAATGCATTAAGTCATATTTCGAAAGCAGCTGACTACTCCGGGAGAGGTCGAGTTATTATAGCAAAAGCCGGCGATAAAAACCGCGATAGTAAAAAACAAATTCAGCTTAATCATCACTGCTGTGTCCAAATTAGCTTAAAATTAGGTAGAAACAAGCTTTCATTCATTAATACTTGGACCGACACTTTCGAGAAATCAAGTGTGTTGTTAGCCACTTGTGGTTGGAAAAAAATATAAATTTTGGTTGTTAAAAACCATTAGTTTGGGTAAAATATAATAACGCCTCGACTGCATTATTTCTTGCTTATATTATAAGTGCTACATCAAGAAATAATGAATGAAATGTAGTAGTCATTCAAATCTAACAATATAATTTATATGCAAGATAAAAAACTTAGAAAATGTACGTAATTTATGTACAATATTTTATGCATAGCCTTGGAAAACTTATAAAGCATGCCCATATGCCATTAACTGTAACGAATAAATTGCTTCAATTGTTTTATAGTGCGTAGCTTTTTCCATTTAGTTATTTTCTACATACAGGGTGATTCAAATTCGAGACCGACCATGGGAATCTCGCTTATTATAATAGCTAGAGTATAGGTTTTAATTTGGCAAAGTTGCTAAATTTCGTGCTCAATAATAATCTGAAGAGAAATTGGAAATATCTCAAACGGTATTCAAAAAAATGAGGAAAAACTGGAAAATACGGTTTGTGAAAACCGTCTATAACTCCTTTGGAGTTTAAAATTTTTTAGCTGTGTAAAAATATTGCCAAGCAACTTTTTAAGCCGAATCGGACGGTGGTCACAATTTTTTTCTAGATCGATTCGTTTTTGTTTTATAACAACCAACTTTATTTTTTCTTACGGATGCAATTACTGCTATTTACATAATCAAATAGCATTTATTTTTCTGAATTCTTTGATGTATCACACATGGTATTTTACTTCTTCTTTCATTGTCAAATTTGAATAAATGCGTTTTAAACAACAACCACGATAAATCAGGTAGGCCGGTCATTCTAGTTTATGTTGTTTCCATGACAACGAATCAACAAACTGAAAGTTTTGAAAGCCTGTTACTTGTCGCACTAATAAATTCGTAAAAATGAACTTTAATAACGAAGAAAAACGCGATTTGCTGCGAATTTTTTATACCGTTCTAAATTTTGTTATACTTTATCACATGCTATTAACAAGTTTACCTAAGTTTCTGTTTGACGTAGAAAAAAAGTGTTTTTTCCGGATCTGTTTGTGATGAATTTTTTTTTTTTACTTTCATCTGAAACCTTTCTGCCATATTATGTTCTGGGTTTGGCTAAAGCCCCATATTTCCTTAAGTATCTGTCCGACGTACAAAAATAGGTGTGCGAGAGTTGTCTTCTTTCTGGATATGTTTCTGCATACCGTTGACTTGACAATATAGCATTCCTATTCAATGAATTAAAAATCTCAGCATATCGCATTTTTCTTCGTTATTAAAGTTCATTTTTACAAATTTATTATTGTGACAGACCTTCAAAACTTTTAAGTTTGTTGATTGGTTGTCATGAAAACAACATAAACTACAACGACCGGCCTACCTGATTTATAATGGTTATTGTTTAAAACCCTTTTTTTTATTTGGCAGTGAATAACGAAGTAAAACACTATGTGTGATATATCAATGAATTCAGAAAAATAAATGCTATTTGATTATGTAAATAACAAAAATTGCGCCTATATGAAAAAATAAAGTTCGTTATCATAAAACAAAAACGAATCGACCTAAAATAAATTAGTGATTACTATCCGACGCGGCTTAAAAAGTTGCTTTAGCAATGTCAATACCCATTTGAAATATTTTATACACCAAAGAAGTTATAAACTATTTAAAAAAATCGTATTTTCTGGTTTTTCCTAATTTTCTTGGATACCATTTGACATATTTCCAATTTCTCTTCGGATTATTAATGAGCATCAAATTTAGCAACTCTGCCAAATTTAAACCTATACTCGAGCTATTACAATAAGCGAGATTCCCATGGTCGCCCTCAAATTTGAATCACCCTGTATAGAACCTACGGCCAACCTGAATTTTTTGTTTTCGTTTGATTGCGTGAAGTAATTACAGTAAGATCCTATAATTCAGCTAAAAAACGCCATTTAAAGTTATATCAATTAAATCTAGATTAAAATATCACTTCTTCATGTAAAACATAACGTTAATAATTCGATAAGCTTGTCAAAGATCTACGTTTTGCCTCGAACGTGATTGACTTTTTTTAACAGTTTTAAGAAAACACTCGTCTGTTTTTCGTTGCTTTCACTTGTTACTATAATTTACAAATACTTCAATTTCAACGTGGAAAACAAACCTTTTGTATTGGTTAATTTCTCAGACAAAAAATGATCATGCACAAAACAAATTTTCTGTAGAATCTGAAGAAATGGTAAACGTTTCTTAACGAGGTTTTCATGAACTACTTTTTAATTCAGTAAGGAAACATTGTTAAATTTATCTTAAATGAACATTTCCAATTTACAGAAAATTTTTATCAAATTGATTCAAAATCGATAATTTTAGGTACATACTCATACAAAAGCCTTAATGGTTTTTAATGTGTGTGTTATTATATTGTTTGCTGTTGACATTTTAATCGCAAAATTTACAAATACTGCAAGTAAACATTTAAATTTTTAATATAAGTATCTCGAACGTCCTTATATTTATTTAACACCATAATTTTATTGTTACAATTTACATATAACAATTATTCGTAGATATTAGCACTTGTTAATGTTATCTTCAATATAATGCTGTGAAATCTGTAACAGTATACTACATATAATAAAAAAATTAAGATTTGTCTTATTTTTTTAGAGATGAAGCAGATAAATTGCAATGAGAATGTTATTATTATTTCCGCGGAGGTGGTCCCAATTCGGGTTCCTCTACTGCGAAATATTGGTCTATTGTACCCTCTGGTTATAGCCCCTTAAAGAAGTCCTGTGTTTTTGAAAAACTCCAGGATTTTCTTTAAGAGTGTTTTTCTTAACTCTTCTTGGTTGGCTTTTTCCATCGCTAGAAGTTTACGTTGATAGTGTGTGAATCCTTCACACTGGCATATTACGTGAAGAGGAGTTTCTTCTTCTTCACCACATCCTCTGCATATATCGGTCTCCGAGAGCCCTATTATGAAGAAAAGTTTGTTTAGCCCACAGTGTCCTGTGGCCGCTCCGATTTCTACTCTGCTCATCCTGAGCATTTCTTCTGTCTTTTCTTTAGAGACATTGAAAGGATATCCTTAGAATGGGCTTGTCCTGCAACTTTTTTCCAATGAGCATGCCCTTGTATTAATATGTCATTAAGACACCGCTTGGCTGTTCCATAGGATGTACCAACTGCGGGTTCTGGTCCGAAGAAAGGTGTCTCGCTGCCAATTTTAGCTAGGCGATCTGCCTTCACGTTCCCTGGTATATTAGTGTGCCCTGGGCACCGTACAGCTTAACACTGCTTCCTAGCACGTTAAGTGCCCGTATGCAGTTCAGAAGAAGTCCTGAGTTTACTTCCGACGAGCCAATAGCTTTTAACGCTACTTGGCTGCCGGACACTATGAAGATTCTTTTATTATTAAAATCTCTTTCTAATATAGTTTCTGCACATAAGTGCGTAGCGTACACGGCTTGACATGTGGTTGCACACTGTCTAAGGCCTACAGATGTGCCTTGTCTTGTGCTGCTCCCCATATTCCCCAGCCTGTGCCATTTTGTGTTTTTGACCCGTCCTTTTACCAGACCAGGCCATTTAGCTCTATTTCTTGACGCTTCCAATAGTCCCGTGAGACTGTTAAATAGAGTTAGGATTTTCGAAAATATTTTCTGTTAAATCCTTTTTTTTTGTGAAGATGTTAATATAACAAAAAACAAACGAAAAATAACGCAAGAGTAATAGTAATAGATATCAACAAGTTAATAAGCTTAAACAGTGCATACCGGTTAATTCCGGTTAATTAGGAAACAACGAATCAAGACCGATTAAGCGACTGTCCCGATTAAGCGAAAGGAAGGTGTCTACTTGCATAAGCACCCGATTTCACGCAACATAAGAAACGCACACACATTTCAGCGCGACTTTGGTGTAACAACTCGTCTACTGCACCTCCATGCAACGATTTGGCCCAAATAAGCGGAGAAAACACAGACTAAATACTTAACTTGTTTCTGGTCTTCAAGTTCTGTCGCAGAAGAACGCCTGCCTCGAATAACCGGTGTCCCAATTTATCAGAATCCACTATGTAGTTATTTTTTAAAGTTTTTTACATGTAAAGCAAATGTTTATCTCCTATAATAAGTTGCTTTAAAACTGGCATTGTAGCAAAACATCAATTAGATTCGAATAAATTTTAATTTTGAACGGTAATTTCTCATGCGCCTTTTTTGTAGGACATGGTAAGCTTCTTATATTATCGTTGCGAATATAAATTCCCCTAAAGGTCGTACTAATTACGTCGTCAATTTAAATAAATAAACGCAAGTATGAATATTTGCTTGAATCATTTCGCATTTCACGCTTTACTTCGCTGCCATAATCGAACGTGTTACAACATTGTAATCCTAAAACTGTTTTGTATTATTTGTCCCCATTAATATCCCGCGGTGGACATCTAAATTCCGGTTTTGATCTTTCCCTAACCTTACTCAAAAATCACCGTAGGTAAAGAAACGAGCGTAGTAAATTTTATTTTATAGCTTTATCCATTCACAAGGTCTCTTTTTTATGTATTCTTCCAATTTTATTTAATTCCGTAAGCTCATCCATCATTCTAGAAATAGTATTAATAAAGTGCATCATCTGCATAATTTCTTTTGCTATACAAAACATGGGATTTTTATTCATCGCTCCTCAAGTTACGTAAAATTATTCTTTGCGTTCATTTGAATGTTAATGATGATTGTGACGGTAATTAGGTTTTTGTCTCGTTAATAATATTTCATGGAAAAATGTTAAAGTACAATAAAAATTATCGGATTCTACTTCCGCTGTGGCGAGCAGACAGACGACTGTTTGTATAATATTACCGGGGGCTAATTTGCGTATCCTCTGCGCACGGAATGAAACAAAAAGAGGAACTTAACCGGGAATTACGTTAATTTGATTTTAATGTCGGCTGACGTGACACTCACACCGTAACACCACCTACCATAACATTTTAATTTAATAATTTTATTTGTATTAAGTCTCTCGTAGACATTGTTTTTACGTTTGGCTTAATAAATTTGACTTACAACTTCTCGCCCGTGACAGCTTCTTACATCTAATTTGGCAGATATTTAGAACAGTGGAAATGGTCTAACTGTTTATATTTACATTAAAACTAGATTGCGCTTTGACGACTTCTGAATTGTGTTTTAACTTGAATTAATGGTGTAAATGTCTACTAATTAAAAAACCATTTTTGACACACCAATTGTTCGCTACAAAGATTTAATTTGAGCGAGCACACTTGGTTGGAGCCTTATCAGTGGCGTAGCTAGGGGGGGGGGTCCGCCCCGGGCGACACTTTTTTTGGGCGGCGCTTTGTCTTCCCAAATGCGGTGAAAATTAAAATCTCAGGGTTATGACCGAACAGTAGATATAATAATCAGTGCTAGTCTCAATGAAAAATTCGCATTAAAAAAGAATTCTTATCGAAGTTTGAGGGTAAAACGGGCCAGTCGACCTGGCTATACTGAAAACCCGCCCCCTTGTAACGACAGAAGTTCCAACCAATAAAATTATGAAACATTTCATTTAGTTTAGGCATTAAATTCCATGCAGTTTTAAACTCTATTGTAAAAAGAATTTTTCGCTTTCGTTCTATTGAAAACATTTGGTTTGAGGTATAAATCTCTTTCTATTAACCAATCGTCGCATAGCGATAACATTTGTCTAATTATTTACGAATTGAGATGTAGAAAAGTTTCGAACAATGGTAAGAGACCTGAACAAATCATAGGGCACCAGAAACAGTCTGTAATGACGATTTTTCATTACCCGTATGTAAATACAATTATTGTTGGAAGGGACGTGATAAAAATATTGGTCGTGCGCGACTGGCCTAAGTGGGTGATGATTAGTGCAATTTGACAGGTATATAAAACCTTTTTTTATTTATATTACATTTGGAGTTGTGTCTAGGCAAGGTGCCTTTGAGGAAATTCGCAGTAATGTACGCTTTTTGTTCTTGAAAACAAGCAACAAAAATATAAATTTAAAGCAACAACGTTTGCCCGTTTTTGGATGAAATATAGTGTCACTTTTTTGGAATGTACCTATGTGAATTTCATGTTTATATTCATATTATTACTTTGTTTTAATTTTGCTAAATCTATATACATATATATAAAAGAGCTTGTTTGTCAATAGGCGCCGACTTTCTAAACTCGCTAGGGGGACAGGAGATACTCATTAACTACAATAGGTACCAGGACATAAAACCGTTTAAAAAACCGGTTAACCGTTATTTTTTTCCGTAAAAGTGATTTTTAACCGAAACCGTTATTTTTAATGGCAAAAAACGGTAACCTTTTTGTAATAAAAATTACTTTAAAAAAATGAAAAACCTGTGCTAAATACGATTAGTTTACCAAAAGTTATTACTGAACGCTTGATTGTAGGTACATATATTATAAAATTATAATTAGATAGGAGCATTTTTATTTCATAATTTGTATTACTAATCTAAATAATGACAAAAACCGGGTTTTTAAGCGGTTCTCAAAACCGGTTCATAAGTTAAATCGTTTTTTTTTTACGAAAAAAAAACAGGTATTTAAACAAAAACTGTTATAAAAATAAAGTTCTCGATTTCGGTTAACAGTTGACCAATTTTTGAGCTTAGGTACAAAATTAAAGTTTATTCAAAATACTAATTAAATAAATGACATAGTTAAATAAAATATAACTTAATTATAAAAAGTAACATCTTAACTGTTATTGCCGGAAAAAGTGAAAAGAACTAACAGATTAAAAGAAAATATTTACGAGAGAAAAAAGAATTTAGACATTTTCATAGTTTTTGCTATAACATCTGAAGTACGCAGAATTTTGTACTTTTGTTAACTAAATGCTTTGGCAAAAAATATATTTTATCTTTAAATAGCGGGAATTTACTTGAAAGGATGATGGCACACAACTGGTCAACTGTTATCAGCTTGGGGTTAAGAAATGAGAACGATAAATGTATGATGTACAAGTAGGTAGGTATTGGTACATAGTCTCAGTCCATCTCAGAATGGACAAAAAAACAAAGTTTGGCACTAAATAAATGTAAGTTGTATTCGAACGTGATATGTGCTGTTTAGGATAATTAAAATCTGATATGCACAAGTTAACCTTTGCGATGTCGCATGGGGGCGATGCCCCCCTAGTTCAATCGGTACGGGGGCACGAGCCCCGTTGCCCCCATGTAGTCGGCGCCTATGTAGTGTGTTTGTTTGTTCGCTATAGAATCCTAGGTCCGTTGACCGATCGGGACCAAATTTTGCACCATTACTATTTAGGTATTTAGGACCTTGCAGATCTAACGCCAAACTTTAAGTACAAGCACATATTAAAAATAATAATAATAATAATAATTACTTGGACGGGATTCGATCTTACGTCGACAAATACCTGGTCATAACACGATACGGCGCGGTGTATTTCACAAGTAAAGATTGTTTTGTATACAATTAGTAATAAATGTACATGAAGTACATATTATTTTTATTAGTACATTTTTAATTGAAACAAGACGAAAGAAAATAAATTTGAGTTATTATTCAATTTTTAAGCAATAAATAGTTATTTTTTAAGGAATTATAAGAAATTGAAAAGATGATTGATCAGAGTATGTCATTTGTGTATGATTTGGAATTATTGGGCTTATTCAAGTTAAAAAAGTAATTAGTAAATCTGCTACTAACGAAGAGACAAGAGTCTCGGCCACGCTCGCAATCTGTGATTGATAAAAGGGAATAATTGTAATCACCCGTGCAACGCCGGGTAAATCATCTTGTATATTATGTATGTGTTTCTTTACCTAAATGGAAACTATTAGTGAAAGTTTTTACCCATATTTAAAATAATTTCGTGGGGGTGGGGGCGATCTGATTTAAAAGACTAAAACTCAAAATATGTCCTGTCATAAAACTGTAATTATCTAACTTTGCATTAAAACCCGTTTGAACATCTAAAATTTAAAAAAAAATATGTTTGTGTCGATCTCTGTTTCTTTTGGAAAAATCAAGAGTTGGCAACCCTTATTGAGAGGAGCGGCAAACTCTTACTACGCCACTGATCCCTATTAATACAGAGCGCATATTTTATCATTCAAAACGATCTTTTCGCATGCGAAATAAAAATCATCGATTAACCTTGACTAAGATTAACGTGTATTTCGAAATATTTATATTTGATTGCTAATAAACGTATAACTAAACGATATAATTTATCTCGTGTGACTATTATTTAATGTTACTCTCCTTACAGTTGGGAGAATCAACTTAAATTGAACTAATAGCCATTAGAAACAAACTAAATCCTTCATAGCCCGCAAGCCATTTTCTAGTCCATCTCTTAAGTTTAAAACAAGTTTTCATTTGTAGGAGACTATTTAGAGCAGAATTATGCCGCTACTAAATGATGCTAATTTTATTAATTCATAAGCTGGCAATAATTACTGCTAACATTGATTTATAGTTGTAAAATATTGAAAATTAATTTTGTCAAGTCAAGAACATAGGTACATTACGCACTATTAAAATATACTTTTTACCTTAGTTGTTAAAACTGACTTTAAATTAAGGATGCACCGATAGATAAGCTTATCGGCCGATTATAGCTATTAATCAGCCGATCATTGACTTTCAAGTATGATTAATTAGATTATCTAATTAATGCAATGTATGTATTGTGACTTAATTTTAATTAGTTCCTCGTGATTTACTTCAAATATATACAACCGTTAAACAAACCATTTTAAACATGAAATACAAGAAATAGGTTATGCCTTGAAAATCATAGTTTGAAAGTAATAGGTTTACTTGCATTTATTTAAAAATTATCTTCAATAAATGTTATTTAAAGTTTTTTAAGTTATTTGCTGTTTTTTTAATATCCTAAAATATTTTTCGTGATTTGTTGTAGTTTAAAAATTGATTATGTGCCTTATTTATCATAACTTTTGTTTCATGTATTGTAATTTTCATACCAATAAATAGCCATAGCCATGTTGCCTATAAGGCTAAGCCCTGACATGCAATTAATCAGTTCTGCAACAGTTTGATCCGCGATTGTCTAAACCGCGCTCACATACACTGAAGTAAATCAGGAAGGAGTCACATGTATGCAAGCACACAAGCTACCTACTTAATATTTTTTTGTTTCAACGTGGATTTCTACGGGTTAGCTAAATTGTGTGTTCTTGAATTGGTAAAGAGGACGAAATTCAAACCTATACGACACTAAACAGTTGTACGAAGTCGCGCAATCAGTTGCCCGAATTTACAGTAGCATGGGAGCGTGTTGTCATATAAACCAATGGTAATGACTCCTGCAACCAAATTGTTGCACAACTGATAATTGCGTGTCAGCGACCAGCCTAAACCGATTTACTGGCATAATGAAATTAAATGAAAACAGATTAATCGGCAAATAAACCCATACTGGGTATTACCGATTAATCACTACATTTCTATTTCAAATTCAAAATAAAATCGTTACAAATTGTAAAGTAGGGGAGAGCGGGGAAGTAACACGGGTAGGTTGTAACAGTGCCTATAGTTTCTTTAATTGTTGTTATATGTCGCCCTTAGCGCTTGTGCAATGTTCATTTACATTCAACTCCCTACCTACATTGCCAGCTTTCATCTGTCATAGAGGTCAAGTTTTTGCCAGCCAGAGTCACTATTTTCCGCCTAAAAGTTAATGCGTTGTGGAACAAAAAAATTACCTTAATTATTATGTTCTAAATTTTGTCGGCTATTGGTGGATGCAATACAATTTGATGTTGGAATCGTGGTTAATTGTGGATTCCCTTCAATTTAATTTGTGTACACTTGGGGTCAAAAGTAACAGTGTTTACAACCAACCCCAATCAATGTTTACACTTGCAAATGTTCACTCTTAGCACATAATTGGTGGTTTTCTTCGTAGATGAATGAGAACATACAAAACTTGTCGGATTAATTTTCCAATTTGTTATATCTTTTTGTTTCACATTTTTGAATATTGATAATTTTGTGATGTGTATCTTGGAATCAAATATTAATTTTGTTGATCAATAGGTACTAATATATTTACCCACTACTTATGAGCTCTGTAAATGATTTTGCTGTTACATTTTACCCCGGTTATCGTTACTTTTAGCCCGAACGGTGAGGTTGGAAGTAACAGCTGTCTTACTTCAGAAAAACAAAATTCTCGCATATGCTTTACGAAACATGAAATAAATATCTTGAAAGACGAAGACAAATGTCCAATCTATCATTTAATCAATTTGAATGTAAAAAACTTGTTGCACTCTATAAGAAATTAAATAAAAACAAAAAGATGTTACTTTCATCCCCGGTCTCCTCTACTAACAGCAAAAAGTCTTAACTGTGTGTCGATTTCTATTCTAAAAATAGTAAAACAACGCCCCATGAAAAAGTTAATTTTAAAATCATGCCATTGTCTTTGCAAGTGCTGTTTTCATCCAAGTTTTTTTTTTTTTTTAAATTATAAAATAGTGTATGTTGTTATGAAATGTTTGTTGTAATTACAGAAA
This sequence comes from Elmis aenea, assembly GCA_947652605.1. NCBI lineage: Eukaryota > Metazoa > Arthropoda > Insecta > Coleoptera > Elmidae > Elmis > Elmis aenea. Next base: position 44,807,631 of record OX393581.1, read on the forward strand.
TATAGGTAACAATTTAATACCTTATTTTAATGGCGTAATCTCTTTATTTTATTAATCTTACCTAAATTTTCGCCGTTTTTGTAGTATCATTATTTCGTTTCCACATTGGTCCGTACAGTGCCACTTAAACACAAAGGCTCTGAGCATAATTTGTTTGAATAGCTTATGGAAATTATAAAAGTACAAGTTTTTTTGTACCCATTTACGAATGTTAATTATACTAACCGATTATAATTTACTTTATTCCCACGCTCACTAGACAAATAAAGAAATATAACTCAGTCCCGTTTTATTTTTTAACCTTTATACATTATAATCAGATCATTTATTGGCTGAATTGTGAATTTTATATTATGTGTACTTGTGCAATAAGAATTCCCTGGACATATTCGGATAATGGCGAACATTCTTATGGAATGTATAAATATCGCTTTTGTTTGGAAAGCTTATTAATCATAAATGTTAATTAAATGCGGGATAGTAATACCAATTTCGCAATTAAGAGCTAAATTAAATGAATTTTTTCTAAATACATAAATTGCGACGGGTTTCTGTGCGAGCGTGGCGTTGAAGTCTCTCTTTAAAATTCAACGCGTATTAATTTTTAAAAGAAACTTCGCAATTATTAGGCGAGCAACATGAAATGCTCCCGCTGGTTGCTCATTCACAATTAAAATACTTTGTAAAAGGACGTATTATAATTTAAAATACCTTAAATTGGGGTACAGTTATCTGATTTTGAGTGTTATGACCGCCTACTCTGCCATACACCGTTACCATACCTTGTTCAGGTGGAAACAAAACAACAACAGGTAGAATAAAGCCTGCTTTATTATACAGTATTCATCCCCACAGATTACTTATAAATCAAACCGAGGTTAAATAATTTAACTGTTAAAAAAATAATTAAAAGTTACGTAATTTTTTCACGTACATTTTCTTAATAAAAAAACCATAAAACTTACCCCCTTCAACATTTAAAAACGCAGTATTTATCACCATTTATTGTAGCCGTCTTCATTTTTTTCTTACAAGAAAAGAACCATTATCGCCCAATTATGAATGGAGCTCTAATTGCTAATAACACATCTATCGCATGGTAGACTTTATTTTGCTTAAACTAACCGTAATTAAAATTAGAACCCCGTAGTTTTATAGTCAGGTAAATTTCAAAAATTATAATCACGTACGCCTTGTGATTAGGGAATATATAATTGCTTGTTATAATTACAGGGAGCGAATCACAGAGGCAGGTATATACCCTAACTTAACGAATTTGGTGTGGTTTTTCGAAAAGGTTCGCTTTTAAATGCATTATTAATTTTTACAGCCAATTTTTGAACTAGAAATTTGACCGTATGTAAAAAATTTAACTTGTGAAAATTAGGATAAACCGTTCCAAAAGTTATAGTTTTTTAGCTCTTGCCTAACTAGCTGTCAAAGAAATGCTATAAATATCCTGTCTGAAAATGAAGTCCTGAATATTAAATAAAATAATTGTAGAGTATTGTTTCTTTATTTTTAAAAGTAATGTGAAATCCGAAATTTTATAAAACGCTTAGGCATTTTGTAAAAACCCGTCAAAACGAGCAAATTATGACTTGCCTCTTAATCTCATACGTAGATATGTTTTCATACAAAAAAAAAGCTTTAACTAACCTTTAACCTGACCCTTATTCGTTTGGTCAGTAATATAGGGTGAGGTGTTAAAGGTTAGTTAAACTTTTTTTTTAAATAAATTTTTAAAATAAGGCGTATAGGTTTGTTTTCATTAAAAACAGTTATGCGGCATTTTATTCTTTACCTAGACAAAACACGAGATTCTCGTTTTGCCGGTTTTCATAAAATGCCTAGGCGTTTTATAAAATTCTGGATTTCACATTATGCCCATGACTAGTGTTTCTTCTGGAGAATTCTTTTTCGAGAAATTATCAAGAAAAAGTAATTTTTTTGGTTTCTCATTTCTCGACTTTTTCTCGAGAAAAAAAATTATATATAAATATGGATTTTTAGTGGCATAATAGTGGAAATTGTGCCGATTAACTGTTCTGGTTGACAGTTCATACAAATTGTTTTGAATTTTCAAAGGCTACTAGCGATATTTTAGGTAAAATACTCATAATCATAAGAAACGAAATAACTTCAAAAATATTATATTTAGACATAAAACATGCTTAACAACTTTGAAAGATAATTAAATTTTTTACAAGAAAATGTAAAAAAATATAGGGTGTTCCATTAAAAAAAAAAGATTTATATGCGTTTAAAGTTTAGCAAAATGGACCGAGTATAACGAACACCCTGTATATTATTTTAAAAATGTAACTAGTCAACAATCACTATGACACTATTGTCTAATAAATTACCAGAGTAAATTGCTCTGGTGTTCGTTCTTATGATAATAAATATAAATATTTTTATAACGGTCTGCATCTGTCAAAATTTTCAAAAAAACGTTAATAACTCCAAAACGGTTCATTTTAGACATAAACAACCTATAATATTTTTGAAAGAGAATATAATTTTACATCCGAAAATTACAAAATATACAGGGTGTTATGTATAAAAAAACAATGTTTGGTATCAGAGCGCAAAAACAAAACACTGTGTATAGTTGAAAATAATTTTAGGTTATGTAGTAAATGATTACAAACAACTTTTGTATTGAAATTTTTCTAATATTATTGCTAATAACAGAGCTATCGAATAATTCGTCTTTTACTGGGATACCCTGTTTGTATATTTCTATAGTACCTGTGAGGAAGGATAAAATAGAGTACATCCGAAATATTAGGATGTAAAGAAGAGTTTTCTTTAATTGCCAAAATTTATTGACCATTTGTCCCGATAAAAAGTTGTGTATATTACAATATATCCATTTTGTGAACCAGTATTTCACGTATCTACTTGGCATAGGCCCGATTGCATATAAGTTGAACCTGGTGTTAACCCCAGGATTAAACCACGTTATATCTAGATTGGCGCTGATATTGCCTATTTTTAGAGATTAACTTGTGTTTTAACACCAAAGTTACTTTGTGCAATCGTGCTTATTTCACGAATTCGGCAAGGTCACTGATTCGGCGTTACATGTACATATAATGTCATTATTTACTAATCGCTATTAGCAGTTTTTGGCTTACAATTAGACTTAAGCCACAACATTAGCCATTATTTAACAAATCAAAATTTTTATTTATCGAATCTACAAAATTTAAATATTTCTCAAAACTTTGCTTTTGGAAACTCAAGAATAGTAATACCACCTTAGCTTAGTTTGAAGCCAAAAATTAATTAAATTTAAAATTGTACAAGCAAAATATAAATAAAATAATTTAGAAATATTTTATTTGTAGCAAAACACCAAAAACCAGGTTCAACCCTTCGCGTTTGTCGATTTACAATTTTAAACATTTGGTCGTTTCCTCGTTTCTATATTCTTAATTTATGATTTTTAACTGATTTCTAACACTAAATTATCATTCTTATGACATATTTAATTTATTTATATAAGCTAATTTGAACTTTACACGTCTGAACAGCTGTTAAGAAGATTTTTGAATCTAATGCGTTTATAATAACAAGTCCGTTCATTAACTTTAGCGGGACACAATGTGTATGATATGGTATTAAGTTAACAGAATCATTATTGCGTTGTAATTTTAATATTGAAATTAACACGAACTCATCAAGTTTATGTTCTGACCTGATTTTTAATTACGATAAAACGCAGAGTTGTAATCTTTGAGCAAATATAAATTTCCATTTTTATTACGCGTAACACATTTTACAGCTGTTATTATCCCAGCTAACGTCCATACACACATTATGAACGAACAAATTTCACGATACTGGACGTAAGTTAACACTGAAAAAGTAGTTTTGCATACAATTACGGGGTAATTATATCACACACCTGATTGTATAACAGAGATTGCACGAAAAAAATTACGAGTGATGCTTACAATAATTGCCAAGTAGATTCTTATTAGTTATTTATGTTATTCTGTTGGTGCTTTATTGTATGTCACGGAAGTGTTAACAAATAAACTGCTACGTCAGATTAGCTTACTGAATGAATTTATTTTGCTTTAAAAATAGTAAATATGTGAGACTAGTATAAAAATGTATTCGTATTTTGGAAGCAACATTCTTACATTTTGCATGATCCTTGTTTTTTTTTAAATTATTTCAAAAAACAGTTTTAAAAAAGTTAAAAAAGCTTCATTCTGTTTTCATCTTTCTCAAATGTACAGTCAGGGCCGGCCACAGGAGGGGAATAACAGCGGATGCAAGGCATCCGGGACCCATAAAAAAGAAACAAAAATGCAAAACAAAACAACAACAAAAAGGGAAAAATTTTAATGCAGTTAAAAAGACCAGTCTCTTTGAACGAAATTTGGTTATTTACGTTGGTTAATATTTTATTTTTTTGTGTAATTATTTAAGTCTGTTTTATCGTAGAGAAATTTGCGGGTGTCCCAAAAAATTACTTGCACCTGTACCTCTATACAGGGTGGTTCACTTTTTAGTAGCAAGACCTAACAGTCGATAGAAAAACTTCTTTTAAAGCGAATATTCCATATCAACATGGGTCCACAAACGCTTCATTTTAAAGATACAGGGTGTTGAAATTTTCGAAAAAATATCGATAATGTTTAACCGTTTCTCAACCAATATATATATTTAAACCAAATTTGGTATATACAGCACCACCTTACAGGTTACCACAATTACACAAAAATCTACTGGTTGAGAAACGGTTAAACATTATCGTTATTTTTTCGAAAATTTCAACACCCTGTATCTCTAAAATGAAGCGTTTTTGACTGTCCTGCTACTAAAAAGTGGACCACCCTGTATACATCAAAAAGGGGGGGCATTTATAATGAAGTTGTCTCTTTAAACGAAATTTGGTTATTTTTTTATTTTATTTGATTAGTAGGTATTTTATTTTTCGTAAAACTATGTTAAGACTTTTTTATAGTTGAGAAGTTTTTGGGGTGCCCCGAAAAATTACTTGCGGCCCTGAGTACAATAGAAAATGTTTTAAATGTCGAAATAGACAGTTGAAACTGTCTGTGAAAAACGATGTTTCAATAATATATTTCTTGCAAAAAACGTAAATTATTTTACAACAATGTTCATTTCGATAATTTTTTTAATGAAGATTTGTAAATAAATAACCTCAATAATATTATAGTAGCATGTTTTAAGTTCATTCAACAATTTTAATGTTAGTTACGTGTGTTCGCCAACGACTCATACATGTTTTTTGCGGTAATGGCATTATTAACTTATTTATGTTGTTTTTGTACGGAGAAAGTGTACACAGCGATTGAAATATAAACAATATTGACGATATTGTTAATGAATATCGGCATTTTAATTCTTATGCACGACATTTGGACTCACAACCCGGCAAATATGTGTCCGTTTTAATTACAACGATGGAATAATAATAAAATTAACGAATCACAGGTGCACTTCCGCTCTTCAGCGTCATGCAATGGTACTTCGAACCCTCATATGAACCAGGTATGGGTTGAGCGAGCGTAAACTTGCGGTATATGAACTAAAAATATGTATTTTATTCATTTCCTAACTCGTTTTAAACTGATTGTGTTATTATAATTTGAATAGGAGTTATCTAGCCTTAGTGCAACTGTATTTTTTTAAGTACATTTTCCGACGTAGGCGTTCATCAATGGATCTAATTTAATGTTGCAATAAACTAGATTATGTAATGAACTATTTGCTTTCGTCAATTATATACTATGATGCCGATTTAAAATGTATTTCCAGTCGTCGAAGCCGAGTGGCGATAGATAGCAAAGCTGTTAAAAGCACCCTTTTGTGACTAAGCTTGCTTCGGGCATTTTAGTTCAAAACAAAACTTTTTGACTTCAAACACTTGCCCTAACCTTTGCTGAACGGTTCGGTAATGCTTTTGGGCAAGCAGCGACTGGTATTTTCTGAAACAATTGGGTAATTGTTAACTAACACTACTACTATTTTATAATGTGATAAAAAGTGTATAGAAATTAGAATCCATTCAAATTTGTCTTTTTTTGAAAAGGAAAATGTTTATTTAAATAAACAGTTTCGTTTAGAAAAGTGCGCCTTATTTTATTTATATTTTCTTTACAAGTAATAAAGTATTTAAAAAAGAAAGGTCAGAAATTGGTTATTTTTTTTACTCTAACTGCATTATGCAAATTATACACTCATTAAACAAAATTGTGTTTTAGCAAGTTAATAATTGTATGAATTCATGTCAGTAACGATATAATTGTATAAATTAACCCTTTGAACCCCAGTGGAACCACAAATATTATAATTATTTCTCGGCTGCCTTGCAGTCGAGGGATAACTTACTAATGTGAAATTATTTTTACCCCTTCAAACGCTTAATTTTTTTTAAATTTGCTTTTTAATAACTCACTAGTATTTCAAGCAATTTATATATAAAAAAACGCTTCAAAATTTGATAAAAACCAATTCAAATAGATTTTTAAAACTTATTACATGTCCATTCTTGAATACAGCATTGGAACTTTCCTAAGATATAATAATTTTTGAATCTTAAAATATTTTTAACTGAATGTATGAAAATTTTGATAGGTATTCGCACAATGCCTAGCAGTGACAAAACACAAATACATATACCTACCGTAAAATATCGAATACCTAAATATTTAAGGGACTTTTGCTGTTACAAAAAAAAGGGTCATTTTCATGTGACGTTGCTTATCTTGATTAAAAAAATATATTGCAAAATATAGAACACATTTAAACTGGAAACTTAAAAATGTCGAGTGTGACCATAGCCTTCTTTAGTAACTATAGAAGGCTGTGGTGTGACCCGAGATGGGAGTACGGATGAATAACACTGATGTCGCGTCACACCCGACATAGGAGTTCTAAGGGTTAAATACTGGAGTTTAATTTAAACTGTTATAAAAAATAGTTCATATTTAAGTACTTTATTTTAAACAACAATAATCTTAAAATTACCATTTCTAATTCTAAAACGTTCAAATACGAATTGTAAGATACACAGTAACTTCAAAATATGGATAATTTAAATCTGGTTGCTTCTGCTGGGCCAACCACTCATGTCGGTATTTGAGCTCCAAAACCTTAACTGATTTTGATAAAATTAATCGATAAAGACACGATGAGTTTAATTTATTAATAAAAGCGTTTTTGTGGATATTTTTTTTAATCTACACTTTCTTCTGAAACCAAAGCTGTGCGTCCAAAAATTATGTAAATGAACCTCGCTGGTCACTAGACCATCGTCAACGGACGGAATTTCCAAAAGTAGAACTGTACTGTTTTTGTTAATATAACCGGATGTTCAGCTTAAAATACTATAAAAAATATTTTTAACATAGCTACGGTAATGAAGTACAGTACCTATTCATAATAAAATTTAAGATTACTAAGATATTTAAATGAAGTTTAGACTAATTTATGCAGTTTTTCACCTTGTGTTGTACGATAATTCAAAGAAAAATTTGTTGATAAGTTTCTGGAGCATGTAATGTCTGTATTAAATAAATCTTAGTCATTTTCAAGATTGTTGGCATTTCTTGTCCATTGTTTCATAAGTAGGAGATTTATTACCGGCGAAAAATTCGCAAAGAAAATGCAAATTTCCTGGTGATATAGAATTTTAAAATTATCACAGTTTATTTACGTATTTCGTCTTAAAAAGAGCGTGTTAAAAACAGTCGTGAGAGTCGGATATGAATCAGACTAGACGTGCTCTAGCGGTATTCATTTAATCCTTCCGATATAATTTCAACTCACAAGTTTCGCTATCACACGGCATCAAGTGATATGAATCTGTCTGTGCATGTTCGTCGGATTTTGATCCTAATTATGCATACTCTGGAAATTAAGCACTGTAGGAATATGTAAATGCCTTTAATATAACTGCCTTGCTTAAGTGAGCTTAATATTCGTCATAAATAAGTTCCCAAACAATGTTTGCTCTGATCGCGAGATTGTGCGCAATTTATACGTTTCGATGCACTATACTCATAGTTAAAATATTAGATAATAAATCACTTCAGAATTGGGGCGGACTCGTTCTAAACGTAATTACGCTGCCAAACAAGGCGATACTTACTTGCCATATGTGTAAACCGTATACTGGGCTTGAGATTCGTATGCTAATTAAACGATAGTTTATTCAAACAATATTAAACATAGGAAACAAAACAAGTTTTTCAAAAATTTTAAATAAAAGGTTTGTTCCAAGCTTCCAGCAGTGCATTTTGTACTAATTCACGAACTGGTTCATGAATTGGTTTATGCCCATGCGTCATGGACCGCTTAACCGGCATGCCTAACTGTAAATGACATATTTTTTTACGACCACTAATGTAAATGACTATTGCTGTACAGAATGGTCCGAATTCGATGGGATTACATGGGTATCTCGCTTAATATGCAAGATAGGGAAACGGTTAAATTACCAAAAATGTGCAGTTTTTTTTTTGGACAAAATCATAAACAGTTTCAAAATTATTCTATCCCATTCAATCCCAAATCTGACTCTCGCCATCTTATAGCAAACAAAATCTTCAAAAATGTTTTCTTTTGGAATTTTTGTGTATTAGCAACGATAGCTGAGATATTTGAATTTAAAAATTCGCGCGTGGATATTTAACATTTCAGAACTGCTTTAACTTAATAACGGTTTCAAAACGCGCTAAAATGACCTTTTATAAATTAAAAATAGGATCTTATTAGCTTAAGTCTACCGCAAACAAAAGTTGCTTAAAAGAAAAATAATATTTAAAGAGTTTGTTTACCAAAAGTAATACATATTTTTTTATGAAGTTTTAAAGTTTATTAACCAGTAAAATATGTGTATAATACGCATTATTATTGGAGTTTTTTTTTACCTTGAATTCATAGAAATTATTATGAAAATTTCGTGCAACTTTACAGTGTAGTCATCATCATGCAAGCGACCTTTTATCTCTATTACGATAGAACGGTTGTCATTAGAAGCACATAATATTTTTTGTGGTTGGCTTGAGTAGCCTAACCTAAGTAGGTCCTAAGCTTATAATTTTATGTTTTATGGGGGCCCCGTCATGAAACAAAGAATAATGAATTCCTAGAACACAAATTAGTTATGTTTTGAAACACATTGGCGGCTTCCCATTGTTAACTATCTATCGAAAATTAAAATATGTATACGTGCATAACGGTTAAGAGTGTCGAAACTGACCGCTAATTGGTTAATTACCGCGTTGGTACATTATGCGAGTCCAAAATTAGTAAAAGATATCAAAAGTCGGTCGGTCGACTTTGAACACAACTCATAATAATTACAGACTAAATTAATTAGGATATGCGGTTAATTCCATAAAATTCTAATATCATTTGTTTTATTATAATTGCATCTCGGAAAATTAGAATCTGGATCTAATTATAATATATTTTAATTTTTAATGTATCGCTATCGTGTGCAGCTGAAGCAATTTAAGAAATTAACTAAAGTACTGTTGGGATCTCGGAAACTTAGCGCGTGAAATAATTCATAACACGTTTTTTCTAAATCAGTTTTTAATTCATTCCCTTTTTTTTTGCAAATACAGCGTGCCTCCAAAATACCGTCCCATCAGCTTATACTTTAAATAAATAGACTTTAGGTGATCTTCTACTTAGAAAAAAGCTCCACATTACTGTGACATTCAACTTTTAATTTATTTAAAATCTAATCAGTAAGCAACAAATTTACGCTAGATATTTTTTAGATTTGTTCCAGCCACACTATGTACGATCTGACTAACGATCAGCTGTATGCGCAGTATCGATATCGCGTTACAGCACCGTCTATGGCCGCATTCCACTCAAGCACCGTGCAAGTGCACGGTACACTTATTGTATGTGTACGGTACACAATGAATGGAACGGTCGGTGTAGCAAAGTGCATGTGTAACGTTTACGTATTTATACTTAACCTCAAAATTTTCAGTTTATGATTGCAGTGAACTATTTTGCAGTTGAAACATTGATTATTATATTATATTTTTAGGATTTTAGGACATTACCGTGCAAGTGTAATCCATTTTTCTCACACCACTGTCAATCATATGAAAATTTGAGGTTATGTTAGTTCAGTTCTACAAGTGCCCGGCATAATTTTTAAGTACACTTTAGGAGTAGTTGTCGTACCGCCGTGCATGTGCACAGATTGATGGAACACTGGCAGTACATGTACCGATGTGCACGGTGCTTGAGTGGAATGCGGCCTATGATAGTACATCGGACGGTTAAAACAGTACATGAACGAAGGCAAGAACTAGCGCTGGGATTTGCACACGTGTGCGCTGTTCTTAAATAACGTGAGCTCTGGTTCGCTGCTAGTACTGCTTTCTTAAAATGTTTACACTTGCGATGCTTAAATTTCTATGAACACAATAGAAACAATAGTATATTACATAGCAAGAGTTATAAGAAGCATATTAGGCACGAGTTTAGAGTTCCGCACGGAGCCGCGTAGATATTAGGTAAAACACAAGGGAATTATAAAATTGACTAAATAATAATTAAAATTTCTACTCCAATTGTTACAATTTGACACAATTTAAGCCAGATTATACCTAATACAAAATAATAAAACAACATACGCAGAGTTGGAACAGTTGATAAAATACTGTAACACTTTACATTTTAAAAATCTGACACTTCCTGCACTAAATAATTAAACATTAATTGCAACACCTTAACAATACGGTTTACTTGAATCTCTTACAAATTAAATAGTTTTTTATAGCTTCTTTTCCGGAAAACTGTTTAATTTGACTCCGAGCACTTGCTTTAGCTCATATATGTATTAGATGTTTATATTACGATCATAAAAACGCTGTTAATTCAAGAATTTTTTGCCTTTTAGTTTAACAACGCAATCGCCACATCAAAAATGTTAGTATTTTTTAGTAATTTGTTATAATTTAGACTAGTGTAAGTTTTACTACTATCCGTTTGCATATCTAAATCTTTAATTCTTTTAACAAAGCATGTACACATTAGCAATATAATTTGATGTTCCTTATAGGAATGCGTAACGCATTACGATTAAACACGGAGATATAGTATTTACCGTTTTGCATTTTAAGACATTTTCATGTTATTATCCATTATTAAAAAATTAATGTGTTTTTAATTTTTTCTATATTGTTTTAACTCAAATGCAACACTGAATTTATTACAACGAGCAGTAAGAAATATTTCTATACAGTACTTTTTTGGAATGTAGTCAGTTGATGATCGATATATTATTTGTTAACGATGAAGAGTACTGAATGAATGAAATGTGGATAGCGTTAAACTAAAAGTAGCCAGTGACTTATACAGTGTGTCCAAAAGGTATGGAATATGCTATGTATCTCAGTAAAGATCCACTTTAAGGTAAAATGTTTTGAATAAAAGTTGTTTGGTACTTAGTTTCCCACCATAAGACAATTTTTTTTTCCCGAATAACAAAAGCGGAATGAAAAAATTGCATTTTTTTAAATGACAGGATACACCTATATTTTATACATTAATAGAGAATTTTTTTCATTTTTTAATGATAGGGTCACCTTAAAAATAAAGTTCATGCTAAGATGCCGGAGAATATCGAAAATTTAAAAGATCGTATTAGTATTAAAAGGAGAGATGAGGTCTATTACACCTGAAATGGTTGGGAATGTTATTAACGAGTTTAAAAACCGAGCTTATCATTGCCAAGCTGTAAATGGTTCACAGTTTGAACACTGTTGTAGATTTCGTCAAAAAATTTAGTTCTTATGATGTTTTTGTTACTAACTTCTAAACAATTACAATAATTTGAGAGTATTTTTTGGGTTTTTCTCAAAAAGTTGCTTAAGTAAGGTTCTAAAGTTTTGCATCATTGAAAAGAGAAAAAAATCTTTATCAAATGAGTATAATATATCTAGGGGTACATTGTCATTTAAAAAAGTTCAATTGTTTTTCATTGCGCTTTTGTTATTCGAAAAAATAGAATTTAAATTTTGTCTTATGGTGGAAAACAAGTACCAAACAACTTTTATTCAAAACATTTTTTTTTAAGGTGGATATTGACTGAGACATATAGCATATTCCATACTTTTTAGACACACTGTATAAATATTTTTTGTTGTCACATTTTTATATTCAACATTCTTAATCGGGTCCTCTTGTCAACGTGTATTTTCCTAGTTCTTGATAATGTTTCTTCATCCCAGCCTACCATTGCATTGGCTAACTGTGGCACATATCTCCAGCTGACTCCTTTTTCTTCTAGTCTATGTCTCACTTAGTTTTTCCATTTTATTCTTGGTGCTCTTTTACTTCTTTTTTCCTTCGTTTTCCATCCCATTTTTGATATCCCAGCCATCTTAATTGGTTTGTCTCCATCTTTTTCTATGTCTTTCACTTCCAAGCTTTTTCTGATTTTCTCGTTGCTTATCTTATGAATTAGTCTACATCCTTCTATGCTTCATTCTTCTCAAAATTCTCCTGCCCTGCGTCTGCGTCCTTGTTTTTGCTTTTCTATTAGTGCCCAAATTTCTTAACTATAAGTAAGAAATGGTACGTACGCTGCATTAAAAACTCGTGTCTTGGTTTTTTTGACATCTTATCAATCATTTATTGTTGGCGTGGGAAAATTTTGTCGTTGCAGCTTCACCACTTTACTTTCTCTCGATATCTTCCAAAGCTTTTTCCTTGCGACTTTATCAAAGGCTTTGGTCAAATCAATAAAACATAAGTACAGCGTCTTTCAATGTCCATTGTTTTTTCACCTAACTGTCTTAACGTAAAAATCAGGTCTAAAGCCGCATTGTGCCTTATCCAAATTTCTTTCAAAATGTTTTCTTAATCTCTCTCAATTTGTTTCATATAATTTTTCTGCAACACTTGGAGTGATGTGCTTCTATATTTTTGCATTTTTACTATCGCCAGCTTCTTCTTCTTTTTCTCCTTTTGCCTTTTCAGGCGTCGGAGAGTGGTTTCGTGTCCATTTCTACCATGCTCTGCTATCTGCTGCTAGTGTTTTCATTTCTTCTACTGTTTTTCCTTTTTGTAACCCTATTTCCCTTATTTGCTCTGTCCATCTTCTTCTTGGTCTCCCTCTTTGTTTTTTGCTGGCTTTCCAATTTCCATTATCGCTCTATCCAACTCTGCTTTAGTTATTTCTTGTTCATACTCTTGCTAGTTTGCTTTGTGCATCTCCTCCAGTTGCTCTTCTTCCTCATGATTTATCATATTGTGATTTTCCAATAACTCCTTGAAACAATTTTCCCATCTTTAATAATTTCTTTCTCTGCTGTAAGTATTTTTCCTTCTTATCCATTATTTGTTTTGACGTATGGTTTTCTCTTTTCTTCATTTTTTTAATACTTAGTATAAAAGCTCATGCTTGCTGGTGTAGTGTTCTTCAAAAAAATTTCCAAAGTCATTCCAATTGTTTATTTTTGCTTTTAACACAATCCATTAGGATTATCATCAAAATTCTTGGTTTTTCGTGCATTATTAAATTTTATTGTATTTGAAATTTGAGATAACAACCTCAGTTTCAATTCTCATTGCGTTTTATAGTATTTGCATGATTTTAATACTCAAAGCGTTTAATATTTTATTTTTTGTAAGTCGCTAGGCAGATTTACAGCGCGGGAAAAATTTGAATATTTTTGTAATAACAGTTTTCGTTGCTAAAATGTTTTAATTGCTCGTTTATACTTTTGCGTTTTTAACAGTCTAGTGAAACCGTTACAATTTCTTCTACATTTATGTCTCACACAAATGATTCTGCTAGCTCTTTTTAAAAAAGCGTTTAATAAAACTCCAATTAACAGACGATCGTTTGCTCGTCATTCGATTAAATGTTTTAAGGGAAAAAAATAACAACAGAAGCAACGGTAAATCCTGGAGCAATTACATCTTGTAAAAGTGGCCACGTACTATTGGCTCTTTTATTAATACAATGACTCCTTCCTCAACAACATCTGTACCACAGGTTATTCGTCATAATGACACGTTAAAATTGTTTAAAATATGATTATTATGAAAACGAGCCGCACGAAATTGTATTGGTTTCTCGAAAAAAAAATATGGCTACTAAGTATTTTGCGAGAAGCAATTAGTTGAGGCCAACAGTTGCACGAACTACAAAGGCCAACAATAACTGAGTTTTATGAAAAATGCAGCCGAATGTGTGGAGTCCGATGACGTATTTAAATCTAATAACTTTTACTGAGACAAAAGCGGCTTACTACACAAAGTAATTTGATTTTATTGCGGCCACCGAAATTTCGAATTAGTCATACATAATTTAGACAATCAAATTCTACGTACGTTCCCAGGAGAAACGAACGGTCAAACACAAAAAGATTGAAATTCGTTGTCAATTTAGTTATTAATTTCCATTACATATCACGAACGACTTCCTTAAAACACGCCGGTACTGTTTAAACCTGTTATGTACAGGGTGGTCCGTCGGTAGTTTAAATCCTGCTTAACTACCATCGCGTTATGTTTTTATCTTTATTTACAAGATAGCAATTTAACGACTGTTTTATAACACGAAATTGTATAATAAGAAAGAAAATTAGTTTCACTATCTTCAGCTATTTATCTAATTTAATTGTGCGTTTATTATACCAGAGCTAAAATATATTCTATAAAAGACGAAAATTTTTAATTAATTCTGATTCTGATAATTGGGAAAAATGTAAATTTAAAAAAGGCGAAAGAAGTTTTTCTGCATCTGTCCACAAAATCAGTTGTTTCCGATCAATTATTATGCTGGAAAATACATCTTTACTGGCCTAGACCAGAAAGTAATTGGTGGCCATGGTAATGAATTGATTTGCGCTGTCAAATAAGCGCCATTATAACCTCCAAGCCAGTTTTCACCTGTAGTTTGTTAAGTTATTGTTTAATTATGGATGGTGACGATAGTGATTGTGGAATCAGTGGGACGCAGAAAAAATATTGCACGTAGCATACCCGTAAAGTGTCTTTACTGGACTCGTATGCTTCCAGGACTCGCCTACGTCCAGGCTTGTTACGTAAATTACTATTACATTTGGCAATTAAGTAAGATTATTGTTATGTAAATATAAAATTTTTGTTTCATTCTGCAATTAATTTTATGTTGGTAGTTTAATGATCCTTCTTTCTTTCTAATAAAAATATCATAATATGAAGCGTGGCATTGGCTAAGTATTAAATTTTATATCTCAAAAATAGGGCAAATGAATACGACACTGCACATATGCTTAGACTTTCAAAATTCGCAATCATTATTGCCTAATTTTATACCGCTTTTTTGTGTTGTTATTTTTTTAACCTTAACGATTTTTTTTTACGAAAAATGTTACACAATTTCGTTTATATCATTTGTTTATCTTCAGTTTTGCTTAAAATGTTTATTGGTGGCAACAGTCTGTTACGGATTTTCTAATTTATTTAATCAGTTAGGATTCAACAAAAAAAAATTTATTTTAAAATGCGGTAACAATTTTTTTATTGCTTTGGAAACAGTTGTCATCGCTATGAATTTTTTTTATATAATAAGTAGGTACATAAATGCATTATTAGTCACACATATTTATTAACTGAAAAACAACTAATATTGGTTACTTCAAACATTAAATTAAATTAAAGGATAGTTAAAGAATGTTTTAACTACATCAGATAGATGAAATTTTTTAAAATCTTGTCAGAAATCTTTATTTTGTAAAATTCTTTGATCATAGAAGTTTTAATTTTCAAACCGAATAATATAATATTTTTCATCCTCATCACACTTGTCAATTGACACTGGCAATTGTAGTATTATTTGTGACAATAAATTATAGCAACAACAGACACCGGTAAGTTTTTGACGAGATTAAAAAATTTTAAGTTTTTGTTTAATATATCTATGATACTCTTTTTACATCTTTAATCTCTAATGATGAAATATACAGGGTGGTCCACTATTGGGATCTCGTAAACGGTAATAGTTACAAGGAAGTTTAAATTAGACAAATTGTTTCTCTTTCTAAGACCTGTTCAGTGATTCTTTAATGTTTTTAAAACCATGGCACGCTAGATAATAAACAATAATCAAAATGGGATTTTTTTTTTAAATGTTTATAACTCGGTTTTAGTTGATGGTACAAAAATAATCTGGGGTAAAAGTTGTAGATTTTTTACGCACTGTTAAATATAAACATTCATTTGTATCAACATTGTTTAACATCTTAGATAAATTACTAACTTGCATTTTTTTAAAATGGAAACCATAGTTGGCAAAAACTTCATGAAAAAGGCTTTTTTCCCTCTTTTCAATAATATAGGTAAGGTTTAATGTATTTTTTTTTAATATTTAGGCTCAAAACAAATACAACTCGTCAAAAAGTCCCTATGAATCTATAGAGTGCCATGAATAATTTAAACAATATCGAAACCAATGAATGTTTTCATTTTACATTGCGTAAAAAAAATCTATAACTTTCCCCAAAAATATTTTTGTACCATCAAGTAAGTATAACCGAGTTATTAGATAACGATTAAAAAAAATGCCCATTTTGATTTTTGTTTATTATCTAGCGTGCCATGGAACATCTCTAAAACATTAAAGCATTACTGAATAGCTCTCAGAAAGGGGAACAATTTGTCTAATTTAAACTTCTTTGTAGCTCTTACAGTTAACGAGATCCCAATAGTGGCTCTTATATGTTGACCACCCTTTATAAGATAACAGATCATTCAAAATAACAAAATGATTCAGTTTTGAAATTAAGTTGACAACTTTTTTTATTAAGTGGAATGTCTCTTTATCTAAATTTCTGTTGGTTACTGAGGATTCGTGCAGCTAATAATAGTTTCGTGGCTTTAGCTAGTATCGTGCAAATTTATTCTCCAACTGCCTCGATCATACTGATAATAAACAAATTACAAGCTGCTAAGTTGGGACTCAATGAGATTGGATTATGTCTGCGTCTAACTTGTTTGTTTGGTTTGACGATATATGAACGAATCATCTGCCGAGTTGGCTTCATTGAATTGAATCGCCCATCTCTAATGATTCTCGCAGAATCCATGGATGTTTTTATAGTTGTTGAAATGTTGGTGAATTTTGTTGATGTATTGTGGTAATTGTGAATTTCAATATCTTTTATTGTATCAGAGTCTCACTAATCATTACTTATAGTGCATGCAAGAGTTTTTTGCACTCATAATTACAAGGTGCATCCAAGTTTGCATGCAGATTATAATAAATTATTTCATTTGCACACTGTTTGCATCAGGGAAGACATTGATAGTAAATTATTAGAGTTCCGTGAATATTTATGAGGAATTCATGGTTTGTGTAACAAAACCAAAAATGTTTGTGTTTACGTTTCGTTACAGTCCGTCTCTAAATAAATAATTTCGTTGTTCTAATTGAAATTTCGGATAATTACGCCGGCAGGGAAGTGTGAAAAAATACATCAGTTCTAAGTTGAACTCGGATTTTAAATCAGTAATTACCATGTCAGGCTTTATGAATAATGTCTTTAAAAATCGCACGCTGACTGCACTTGCAAATCATAAATATATAGGTATCTTTGCATAATTAAGTTCTGCACTTAACTTATTTCTTTAACAATATAATTAAATGAGTATTACCCCAGTTCGACGCACAGTTAATAAGCTGTTCATATTTTGAATTAAATTAAACCTTTCTACTCGGCTATAATTAGGGATTTTATCTGCCTAAATTTAAATAATATTCCACATTTATTCGAGTTAATAAGTGTTCGGTTAAATTGAGAGAAATTGGATTTGTTCAATAAGTCGCCCGCCCACTATTCTTCTTCAGAAGCGGGCGGCTTCTTCTGTAACTGAAATCAAAGCCAACGTGGTAAAACACGTGTATTTATAATCATAAACCAATATTTATATCTGAAGATGATTTTATTATGAGACCGACGCAGTGTTCTCAATAGGGGGCGCTCTAATCATTAGTTCAGTGGGCTGCCTCGTATATCAAACAGGTAGAGGCCAGTGTTTCACAGACCGACGATAAAGTAATCTTTATGAATACCTTCGGTTATGTTATAAGCAAATATATCTCGTTATTGATTTATAATAACAACTCTACAGCGTTTTCAAATTTTATCGCTTAATCTGAAGCGTCAAAAACTTCCTATACGTACAATTTGTAGGCTAATTCATACCATTTATAGTACAAACGTTAGATCTTTTCGGATATGGCTAATAATATGGTGTTTATTGCTTTAAAAAAAAACTTCGTAGATTCAACAGTTGTTATTTTTTACTGTTAGCCAGGTACATCTTTAATACGTATTTATAATTTTTAACAAACAGTTCAAAAGTTCGTGGTTCTTTTCAATTGCAAGCAAGTATAAAACGAATTTAACACTGCATAACTTATCGTGTCGTTATAGTATTGGGTTGTCAAATTATCTATGAAATTGCAAGAACTACAAAAAACGTTGCAAATTCATTACTTTTTTCATGACGTATAATCAGGGCCTTTTAGAGTAAATGCGACAATGTTTTTGAGGCCCTTCAAAATTAAAAACTATGAGGGAAAATATAAAATGTTTATGGTCCTTCGATGATATACAGTGTGTCCAAAAGGTATGGAATATGCAAATGCCCCGGCCTCACAGTTTTAGGGACCTTAATTTGTAACTTGATCTGTTAGAAAAAATAAACATAATATTTATGTAATTGAAATAACAGTTTTATAACATACTACAGTGTGTCCAAAAGGTATGGAATATGCTATATATCTCAGTAAATATCCACTTTAGGAAAAAATGTTTTAAATAAAAGTTGTTTGGTACTTAGTTTCCCACCATAACACCAAATTTAAATTTTTTTTTCGAATAACAAAAGCGCAATGAAAAACAATTGAATTTTTTTAAATGGCAATGTACTGTATTATACTCATTTGACAGTGAATTTGTTTCTCTTTTCAATGACGCAAAACGTTAGTACCCATACTTAAGCAACTTTTTGAGAATAACGCAAACATTATTTTAATTGATTAGTATTTATTTCTAACAAAAACATCATAAGAACTAAAATTTTTTGACAAAATCTACAATAAGTGTTTAAACTGTGAACCATTTACAGCTTGGCAATGATAAACTCGGTTTTTAAACCCGTTTATAACATTTCCAACCATTTCAGGTGTAATTTCTCTAATACGATCTTTTAAATTTTCGATATTCTCCGGCCTCTTAGCATAGACTAAATTTTTAAGATGACCCCATTATTGAAAAGAGAAAAAAGTTCTCTATCAAATGAGTATAATATAGGGGTACCTTGCCATTTAAAAAAATTCAATTGTTTTTCATTGCGCTTTTGTTATTCGAAAAAAATATATAAAAATTTTGTCTTATGGTGCAAAACTAAGTACCAAACAACTTTTCTTCAAAATATTTTTTCCTAAAGTGGATATTTACTGAGATATATAGCATATTCCATTCCTTTTGGACACACTATAATATTATGTTTTAAAGCTTTTATTTCAACTACATAAATATTATGTATTTTTTTCCTATCAGATCAAATTATTGTTTTTTTTTTAAATGCATGTATGATTAATTTACAGTCTATTCTTTATGAACAATAAGTAAATTGTTGTGGCTTTAATTTAACGTAAAGGATAAGCTTGTCCAGTGGCAACAATCCGTTTAAATTTACTTAAATAAATTTATTATTGGAAACATAGGTTAAATTTTTACTAAAAACGATTGGGCAAATCTAGAGGTTTATGCCTCTTTAGTCTTTTAGTTTGTCGAGTGTTCACTAATAACTTTGCTGCTAAAAGGTTGGGATGATGAGACAATCTTTCTTGATATTTGGCACTAAAACTTTAGATCACATTTTGCACTGAGCACATATGAAGATCTCGCTGTATAACTTCATTAGTAACATACCATGGTGCGTTGGTTATTGTTCTTAAAGTTTTGGCCTGAAGTCGTTGTAAGATTTTTATGTTAGAGTTACTGCTTGAACCCCACAGTTGTATTCCGAACGTCCATATTGGCTTTAATATCGTTTTATAGATTAGGAGTTTGTTATCGATCGACAGTTGTGAGTTTCTGCCAATAAGCCAGTACAACTTTCTAAATTGCACTTTTTTTTTTTTTAATTGAAGCCCCTAAAATTATGAGGCCTGGGGCATTCGCCCCTTTCTGATAAGGCCTGCGTATAATTACGGTGACCATAAGTCCTTTATTATAAAGGACAGTCTTTTGTTTCAAAACGATGTCCTTTAGATTTATTTATTTTTTGAAAACTCAATTTTCTCCTTAGTTTAAGTTAAGTGGGTGGTAATAAATTAATTGGTGTTTGTTTTGCCGGTCACATATGCAACAATTGTATAAGTATTGGTGTGAAGTCCTTCCAGTCAAGTTAATATCGAAGTTATAACAGTAAAAATATATTATTGCTTTTATGTCTATTCTATACGTTGAAAATTTTAAGGAAATTTATGATGATACGTTCAGTATCAAAAACTACTAGGGACTAGGGTACAGTAAAGCTAGAAGGTTGACTCTATTGCCGTGTTTGTAAAGGATTTTGAAACTGTTTGTGCCTCTCAAAATATACTTCTTAGTAGAGCAGGATATATGTCCCGCAAATCTCGAAACCTTTTTTTAATTATCTCTTCGCTGATGCATGCTTTTTGCCCCATTGTCAAGCTTCAACTTTTTGTAAACACGTACTGAAAATTGTATCTCAGAATGTTTCAATGTGCGCAACTTTCGTTACTGTAAAAGAATTTAAACTTCAATTGTCTGAACGTAAAAGACAAAAGTTTATACCCATGAATAATAAAAATTGTTTCACAATTGGAAAAAAACACTTATCAGAATACAAAATTTAAAGAATTTGTGCAATCATTTTATTAAACTTGCATTGATTGTCTACTTAAATTAGTGGGAAGGATAATGCTTTTCAAGAAATGCTTGAAATTGACAGAATTCTTTGAAATGAAATCCCGTTTGGTCCAAAGTAAAACAACATTATTTTCCGTTTTTTTTTAATGAAATTTGTTATATCTAAAGAAAAATTACACAAATGGCAGCAAAGTTTAAAAACCTTTGAACAAAAATTTGTTGCAATATTATATAAAGTATAATTTAGTAAATTAGATATCATTGTATTTGTTTACCTGGAATTGTGCCAATCAAAACTCTGTTTTGGAAAAAAATCCTGATATTCAAAAAAGTGTTGCTCCAGAAATTGGGTAATTTATTAACTAAATTACAAAAGCATGATTAAATAGTGGACTTTGATAAATAATGGTCTGATTTTATTGCCCTTAGACACGATATTGTGCCAAAAGAATGTGAGATGCAGATTTTAAATTTATGTACCATGGTGTTTTACATGGGGTTTTGCACGTATAGGTTACATGTTTGATATATTGCAAATTAGGTTAAGTGCTGACTTATTTATTAGACCAAACAGCGCTCGATTCACTAAAACAGAAGATATTTATATTAGATTCAAAACAACTATGATGTTAATGTTTAAAAACAACGAACGTCGATTTTAACTTTGATACCAACGTGTTTCTCGATGTTTGAAACAAAATCTTGAATAAAAATTGTTTTTTAATACTACGTGGCTTTAAGTTGGCCTAAATGTAAGTTATATTACGTAAATTTTACCTTGAATAAATTTGTTTTTAATTTTTACGTGCGAGCGGAGAAGCAATTCCTTCGTTAGCAATTTATTTATAACTAAGTTAGTGTTGGTGCAAGGAAAACGCCAACTCAATAAGTGATCTAAAATGCAGTTACACTTCGAGCAATCCCTCTACTAGGCAGTAATAAAACTTCAATAATTGATTGTTACTTGGCCTCAAGTAGCCGCACTTGCAATTAATAAAACGTTTTGCTTGAAGGCCTTTACAAATTTTCAGATAACAAAATTTGTTTCAAAATTTTTTACAACACAAAATAACAATAATAAAATAGTATATTACAAAAAAAGAGTTGTAAGAAGCATATTACGCACGAGTGGAGAAGTTGCGTGTTTCCACAAGCGTGTAATTGCTTTACAACTCGTGTTATGTAGCTTACTTTTTCTACGATCACATAATACATACGATTTTACCGGTTTTTTGGCTAATATACACATGTAATTACGTTGTCTTGTCAATTTTGACGTAAGCCTACTTTGACATTTCTAGACAAGTGTGCGTTTTGCTTACCGTGCGTTATAACTCACTTACTAGGCATGCAGGAAGTGTTTGACGCGAGCCTACTTTGGTAATTTCTAAAAACACTGTGCTTTTTGCTTACAAAACAAAAATGTACTTTACATTAATATTTACCACCTCTTGTTAAATCACAGAAGAATAAACAGCAATTTTGCACAGAAGAGAGAAATTGCAATTCGAATGATCTTAAAAAGAGTTCAGTATTCGTAAATATGAGTTTTGTTTTTTACATACTTCTCATGCAATATTTCCTTGTCAATAATTATTTATTCTTCTACTAGTCTTATTTAATTGGTGTTTGTTTCATTTCGTGTCTACCTAAATTTCTAATTCGCATCTTACTCTTTCGTAGTAGGTTATTATTTACATGTGATTTTGTTTTTAAACAGTTGCTAGTGCTGTGTACATTGCAATAAATTTCTTTCTTGACTTTAAATATAGGATATGTGTAATAATAGTACTGTAAATTCATGTAAACAGACAGGCACTGCTGAATAATTATATTAACTCGTAATTTTTGTGAAACAAACGTGCATTTGGTAATTCCAATCCTGCCTGACGTTCAATTTTTTTTTCAGATTGCAATTGTTTATTGCGTTTTCAGTTTCCCTTGAGCTACGGACGGACAGTATCCATACAATATAACTTAGTTTTAATAACATACCTAACCACTGTCGACCATAATACTAGTCTCTATATCAAGCTATGCTAATTGTAAGCTGGCCGTGGCTAGAGTACGATACTCCGGAGCCAATACTATACTGTAGCATGCGATATGATTAATCAGTATTTCTTCTTGATCTCTTTGTGAATACCGACGCATGTATTACTTATTAATCGATCTTCAGTCAGTTTTAACGTGCAGTTTAGGTTCTGTTGCGTGGGAATTTTTGTATTGTATTGTTATAAATTACGGCTTATCTCCGTGCGTACTTTATGTACTAATATCGCACCACAAAAAGGAAAGGCGGATCGGCACGATTTTATTAAATTAATTAAATAATTTGACTAGTTGATGAGATACCAATTTCCCATGTTTTTCATCGGCCCAATCTCTTAGATGACTTATATTAATAGTTTACGTTATGGATATATTATAATAATTAATTGAAGGAGGTCGCTTTTGAAGAAGTTCATTAGCGGCGAATTTAGGCAAGATTTATCGCCGCTTTCGGTATTTTTCAGACAGCGTCTTTTAAATTTATAAGTGGTTTTTTATTGCTTTAATATAGTCCCTCTTTACCGATTTGTGATAGACGGAATAAAACAATACTTAAATTATTCTAATTTTTTCTCTATCGAAATCGAAAGTAAAATACAGTCAAAATTTAGTTTTGTATATAAAACCGTACAGCTTACAACTTTGTTCACCAAAACTAGGCTTCCAAACTCGTTAAATCCTTCTTACACTAAAGGTGTTCAATTAATATAAAACGTGTTGAATTAAATTTTTAGGCACGATCAAAGGTTGTAATCCTAACATAAAAAAATAATGCATTACATATTATTAACGAGGTGATAAGAAAATCAATATCTTGTGAAATGAAGTAATAAATTTTCTATTTATACCAAAATAATGATAGGCTGTGACTCCAAATTCTATTAACCCACAGTGAGTGTTAATACCTTAAACTTAGATTAGTCGAACTGAAAAAGTAGTGCAGTTAAATTTTATTTTAACGGATTAATTCAGGGAAGAGAGTGCCTGTAAAATTCAAATTTGAAAATTTCCAAATGTATGTAAAATATTTGCTTTGCAATAAACAAATATTTCATTAAAAATTACTAGTTTGAACCACAAGAAATGTGTTATTACATTAACAATTAAAAATTTAGCTACATGCAAGTATACAGGGTGATTCACAAAGGAGGGCCACTATTGGGATCTCGTAAACGGTAAGAGCTACAAAGAAGTTTAAATTAGACTTTTTTTTCTATTCAGTGCTGCTTTAATCTTTTAAAAAAGTTCCATGGCACGCTAGATAATAAACAAAAATTAAAATGGGCATTTTTTTAAATCGTTAATAACTCGGTTACACTTGATGGTACAAAAATATTTTTGAAAAGAAAGTTGTAAATGTCTTTACACACTGCAAAATGAAAACATTCATGTGTTTAATATTGTTGAAATCTTAGATAAATTACAAACTTGCATTTTTTTTTTAATGATAACCATGCTTGGTTATGAGCTCATGAAAAAGTATGTTTTTTCCTCTTTTTAATTATATAAGGTATTTATTTATTCTGATATTTAAGCTCAAACAAATAAAATTCATCAAAAAGTTCCTGTGAAGCTATAGAGTGCCATGAATTTAAACAATATTGAAACAAATGAATGTTTTCACTTTACAGTGCGTAGAAAAATCTACAACTTTTTTCCAAAAATAATTTTGTACGATCAAGTATAACCGAGTTATTAACGATTTAAAAAAAATACCCATTTTGATTGTTGTTAATCATCTAGAGTGCAATAGAACATTTTAAAACATAAAGGTATTACTGAATAGGTCTCACAAAGGGGAACAATTTGTCCGATTTAAGCTTCTTTGTAGCTCCTACGGTTTAAGAAATGTATCAATCAGGGCATGAAACCGGTTTTAAAAAACTGTTTAACACTTATTTTTTGTCCGTATAAGTGATTTTTAACCGAAACCGAAACAGTTATTTTTAATAGCAAAACAAACGGTAACCTTTAACCAAAATAATTAAAAACCGGTTTTTTAACATATTTTTTTAATAAAAATTACTTTAAAAATACAAAATCTGTACCTGTTAAATGCGATTAGTTAACCAAAAGGTATTACTGAACGCTTGATATTAAAAAATTATATATAGATAATATCTTTTCTTACTTTGCATTCCTAATCTAAATAATGTCAAAAACCGGTTTATAAATTATATCGATTTTAACACAAAACCGGTTTTTTTACGAAAAACCGGTTCCTAAACAAAAACCGTTATAAAAATAAAGTTCCCGATTTTGGTTAACGGTTAACCAAATATTTTTTTTTTGTTTCGAGCCCTTTGGTAACAATACATGAATGAATATTAAAATTCGTTAGGAACAATAAAAACCGCCGGAGTTATTACAATAAAGTCGATATTTTACCAAAGCAACTAGGAATAATACCGAGAGAACCGGTTAATCCGAAATCCGTTAAATTGAGGTTTTAAAGTATTAGCAGTTTGCAAAAACTGCTGCAAAATTAAACAGCGTTTCTCAGTAATTTTGTTATTCTTCGAATGGTCAACGTGCATTATTTTTTTTTAATGTCTATTTGTAAATATAAAAATTGAGTAGAATAAGATTTTATCTTGATTAATGATTAAACTGATATTATAGTGCCATGTCCATGTGCATATTATCAGAAACTCAAGGACACCAATGGGTGAACTTTAGAATTTAAGTTTTTAGTTCTAAGATCTGAAAAATAAATTAATGGTTGGTCTCTTTATAGACCAGTTTTCATATTTGAGAACGCTACAAGCGTGGATTATAAAAAAAAAGATTAAACTTTCTTAAGTTTGTTCTACATGAAAGAAACGTGATGGGGTTGAATTACTTGGTATTGGAAAGTTGTAAAATTTATTGGTTATGTCAGCTTGTAGACTTCAAAATTATCTCTTTGTAAAAACTTTAAACTAAAGATTAATCAAACCCCAGAGAGAGTTTAAAATAAAGCTTAACCAACAAATATCTGGGGTTTAAACGTTATTTTAAACAGAGTTCTTAAAATTGCAATATTATCAGTTTTTGGTATTTATAAAATTATGATTCTGTAAGTATTATAAATTGTTATTACTCTTGTTTAAACTTGCGCTTGTGTTCCGTAGACTCCATAATATTCATTTTCATTCTGTTCAACTTCTTCGCATGCTTCTACAGATTTTTGGATCAGAATTGAAAATAAAACTATCCTTTAAGAGCGTATAAAATCGAAGCTAAAATTGGCGAGAAATTTCCAATTTTCCAATAAGGTTAGGTAAAATTCTCTTTAGTCCAGGGAACTTTTACAGCCCCGTTGCAATATAAGGCACGATACGTACTCGGCGGAGTTGCTGTTTCGTGTAAATACAACGGATTAGGTCATATCGCATCGTTGTAAGAAATATTTACTCTGTTTCGTCGTAAATAAAAGAAAATTAATTCTAAAATAAGTAATAAAAGCTAAATTTAGGTCAGGGTTGTTAAACACGCAGGCTTTTCTGAACAAATACGCTTGTTCTATAAAATATATAATAAGACCCAGCAGCAATGTAATGAGATAAAGAATTGCTTTTTTTTTGGAAAACCGGTAGGTAACTAGACATACCTTATTTAATTCGGCCGTTGTAGTAACTGCTAGTTATAATAGATAATATTTTAAATATAGAACTTTTGCGTCTAAAAACTAACAGTTATTCACCCTTGCTTTGCCCAAATATCTTTAAAAAAGTGTACGTTAAAATTTGGAAAATTGCCAGACAAATTTTATTTAGCAAAATTCTTCAACTTAACGAAATAGTTAAAAAGACTCTTTTTTTTTTTTTTTTTTTAGTTTAAATAATGTTACCATCTAGTCTTAGATAATAAGTAACTTAGTTCTATTCCTAATATACTATAAAAAAGTTAAGATGTAAGTCACCCATTGGCGTCTCTTATCTGTTCTAGCATTTGGCACTCTTATCTTGTGCACTAACACAAACACTGTAAAGACTCAAATGATCATTTAGCCATCCTCAGTACAGCCATACCAGGGCCGGCGCAAGGGTATATGGCGCCCCTAGGCAAAGAAAATTTGGGCGCCCTCATATATTGTCTAAATGTGCGTAGGTGTTTATATACAGGGTGATTTATAAATATTGCGAAAAACTTCGGGAGGTAGGTAATTCCTTATCAAAAATTAGAGGAAGATTTTGTATATTTTTTTTCCCAAAACGTCTTCTTTCGGAGTTACAACCCCATAAAAAATAACAGTGAAATTAGGTTTTCATTTTGTTCCTCAAATTTAGAAAAATGTAGAAAAATCGCTTTTGGCAGATGTTTTTTACTTATAAAAAGGTTTTTCACAGTAATATTTTTAATGATCTTCCACCTTCTCAAGGGGTTGAAAAAGTGCGACCCCTGCTGGATTTTTTATCAGATCTTTTTGGAGAGTAGAAATTTTGAAAGCTTCATTTATGTAGAATTTTTCCTAATTCTTTCATTTTTCCCGCAATAACCTACAATTTTTGAGTATATGAGTGTATGATAAAATAAGTGAATATGCACCATCAAATATTCTAAAATAAAACGATTCATTTTGGTGTTTACCATGGTTTGTACATATTTAGTAAAAGTGACCAGCGTTTTCGTGTTTATTTTGTGGTGTATGTTCACTTTTTTTGTCGTTCAAAAACTGTAGCTTCTGCGGGAACAATTAAGGAATAAAAAAATGTTTCTAAATAAATGAAGATTTCAAAGAAAATTTCTTAAATTGCAAAATTTCACACCTCCAAAAAATTTTCATAAAAAAACCAACAGGGGTTGCACTTTTCTGCGCCTTGTGAAGGTAGGAGATCATTGAAAATATTACTATGGGAAATTTTTTAATAAATAAAACACATTAAACAAATGTCATTCTCCTACATTTCTCCAAATTTGAGAAATAAAATATAAAATTACTTTTACCATTTCCTTTAGGAGGTGTAACTCTAAAAGAAGACGTTTTCGGACAAATTAAAAAAAAAAAACTTAATATTTATGAATCAGGGGCATATTTATAAATATATTACACCGTTATAGACATTTAATTTTTTTAAAATTAAATAACGTTAATACATTTGTATACAAATATCATATGAAGTTTACCTTACCCTGTTTAATGAGGAAATCTGGCGCCCCCAAAACCTGTCGTGTTTAGAAACAACTATTAGAAGCTGTATTGCATGACAGGGTCATTGGACCTTTCTCTTTTGCTGAATCTACCATTTCAACAAACTTGTATCTAGACATGCTGGAAGCTGGAACACTACGCTGTGCCCCAGCTGGAGAAGTTTCATCCATAACATAGTCTTTCAAGATGGGGCTCCTCCACACTGGGGCTTATGTGTCCGTCAGTTTTTGAATGAAACCTTTCCGAACAGATGGAGTGGAAGAGATGGGCCAACACCCTGGCCTCCGCGTTCACCGGCCTTAACCCCCCTCGACTTTTTTCTCTGGGGATATGTCAAGTACAAAGTGTACCGTACACCGGTCCACGATTTACACACACTAAAAGCAAGGATTACCGAAGCAATCGCATCTGTAACACTGGAGATGCTTCTAAACACGCGGCGTGAAATTGAATATTGTTTAGATGTTCTCCGAGCGACAGAAGGAGCCCATGTCGAGAATTACTGAACTCCGTATGTGTGTGAATAAAACCTTCTAGACATATACTAGTAGTGTGCCAAAAACTATTTTTCAAGTTTATTCACATTGAGTGTAATGAATATTTATAATCAGGGGAAGACTTTATGCTCACCCGGTATATCACATGAATTGTTTCCTTTTTAATCAGGAAATTTGGCGCCCCTAGGCAATAACCTAGACTGGCCTAATGGTAAAACCGGCCCTGCGGCCATACAACGATAAAAAATTCCATTTAAATTTGAGAAAATGCAGTCTTTGTACTTATAACTTCGGAAAAATCGAAAAAATAAGCTTATGCAATCAGCTTCATACACTCATTAATTAGAGATGTTAAGTAACAAATATTAACCATCAATTTAAAATAATCCCTATTAAGTGCAACTAGGTAATAAATTTGCATCATTTTTAAAACATCCTTTCAAACGTATAACAAATCTAGTCCCGCTTGTATTTACAAGCATCGCCGACGCTGATTTAAGATGATCTAATATTGTTATTTTTCTTTTGTATCGAAAATCCGTTTTTAAGAGCTCTCTACGTCGAATATGCAGCAACAGAAGTAGTCGGGCAACCTTAGAATTTTGTAATTTCAATTTGAAAATGGAATGGAATTCATTCGATTACCTACCAATACTATAGCCTTTATCAACCCTCTAACCAACCAATCATTTCAAGCTCTGTGCAACGGAGATAGCATCTCCCCATGCTAAAAAACTATCAAAGAATGGCTGATCAATGATTGTGTTTGTATTATAGAGAATGAATCTCGGCATAATGGATATGTCGTCACCTCTCTGACCTACAACAGTTGTTAGCAAAATTTCGGTTTTTGTATTAAATTACAAAATATCAAATACCCATAACTACAACGCTCAATGCCCTGTGCGATTGTTGTTTAACTGCTGGGGATGTTTGCAAAATCAAAAGAATTTTTTAGCGGAATAATTATTGGAAGTCTTAGTAATTTTTCTTTAAATATTAGTTCTTAAATATTTTAATAGATGTTGCTTGGAATTGCTCAATTTATTTCAGTTGAATTCTCGCCGCGGCTTGGCAATAAGATAAAAATAGTAGGTGCAGAGATATAAAAGCGTCCTCTAAACGTTAAAAGTTAAGCTTAACGGAGATCTAAATTGTCCTCCATTAAAAAGGTCAAAACATCTCCTTTGCCCTCGTATTGAAATAGAATTTATTTGGCTGCAAATATATATCTAGGGGTAAAATTCAATTACCAACTTGTATGAGTATCGGGGGGTCGGTCAGTAGAATCGTAGGCGTGCTTCTCGCTCTAGCCACAGCACTTCAGTCTTGCCAACAAGACAATTCAATTACTAGCTCTATTTCTGCGGGTAGTTAGTGTGAGGCATGGGTTGGCAACTCTATCCGTGAGTTATAATGGACTAGGCAAGGTTTAAATCAAGGTGCAATCGGCGTAGTAGGTTTTCCTTCGACCTCGTAAGGTTAATGTGGTCGCAGACTATTAGCGCCGCGGTTTATTTCCTACTAAAGCACTTCAGCCGGACATATATCTATTGATTGTTGCTACCCCTAACTGCACCGTCAAACATTTCAATTAATTACTGGCTATGGCCACTAACATAAAAATTTTACAGTGAAGAGAGCCAATAAACATTTTCACATAGATATTTAAAGTAGCGAAAGTAATGGAACGTAAAAACGCAGTAGGTACTCATAACGTAACTTTTTTGTTAAAAGTATAAATGCTTGTGCCTTTCATTTGCAAACTGTGCCAAAAACGTTTAGTTTAAAAATTAATTTTAAACGTTAAAGACGTTGCATGACCAAACGGCCAAACTTAAGGAGCATGTTCCTTGAGTCAATTTAAGCAAAAAAAAATTAAATAAACCATAGTCCAAAACTCGATGGTTATCGAGTTATAGACCTTCAAAGTTTACAAAAAAAAGGTCAATTTCAAAATAAAAAGGTATGAAATACCGCTTTTATCTTCTAAAACAGGGATTCCCAACCCTGTGCCCGCGGGCGCATGTGCGCCCTCGGATCAATTTGCACGCGCCCGATACAAAGTGTTAAAATAACGGGGAACAAACAATAAAATCTTAAAAGTAGGGAAATAAAAAGTTGCTTTAGTTTTTAAAATCCCCACCCCACCTGTAATACTACGACATTTCGACATTGCTATCTAGTTTTACACTACGATACCAACATAAACTTGGTTGTTTTTTTTCGGTCTTAAGTTAGAGGGCATCAATCATTTTCGATCACCCGATATACCGCATGTATGTACAGCGTGGTCCAAATTCGATGGGATTACATGGGTATCTGGCTTAATATTCAATATAGAGAAACGGTTAAATTACCAAAAATGTTCAATTTTTTGGAACAAACTCAGAACAGTTGTCAAATATATTCTATCATTTCCTGTTTTTTTGTTTTGTTTTTGTTTTCAAAGGCTACTTTTTGTTTTTCATTTAAAAAAAATATTAAAAACCTTTGTAACTTGCGTTTTAATAAAAATAAATACATCAACTCTTATATATTTGGAACGGGAAAAAAATAAGAAATTTAAATAGGTAATGGCCAACTATCGTTTCTTTTTAAAAAAAAAGGTAAGTTTGTATCATAACTTTTTAACGGCAAGTGCAAAAAATTTATTTTGAATCATTTTAAAATCTACATAAAAACATCCAAAAATAATATTAATAATCTTTTTCGATACTTGCAACAATAAAAGAGATATGACACATTGTAAATATAAGAAAAAACAGTTTTTTTCAAATAACTCAAAAACCGGAAATGATAAAATATTTTTGAACACGGTTCTGAGTTTGTCCCAAAAATCTGCACATTTTTGGTAATTTAACCGTTTTTCTATCTTGCCTATTAAGCGAGATACGCCTGCAATCCCATCGAATTTGGACCACTCTGTACATAACACTTGACTTTTTTTTATTCAACTTGCGCCCATCAATCGCGATTGCGCCCGCGCCACAATAAGGTTGGGAACCCCTGTTCTAAAATATTGATTTAACAAAAAAATGTTTTTTTGTCAAAGATGCTTCGCGCTTTATAGTATACTCGATAAAATAACTAAGTTAGTTGCCATAGCAAATAAACCGTAAAAAACAAAACAAAATCGAGTATACCATAAAGCGCAAAAAATATAGCGATGCATCTTTTATAAAAACATTTTTTTTGTTAAAGCAATATTTTAGAAGATAAAAGCGGTATTTCATACTTTTTTATGTTAAAATTGACAATTTTTTATAAACTTTAAAGGTCCATAACTCGATAACCATCGAGTTTTGGACTATGGTTTATAATTCAGGGCTGCGGAGTCGGTAAAAAAAAAAGTCGACTCCGACTCCGACTCCAACAAAATTAAATACTAATTGTAAGACATTTTATGATGTGTAATATGTATAAGAAAAAAAAAGAAATATAAAAAAATTATTTAAAATTTGAGCTTAAATTTTGCGGCAAAGTTTATATAACATTTTTTGCTTAAATTTACTCAAGGAACATGCTCTTTAAGTTTGGCCGCTTGGTCATGCAACACCCTGTATTCTCTCAAAGCTTTAAATTTAATTTTACACCAATCAGCACTATCCCTAGTTTATTATTTTTAAAACAGAACTAAACAAGGTGCTATTGAAAGAAAAAATGTAAAATAAAGAAGTACTGTTCCGTTAAAGTTAAATATGGCAAATGCTTCAATTATAAAATAAATAAGCAATTTATTTTGAAGACTTTCGCGACCAATGTTAATTTTGAAGAGTTGTTATTCGGATTGAAACTTGCATTGAAAGTTTCCTTATAACTACGACGTCCATATTTTCTTAGAGAAAATAAAGGACAAACAGAGCGTACGGACGGAAACCTACGTAAAAAAAAAACTACAAAACTTACTTTTTCTCAGTGGTTTTAAGGACGGAACGTAAAAATTTAATTTAAAAGCATTAACCACGTTAGTAACAAAAATAAAAATCTTTTTATACACACCACTAATATAATGAATATTTAATAAATACTTAATAACAATTTACATTTTAATTTTAATGATATTTTTGGGAGAAAAGTATTGTTTAACAGGTTATTTTTATGTTTTTATGTAATCATAAAATTCTACACATTCATATTATAATTACATTTGGTGTAAATGCAAGCAGTATTTTGACTCTCAATTAATTTTTTGTTATTAACACAAATTTTATTTATGATAAAAAAGACCCCTTTAGTATTTTTTTTTCTACTTTGGACCAAACGGAATATCATTTAAAAGGATCCGATCAATTTTAACTTGATTTAAGCAGGTAACCAATACAAGATCAATAAAATTATTGCACAAATTCTTTAAATGATTTTGTATTTTGATAGTGATCTTATTCCAATCGTGAAATGAATTCTTTACATTCATGGGTAAAAACGTTTGTGTTTTATGTTCAGACAATTCAAGATTCAAGTTTAATTTTTAGCTTAAAGAATACGTAGTGTTTTGATTGCTAAAATACATATTAAAAAAAAAAAAAAGTTTAGTTTCTTTTACAGTAACGAAAGTTACGCACATTGAAATATTCTAAGACACAGTTTACTGAATGTGTTTGTAAAATGTTGAAGCTTTAACAATGGGATAAAAACCATACTTCAGCAAAGGGATTATTAAAAAAGTTTTAAAGAATTGCAGGTTATTTCTCATGCTCTAAAAAGTATATTTAGAGCCGCAAACAATTTTAAAATTCTTCATAAAGACAGTAATAAAGTTAGCCACTTTAACCTCATAGTTTTTGATACTAAACACATTTCGTCACAAATTTCCAACTCATGAATAGATATAAAAGTATGAATAATTTTTTACTGTTATAACTTCAATATAAACTGGACTAGAAGATATTTTATACCAATACAATTGTTCCATATGTGGCTGGCACTATGAAACTAATTTATGTATTTTTGCACATTTTTTTAAATAAACGACAAAACTGAGTTTTTAAAAAATAAATAAATCCTATCGCTTTGAAGTAAAGTACTGTCCTGTATAATGAAGGACGTGTGGTCACTGTCCTTATAACCGATTTTATCGTCCTCTTTTGTAAGAGATATTTTCAGGGTACATTAATAAGTAAAAACCATTAAATCAACCCTGAAGATGTCCCTTACAAAAGAGAACGAAACGTCGGTTATAAGTACACTTTCACAGCGGTTCTAACCCTACAATTATTTCTACAAAATAAGCAATCTACTGACGATTAATTGGCCCAGAATTTTTACAAGATATCTTCGCAAAAAAAATGATTTGTAGTTAAACTGATTTATATTTTATGTTTATAGCTTATGTTTTTATGTTACGTATTTTAACAATTTACACTGACAATGCAACGCCCTACAGAACTTTTCATATTAAATGCTCTCTCTTAGCACAAATAAATGTATAGCTGCGGTTTTAAACGCAAACTTGCAAGTACTTGTCCTCAATTTAATGCATGTGTTAATTGGTTGAATTCGAAACGTAAATTGAGCGGAAAGCAATTTTTTACGATGCCACAGATAATCCATTTTATTACACCATTCAATTAAAAGTTGTTGCACATTGAAGAGCCAAGCGCTTAAGCAAGACAAGCAAGATTCGCACCGAAATTGAAAGTGAATTTTAGTCTGAACATAAAGGAACGTTCTTGGATCTTGCTTCAGGCGTTCGGTAATTTAAAACCCAAATCTGTCAACACGGTGGTAGGTTTTGCAGGTATTTATGTTTGAAGCGTTATCAGCGTCTTTTAAAAACGTGCACCAAAATTCTTCTCAGTGATGCAGAGCACAAAAGATGTTATCAAAAATGTTGGACATGCGTGTTCTACCATTAAATTAATATCTTGCATGTTAACACGTGCATTTTTTTAATATGATGTGTTAAAAACATATTGTTAAGGCTGTTGTTTAATATTTTGAATCAGCTTAAGATAGTTTTCATAATTATAGCTTGTAACAAAGGCAAATAATTACTGCTTGTATTTTAAACAGAAGTAAACCTCGTGTATTTTGTAATTAAAAAACAGACAGATGTATTCTATATACTGATGCTTCATAGTTCTTTGTGCTAAAATAATTTCCAAACTGTAATAATTATTACATAGGTCTTGCAATACTGTTGAATGTGCGAGGATGATTAATAACTGGTTCAATTTTTCATGTCGGCTTGGTAGACAACTAATTAACTAACTTACAGAATAAATGCGTGCATAGCAATTTGTGATATCTGCTTATTAATTTAGAGCATTTTTTGTACTAAATTAGGTCAAGGAGTAACTTAATAAAACGAAATTTAAACAGGCACCGACGTTACCCAATCAAATAATAAGTGACAACAGAATGTGGAAAGGCTCAACATTCAAAATGTTGTGTTGGTCAGGTACTTTTCTCTTATTTATGCCCCTTTTATCTTTTTTATAATTCATATTTTCTTTTCTAAAAGTACCATTTCTTCAGAACCCAATTTTGCTTCTATTAACATGTCAATCATAGGAATATGTTCGAAAATTTGAGCTACCTGTGCCCCTCACTGTGCATTCTTTCGATATTTGGCGAGTACCGGACGTTATAATTAAGAAAATTAATCATTTAAAGATTGTGGTATCGTGACTTGTTTTTGTTGCGTTCGTTATCAAGCGACGACCCGGAGTACTTAGTTTTTGATTAAAATTGTTGACGTTAAAAATAGTGAAGCTAGGAGTAATTTATCTATAAGCAATTTTTCATATTTTGACAGCTCCACGACAACTAGGCGATTAATATTGTATTACCGAAGTTATTTTGGTAAAACAAATGAACGGAAAGAAAACAAAAAACAGTCATTTTGGTTGTAAATATAATTATTACGGGTGACATTTTGTTTTTATCGTAGCGAATAACGTTTGTCATTTGTTTTTTAAACACTAACAACTTGGCATCTTGCATTTGTTTTTACAAGTGAATGTTTACCTTTTCGCCACTTGTTTTTTAAATAAATTAGTAAATATTAAAACCTATAAGTTTTCAGTGATTGTAAAAATTTGTTGAGATAGATAGCGCTACATGTACCTTTCGATAAAAGTTTATTAGTAGAATAGGAAGTCAATAAAAAAATTGGTTATCTTGGTCGCTGTTTAAGTAAAATTTGCACAGCGATTATTTCTGTTTTATTAAAATATTCATGTGTATATATCCGTTATACACATATCAAACGTAATGAAAAATGAGCTAACGTTTTTTTTTACCTTAAATTAATCCGTAAAGTCTCCATGGCCAAAAGAAATCTCTTTTGTTCTCTTTACCGTTTTTTTTTTCTTCCATTACTATCTGATTTCTTCGTACTAAAGAAAAATCGTTAAAAAATGACGCGACATTTAACCGTCATATGTTTTTTAACACTTGTGGTTTTCAGTTGTTTATTCAAAATGGAAGCCAACGGTTTTTTACAGCCATTTTCTTAATAGTTGTTAAACTGCGCACCCTGATAATGTATCAAAATAACGTATTTTAAACCTTTTAACGTTTTTTCTCTTAGAAATCGTGATTGTAACATATTCTAGAAGCAAGTTTTGCTGTTTTTGAAATACCGTTAGCGGTTAGTATGACAATGGATCAAGTATCAAAAGTTTTTTCCACCGCAAATTTCGTTTTTTAAGACATTAACTACAAAAGATGACAGCCTCCGTAAATTTTTAGGGTTTAATGGTGATATTTGAACTTTTTTTGAGGCGAACCCTTGAGAAATTCCGTTGCAGATTCCGTAAAAACCGTTTTTTATAAAAGACGGATTTGGGTCAAAATCACCACTTTTTTGATTCCCCTCATATTCGGTTTTTTAGGGTAAAGTGCTCCTTTATTCAAAGCCATTGCGATTTTACCTACTTGTCAGGTTTCTATGGCTTAAAAAATAGGGTGCAAATAGTTTTTTTGTGAAGCGAAGATGAATTTTAAAAAGATCTTTTTGTGTTAAAATCGTGGGAATGTGTTTTTTTTTATAATGCTCGTTCGTATATGGCCGTCTTGCTCGTTTCTTTTTTGAATTAGGAACGAGTTTTTTTAAACACGGTTACGTTTATTGAATAATGCAAAATGTCATCTGTATGATAATAAAGTCTCATTGCCAAAAGAGGATAAGTAATTAAATATTTATGCAATAATAATAAATATGTAATATGGGAGATGAAATACCCGAGTTGGAATGAGAAATCTGTACGTTTATTATCGCATTTTAATAAAATTCTGATGCAAATGCACAAGAAGTTGACGAATGTTTAATATCTCGTTTTCATAAATAAATTAAAGTTAAATCCTGCTTGCCAGGACAGTTATGGGAAAAACGAGTAATTTAAATCAATCATTGGTGGAATTCATGAATATCTTACCGCTGGTTTATGCTAGAAAACTTTTTGCTAATAAAAGTTAGAAAGCTAAGATCCACGCCTAAGAAGTAGGATGCGTACTTTTTTTAAAATTAAAAGCCAATTATACACAAGAACACAAGGTCAGATTACAGAGGGGAAATGGGGTGTAGATATTTTTACCACATGTATCAAAAAGTTACATAAAACAATGGGAAATGAAATGTTTACGTTAATGAAGAAAGAAAACACAAAAAAAAGTGTATTTGACGTATAAATTAATAGATATTCCTTTTCTGCTAGATAAAATCAAACAGATTAGCAGTTTTAAAATATCGAGAAAGGTACAATAAAAATATTTGGTTACAATGGTTATATCCATCGATCCAACGAAACTAATTTAGATCGTAGACAAATGTAAATAGATCCGTAGTTTTTATAAAAAAAATTATTTAATAATTAGTCCCATTAAAGATAAATTAAACGATTGGTATTACATTTTTTATCTTTCTGCAATTAGGGCCTGCCTTCTAGGGGGTGCGGCGGGTACATTGCACCCGGGCCCCACGATTGAGGGGGCTCCAAAACGATCATGAACTAAAAGCTCATATTAAAATGTTATCATTTATTATGTGTAATTAATTTTTTAAATGTATTTAATTGGAAAACAAATTATATTTTAGTTTGTTTTTAAATTATATTACTAAACAGTATTTAAAGTAACGTAATTATTACTGTATTTACCATCTACCTACCTCACTACTTTATAAATTGATTTTAACGAATTTGGCATCATTTGGCGCATAGATCTCGAGAACAAATTATTACGGCGTTGGGTAATGAAGTCCTTACTAAAATAAAAGACGATATAAAAGCATCCACATATTACAGTATCCAAATGGATTGTACTCCTAATAATTCTCACAACGAACGAACTTCAATAAATATTAGATATGTAAACTATGTAGACAAAGAATTAATTATAAGTGAAACATTTATATAGGGTTTATTGAAGTAACTGATGTGACTGGTGAAGGACTAACAAATACGCTTTTAAAAAGAATAGGTGAGCTTGATTTAGATATTATGAATTGTAAAGGGCAAGCATACGATAACGGTAGAGCAACATGAAGGGAAATATAAAGGCGTACAATCTAGAATATTTAGTTTTAACCCTCATGCAATTTATGTACCTTGCTTATCACATTCTTTTAGTTTGATAGTTAATTTGTGATACAAGAAGGTGGAAAATTATACAAAGCATTTAAATATTACCTTTAAACGATGGGAAGCCAAAATAGACGCAATCAAAGCAGTATATACACAGTTTGAAGAAATTTGTAATACCTTAGAAGAATTTATTAGTGCAAGTAACGATAACACATCAGTATGTGAAGCTAAAAGTCTATTAGATTCATTACAACAAATCCCATTCATTTTATGCTTATCGGTATGGTTTAAAATATTGTCAAAAATTAATAGTATCAACAAACTATTTCAAGCAAACACAATTGTTCTTGACTCTGCTTTTAATTTAGTAAATAAAATTAAAAATGAAATACAAAATTTAAGATAAAACTTTTTTAGACGACGCAGAAATGATAGCTCAAAAGTTGAATATTTCAGAAGATTTCCCTAAAAAAGAATTTGAAAAAGAAAAAGGTTATTCTCCGAACTAACAGAAGATTCAGTTTTACAAGACCCAGTATAGGAATTTAGATGTTATTTTTTCAACGTTGTGATTGATACTGTCATTGTACAAATAAATGAAAGATTTAAAAATATACTCAGAATTATTACTCATTTTAAATTAATCACTAATATAAAAAAAAAATATAAAAAAAAAAATTAACTAGAAAACCGTTTAAAAGATTATGTAAAACTTAATGGTTAAGATGTAAATGAAGACCCAATCCAAGAAATTGATTTGTTGTAAGAATTGATCTTGAACCAAAGAGATGTAAATAACGCGCAAAACATATTGCAATCAGGGATGGAAAACGTAACGTAACGATACCCGATAACGTTATAATAACGATTCAACTATAATTTTTTATACAATAACGTAACGATATTTTAATAACGTTATATAACGTTATATTAACCGATAACGTTTCATTAAAAGTTATTTTGTATCGTTATTCTTTATAAATTAAACTTTTATATGGCGATCTTTTTATTTTCAGAAGATATATTTTGTTCGTATTTTAGAAATAAAAATATATAAAATACAATATCTTAACGTAATTTTGTATTATTTTTTAAATTTATATTTACAGATCCCAAAAATAATTTCAGAGTTGCAAATAAAAATTATTTTTATAACTTTATACAGGATATTGCTTAAATAATGCAAAACAATTCCGGAAGTGATTCCATATCAAAAATTAAGGGGGGTCTTTCTTATAAAAAATTTTCCTTAAACGAAGTTACATCCCCTAATTCAGTGGTTTCCAACCTTTTTGTACCTACTCCCCCCTTAAAAAAAAAAAAAAAATTGCGGCCCCCTCACTTTTTGTTACAATATATTTTCATAAATACGGTTCTGATAAATAGGAATTATTTAATGGACTACAAAACAATACACCATATTCTGTAATCTGTATAAACAAAGTTCGTTTTGTTTGTTTGTATTAAAAAGTTATATTTTGGTAACAGCTGCGCGCCCCCCTAGCAATAGCCTCGCGCCCCCCTAGGGGACCGCGCCCCACAGGTTGGAAACCACTGCCCTAATTGGATCGGTAAAATTAGGTTTTTATTTTATTTCTCAAATTTGGATAAATTTAGGAGAATGATATTTGGTAGATGTTTTATACTTATTGAAAGGTTTCCCATAGTAATATTTTCAATCATCTCCCACCTTCACAGGGGGCTGAAAAGTGCGACCCCGTTGTTTGTTTTTGTCAGAACTTTTTTGTGGGTTGAAATTTTGCAATTTAAATCTTTTTTTTTTGAAAACTTGATTTATTTAGAATTTTTTTTATTCCTTAACTTTTTTCTTAAAACCTACAGTTTTTGAGTAAAAAATTATATGAGTGATCATGAACCATCAAATATTCCAATATAAAACGATTCATTTTGACGTTTACGCGGCGACAACGCAAAAACGCCTGTCAATTCTACCCAATATGAACATAAACATCATGTTCGCTCATTTAACTATTTACTCAAAAACTGTAGATTTTATGAAAAAAGTTTTAAAAAAATCTAAATAAATCAAACTAAAAAAAAAATTCAATTGCTTTTTACTCACCAAAAAGTTCTGATTAAAAAACCAACAGAGGTCGCACTTTTCAGCCCCCTGTGAAGGTGGGAGATGATTGAAAATATTACTATGGGAAACCTTTTAATAAGTATAAAACATCTACCAAATATCATTCTCCTATATTTATCCAAATTTGAGAAATAAAATAAAAACCTAGCTTTACCAATCCCCTTTAGGGGGGTGTAACTCCGAAAGGAGACGTCTAAGGAAAAAAATTTATATAAAAGAACCTCCTTAATTTTCGATAAGGAATTACCTCCTTAATTTTTTCGCATTATTTAAGAAACACCCTATATATCATAATTTATGTAACGTTATATAACGTTATATAACATAACGATTCATTTTTTTAATGTTATTTATAACGTTATGTAACGAAAACAAATAATAAATAACGTTATACAATAACGTAACGATTTAAAACGTTATTCCATCCCTGATTGCAATACATATGCGCTAACAGTATTACAAAAATTCTTTACATTACCAATTACTATAGCAAGTGCAGAGCGTTCTTTTAGCAAATTAAAATTAATAAAGAATTATCTTCGGTCAAGTATGAGTGAAGAACGCTTAAACGCACTTGCCATGTTTAAGCATCGAAAAAAATTGCCAAAATTGTAATTTTTCTGAAATGACTATTGAAATAGCAAAAACAAAATCGCATATTTAAATGAAGACATGTTACGCGATAAACGTTTATTTCGAATCCCTGTATTTTTACTTATAAAAAATATTTTATGGCCCAAAAAGTTTCTTGCTCCTGGGCCCCTTTATAGAGAATGCCGGCTCTGTTTACAATGCAAAAAACGCCTAATTTCTTTGTATCTATAATTTGTTTTTACAATTGCAAATGGCGGTTGCTCTCCGTAACAAAAACGTTCGTTTGTGATAGCGTGTTGTACCCTTTTAGCCCCATTTTAAAAATCCTAGTGTAATTTTGTCCGTTGATTTCTATAAATTATGCAAAACTAGTTACCATTGGTGCAGCAGCATCCAATGCCAGCCAAGATCCGATGTAACAAAAGCTGCACCGTTGATATTTGAACACGCGAGTTTGAAAAGGGTTCCCAGTACAAAAGCAAACATAAAAAATATCCGCTACTTTTAAACACGAGTTGTGCACGCTTTGAGCATTTGTCATGGAAAGTAACATAAAAACAGTTTGAAAGCTGAAACATATTTTAAAAAGTGCCTTTGTGCTCTGGCAGGTCCTTTTCAACGTTAACAACGATTACAATCCCTTTAATTTTTTTATACCCTACTTTGAATGCGTATAAACATCGTTTAGCTCGTCAAAAATAGTTTGTATTCAATAATAAACATACTAATTGTATTAAAAATTAAACCCAGTTAAAATCTTCAACCCATAGGTTGTTTGAAATTAATTAAAATTACCTTTTAAAATATTACAACCGTTTTATAAAATTGCAGTTATTTTTTACAATATCTAAAACATAATTTGTTATCGAACAATATTAAAAAACTCATTAATTAATTTATTCCAATTTGTTTAGTTGTCTCCGATTTATAGGGAATTGCTTTAGAATTTATCATCAGATATCTACTGATAAAAAGCTTTTTTATGTAGTCTCCGACAGATTAAAATATTCTAATACATTAATTACAAACACATGTTTTTGCTTTATTTATAAGCTTAAACTACAAAAAATTGATAAATTTAAGTCGCGTGATCAAAAGATTGTCAATAATCAGCAAATTTGCTACAAAGTATGCTAGTTTTATATATCGATTGGCTTTTATTACCGATGGTTATCAGTTTTCGACAAATCAGGTTTAAACATTAAGTAAAATATTAATGTGTGGATGCTTATTTTGGAAATTATTTTTTGCTTATTGATTTATTCGGGTAGATTACGCTCCAACACCTAAACCGATTTTAAGACTTACCTAATGTGATTGGCTTATAGTTCAGACACAGGGCCGGCCTTAAGCACATTCCACCGATTCCCTCGCCCAAGGCCCAGCGCTCAAAAAATATAAATACAATGCTTAAATAGCATAGAAACATAAAGCAATTTTCTAGCATAACACTTAAAAAAGTTATTGTTCAATAGTGACATTAACTATACTTAATAAATAAACTATACCACAGGAATATAATTGATCATTTATCAAATATTAGCATCAAATCAATTAACAAAAGCTTTCGTGAAATAAATCCAGTTGAAACGTTCATGAAAACGCAAAAAGTGAAGCAGAATCTATGGCTACTCAAATGAAAGATTCTTGGTATCTTTAGTTTTCTAGCATGATTTGCTTTTCCAAGTGAACTTAGTAAGCAAAGAATTGGAAAGTGAAACCTCAGATCTGTCTTCGGGAATACTCACTTTTGAAAAATTGTGCAAATGGCTAGGAGTGTACCGAGAAAAAGGTTTTAAAGGTGTATTAATCGGTGCGAATGATCTTGCAAAAGATTTCGATGTTGTTCCATAATCCCAGTTGAAACGTTTACGGAAACGCAAAAGGCAATTTGCATACGAGTCCTCAGACGACCCTGTTGTTGATGCAAAGGATGCACACAAAATAAACTGTTTTAATCAAGTGTTAAATAAAACACTGCAGTCTCTTCAATCTCGATTTTAACAATTAAAAGAGACCGTAGATTTATTTAGTTTTTTATGGACATTTCACAATCAATCCAAAGAGACTACATTAAAATGTGCTGTTGATTTACAAATCGCTTTAAAATACGGCGAATCGGTGGACTTAAATGGATTCATGTTGACGGAAGAAATAGAAGCTTTAAAAGTAACTATTTCACAAAGTTGTTGCAATCCTTTAGATATACTTAAATATTTGGCTTGTAATAATC
Source organism: Elmis aenea (assembly GCA_947652605.1). Lineage (NCBI taxonomy): Eukaryota > Metazoa > Arthropoda > Insecta > Coleoptera > Elmidae > Elmis > Elmis aenea. The sequence goes on from OX393581.1 coordinate 44,850,702, forward strand.
GTCCAACCTCGTTTCCAAATTTATTTGTTGCACTAAGTCTCTACGGGCGAGAGAAGTTTTTCAAAATTAAAATTAATTAAAACGTATTTACGATCCACTATTTCTGAAGAACGTTTAAATTTACTAGCAATTATGTCATTTGAAAGTGAAGTCATGACTCATGAGGGAGATGGACTTCGACAACCTATTAAAAGATTTTGTTTAAGCCAAATCTAGAAAGATTAATTTTAATTGAGTTTCTATTTTGTTTATAAAAATATGAGTTGTTTGGCTTTCCTTCGTTCATAGTCAATTTGTCAAATTTTATGTTTTGTTGTGTTTGTTATTTTAGCTTGTTTGGTTAAAATTTTATTAAATTATTTGTACGAATATGTATAAATAATTTTTTTGTAGGGAGGGGGGCCGCTGCTTGTCCTTGCGTCGGGCCCCGCGCGTACTAGGGCCGACCCTGTTCAGACAGATACAAAACGTAATCAAATTTAATTATTTTTAAACAAATTTCACTTTGTTTTAATTTCGATTATAACGTTGTTAATTAATTTATCTTTTGGTGAACATTTTACTGCAAAATTAGCCTTTTTATTTCGTTTAAATTATTTAAAATCAAAGGGCAGTTATAAATTGAGCGTTTTCGATTTAGCATGAAAGCGACAGTGATTCGGAATCCATGCTTTTGCCACATGCCGTTACAATACTATTATTTACCATTTTTTACTCCTTTGAAAGCGTGTGTTCCCATTGTTCACGCACGCCTGTACACACATACCTGGGGTGGCAACCCTTAATAGCGCATAACCCTGTAAATATCCCCTTACCTCGCCTCATATTGCACATCAGCTGTGCCGTGCTGAACAAATACACATGGCCTACGCGAATCTGTAGCGGCCAAGATTTCCACTCATTGTGTTTTAGAGGTCCCGAAGATTTCTTTCTTAAAGAAACCTGAAATAATATTTTATATTGTCATGATGATTCGCTGTCGTATTATACAGTTTAATCCGAAACATTTGTATTAGAAAAGGAATAAAAAACGGATTTTTGGGTCATGCTTATACCATGGGTTACGGTGAAATGCCTCTATTTTGCTTTTATTGAATGGAACGCCGGCCACAGCCGACTAAAAAGCATTTACTTTTATGTGAATATCACTGATAAAGTTTTAAATCAAAATAAAATAATTTTAATAGGTACTACGTTTTTAAATAAGTCTGTATTTAATGATAATTTTTTTAAATTAAGTTTTAGGACCTGTGTTCTTAAAATTATTTGATTATTGATTTTAAAACATTGAAAATGTAAGACTTATATTATGTTATTGAATCTGCCCATTTGCCAATCTACGTAAATTAATTAATTACTTTACATTATTTCGTTCATAGATAACTAAATAATATTTTTTCTCTTTTTAATTAAGTTTTGTTTTTATTGTTGAAATTAATTAATTTGTAAATAATATTTTCAAAAAATACTTTTAAATCAGTCAAACTCAATATCATCCGTCCAATATTTAAAAAGACATAATTTCTCCAGACCAATATTATAAAATATTAAATAAAAAGACTACTGAGTTAACTAAAAATCGACTGACAGACAGACAGACTTCGAATTGCGTGCAATAAAAGGCATTTTAATAATTAAAATAAATCAAATGTATTTCTATTTTTATCTTCTTTTAAGATTCGTCGCAACAGTATCATTAATTAATTCAACAGCTATAATTTTTATCATTAAATGGTCATTATAAAATTAAATTTTATTTATACATGATCTTTTAACAAGTAAATGCCAAGTTGTAATTGATTAATCGTTCCAACTCTTATTCTTACCGTACAGCCTGCGTGCATGGGTCCTTACGCACGGTAAGCAAATAGCAGGGTTTTTTAAAAAAATTATCAAAGTAGACTCACGTCAAACACTTCCTGTATGCCCAGTGAGTTAAAACGCATGGTAAGCAAAACGCACACTTGTCTAGAAATGTCAATGTAAGCTTATGTCAAAATTAACCAGACAAAGTAATTATATGTATGTGTATATTAGCCAAAAAACCGTTAAAATCGCATGTATTATGTGATCGTAGAAAAAGTAAGCTGCATAACACGAGTTGTAAAGCAATTACGCACCCGTGGAAATACGCACTCGACGCTGCGCGGCTCCGTGCGCAACTTTTCCACACGTGCGTAATATGCTTCTTACAACTCTTGTTATGTAATATACTATTGTATTGTCGCTGAGATATTAAAAAGCTTTGCTGAATATATTACTAAAAGAAAGATAAGTAATTACATGTGTGTATTGGCCCAAAAAAACCGTTAAAATCGCATGTATTATGTGACCGTACGAAAAGTAAGCTACATAACACGAGTTGTAAACCAATTAACGCATTCGTGGAAATACGCACTCGCCGCTATGCTCCGCATCTTTTCCACTCGTGCGTAATATGCTTCTTACAATTCTTGCTATGTAATATACTACTCCTATTATTTAGCTCAAAACTTGAATGCGAATAGTAAAATTTTTTTAAAAAATTTTTGAGTTTATGATTATGTATGCTAAGTATCAACTGAGTTAATAAAATTAATGAATAATAAAATTGTTCGTGAAGAGGTCAAATTTCATTGCAATTTTTCACTTTTTACTTGGTATCTATGGGGGGCTTCATATTGCATTAGCCAAAATCTTCTCCTGAAATATAGTACGGCAGTGCAATAAAAGCGCGACCTTCTGTGCCGGAAGTCCGTTAGCGACACAAAAAAATAAATAACTCGACAAATAAGAAAGCAAACCTTTTACCGATTGAATATCAAGAAAAAAAATCGTGCAGCACACTCGCCGAGCACGCGTTGCCATTGGTTACCCCTTTGAATAAGGGTTGAAATCTTATATCCACCGGATGGAATACCTGAAGGGTTGCTTATAAAAATGTACATATAAAAAGCGTCAGATCGCGCACGCGTGCTGCTTTTACATAATATCAATAAAGATAGGCGGGTTACGCTTGCGCCCTTGTTACTACCCCTTTACATCTGCATACGATAAAAAATTGGAATGGCGGATCGAAAGCGTGCCTCCTTGATCGCTTGAAGCGGCCGCGATACGCGCACGAAGGTCAACAACACAAGAGACCGAAAAAAGCGCCATATGATTCATTTAGTTAATCAGCTGAAATGGTTAACGACCAGCGATCGTCCTGAAAACGTGCAAAAGTAAAATTAATGGAACACTCGCCCAAGAAATCAGTAAGATTTCGTGAAAATTCGCTTCTCCAAAGAAATACTTACTAGAATACACAAACGGATTATAAAATTTTCTGTTTAGTCAATCTGTACCAGTTTAATTAAGTACTTGCTATTTATTTGCTAAAAATTTGTCTAATGAAATCACAATTATTTTGTTATAAAGAAACTAATAATAGTTACAGAGTCGTTTACAAATATTATATCATCGAAAGTTTCAAAACAATTAATTTTTCGTCTTTTGCATCACCCAATTTTGCTCAAAAAATCGTCCAAATTCAATGGAGCACAGAACAATTAGTATTATTTTAATCGATTTTAGATTATTTATACAGTTTTAAATGCCTTGATTAAGAGGATGAAATCACTGGGCCTTATTAACTTTTAGATTTGTAGTCACATCAGCAAACTTTATACTCACAAAGCTGTTAATCATCAAAATATGTAATGGTTTAAAACAGTTCAGGTCATTTTTAGTCGCCAGTTTAGTGAATTTTGTATTTATTGAAGTACTATTGTTATATTTTAAGAAAATTATTACTTCGTAATATTCGTAAGATAATTCACAGTTGTCATATCTCAGAGCAGTTAAGAATTAATTACGATTTAAAATAAATTTCTGTTAGTTTGACATGTGAAGATGTCACTTCATGTTAGTGTTGTTAATACAATGACAGTTAAATGTATCATGACAAAGATTTTCGGTATATCTACAGCCTAAAAAACGCAAAATACCTCCCAAGCGTTTGCAAAATTACTATGTTTATTGATTCCGGTTTACTTTTTGGAGGTATAAAGGTAAACTTTGGTTTTACTAATTACACAGGCCGACATTTCAGAACTTTGTGAACGTTGTTTTAATTTTGATAACTGATTTTATATAAATGTCTTGCTCTGAATTCAATGAAACAAGCAGTTCTTCGCTATCACATCTAGTTTTACAGCAAAACGGAAAAACAGATTATTGAGTTTTTAAAGAAAAACAACGCATAATTGAATTTCAAAAATATCTAAAGAAAAAACTGTTTGGATAATTTATACTCCTATTAGAATAGCTGTCCTTAAATAAATCACATGTCCTGAATTCAATGGCGCACACAGATTTTCGCTATCTCATCAAGTTTTTCAGCAAGATTTAAAAAAATGGGTCTCTAAAAAAACCAAATTTATTCCAAAACTATCTAAACAAAAAACGATTTGCACAATTTAAATTATGATTGTGTTCTTCTATAAATTACATGCTCTGAATTCAATGGCGCAGTCAGATTTTCGCTATCACATCAAGTTTTTCAACAAAATGGAAAAACAAATTAATGAATCTTTAAAAAAAAACTAAAATTTCAAAACAATTTAAACAAAAAACTATTTGTATAATTTATATTAGAAGTGCTGTTCTTATACATATAACACGCTCTGAATTCAATAGCACACGCTGTTTTTCGCTATCTCATCAAGTTTTTCAGCAAAATGGAAAAAAGATTAATAAGTCTAAAAAAAATCATTTTGACTAATCGCCCTGATCGTATATATTTTTTGATAAATTTATTGTTTAAAAAAAAGCGTAAACCGTGGCTTACTATGTGATTTTACAATCAGTAGATAAAATCAAAAAGTGTCGAAGACAACAAAATAGACGATATGCAAACGTTGTTTATAAAACAACAAAGATTGCCTTGGTTAATAGCCTATGATTTTGCAGATAACTTTAATGCGGAACAATTTCAATTTCCTAAAAATGTTGCTTATTGTATTTATGTTTCTGTCTTTTTTCATTTTGATAGTTATCCGAATTTATTTAAATCTGCTAAAATGTTTTTCTTAAAGATTAAGAAATGTTCTAATTTCTAAAGCTTACTATGGAGTTAGTGAATACCTTAATGACGCTTACTTTAAAAACTCTTTTAAGTAAATATAATTTTTGTGTGTATATATGTGTATTATCATTATTGTGACATGTTTTTGGATATTTAGAACAAATAAAGACTATTATTATTATTGTTTTTTATCAACAAGTGGCATAAGTAACATTTTGCGAAATATGAGTTACAGCTTTTGTAAATGTTACAAAAATGTATGGTATTTTTATCTTTAAACATTTTACTTGCAAATTTTTTTTAAAATCACTACTATTTTCTTCAATAGAAATTTGATTGTTAAACATAAGTGCAAATACATTTATTTTTAAAATATAAAATACGTTATATAAATTACTATACTTATATTGCATAATGTACTGATGACTTTACTTATTACTTATTTAATATATGAATATTAATGATAATTAAAAAATTAGTAATAATAAACTTTTTTGTACGATCGTACTAGAAACAGTTGTTTGACGGACGCGTTAGCATAAAGTACTGCATTCCCGGCCCTGTACTTAGCAACGGCCGAAAAAGTCTTTTTCGGCCGCTACAGCGTACGAAAATTTCATTTGCATTAAGCAGAACGGAAAGCGCATATGCGTGAATATAAGTTCTCTGAGATTATGGCTTCCCCGCTAAGGGTAGTGACGTAGAGGTCTTAAGGTTGTTAACAAAATATGGACCTTATCAAAAAACTCCAAATCTCTTAATGGAAGGCGATTGTAACTCTTTGCCGGATACTCAACTTTATAGTTTCAATTAAATCTAAAAGATTTTAAAATTATTATAAACCTATACTTAACAAACAACAGATTGATACAATAGTAAGAAATTCAAAAGAAAAGAAGCAAATACAACGATTTTTTTGTAGTTGTCTCAAACGATAAAGAATTAGAATGTTTTATTTTTCCAGAAAAGGTGAACCAGTTAAGAGTTCTTAGTAAAAATTAAACCATATGATAATAAACTGTGACTAAGCTTGGTAGTCTTGCGACGCCCCACTAAGTTGACGCCCGGAACAATAATGACCCCTTTCGTTACTTTGTTGATATGTTTATTGTTGTCAGAGACAGCGGTGCAACGAAATTTTAAAACTGTTTAGACGATAAAATTAGTTAAGTAGCGTACTTTCATACGTTTATTGATAATACCTAATCATAAAAGCAGATGATCACGGCATATTAGTGATAATGCTCTCGACGAACAATGAGAGTAACTTTAGTCTGTATATCCAAGGTGAGCTGATTAAAATCGCACAGAACAGAGAACATCCGAGAACACAATAATCCTAACAACGTTTTATGACACGAACATTAAAATATCGTAAACTTATAATTTTCATTAATAAACAGCGGTTTAATTGCGGAAATCGTACTAAAACCACGTTTTATACATCGCTGGTAAAAATAATTTAAATATATTAAACGCATATAAATATATGTACGGCTCTTTTTTGATATGAACAGTTCATGTTAGCTCATAACAATTAATAATTTAACTTGAAACAAATAAAAAAGGTTTTAAAAGCGATAGAATTAGTAGCTACAAACTTTACTGCCGCATAAATAGTCAAAACGAACTAATTCATAAAACATTTTAAGTGGCCTTATTAATGATTACGTCCAATGATTCACGCTTCAGCTTCTTAAAAAACTAAAATACCGTAACAAGACTTTTATGAAAGTGCATAACTTTATTCAATGAGGTTTTATTATTTACTGCTTATTAATAACAACGTCGTTTTGGGCGGCTACTAATGAGTGGTTTAGAACAATTTATTTGTTTTTTTTTTGTTTTTATTATAAAAGCTATTTCGCAGGCCATCTAGGTCCAGAGCTTGGTAATATTCTTCCACACTCTCTTTCGCTCGCTTTCTTCCTCCAATTCATTACGATTTTCTCTCTTAGTTCTGCTTCCACAGCTTCTCTTACTCTTTTTTTTTGTATGTTTCTTTCCACGCTATCTCTTTTATTATTCTGCTGTCCTCCCTTCTCTCAATATGTCCTGGCAATTGTATCCTTCTGGCATTTATTACCTTTGTCTATGGTTGCTTCTTTAAAAATTGTATATACCTCCTCGTTCGTCCTTCTTATGTATCCCTCATCTGTTCTCTTCGCTCCCACTATTCTCCTAATTATTTTTCTGTCCCATTTTCTTAGGGCTTCCTTAGCATTTTTGTTCAGTATCCAGGTCTCACACCCATAGATTGCTGTAGGTCTTAGTATTGTTTGATACAAACGTAGTTTGGTGCTCCTAGATACCTAACTATTTTGCTCTTATTAGGTTATTTAAAGCTTCTGCACTTTTGTTGGCTTTTAGTATTCTCATGTTTATGTCTTTTTCTTCTCGCATTCTGTTTGTGAGAAGTGTCCCCAAGTACAAAAATGCATTTACTTCCTCAAATTTCCCTACCACTAGCCTGTCTTCTATTGTTTGTTGTGCTATTCTCATTAGCTTGGTCTTATCTTCGTTAATCCTTAATCCCATTTTCGTGCTTCTTCTGCCATTCTGCTTGTGGTCTCTCCTAGTTCTTTCAAGGTTCTTGCCACTATAGCTACATCATCGGCGTATCTTATAAGTTGGTGACTTTTGTGTAGTATTGTTCCTTCTCTGTTCAGTCTTCCGTCTCCGCATTTGTTTTGCCCATGAAAAATATACACCGTAAAACATCGCATATAACACGCAAATTTTCCCTTCCAAATTCGAGCAAGTATTATACGCGAGTACTAAAAAAACAACCGTCATTGGAGAGTTTGCCAAGTTTCTGTCACGACTTTTTATTTTACCGAAAATTATTGGGCGTAATTAAGCATGTGTATTATACACGAGTGCGTATTATACACGAGTGCGTATTATACGCGAGCTTTAACTGTACGTTTATAATATTTTTTAAGGCAATTAAGTTGCCAATAGAGTTTTTTTTTCCACGACTCTTACCGTACAGCCTGAATGCATAGTAAGTGGGTCCTTGCGCTCGATAAGCAAAAAGCACGGTTTTTTTAAAAAAAATCATCAAAGTAGACTCACGTCAAACACTGCCTGCATGCATAGTAAGTGAGTTATAACGCACGGTAAGCAAAACGCACACTTATCTAGAAATGTCTAAGTGGGCTTAAGTACATCAAAATCGACAAGACAACGTAATTACATGTGTATATTAGCCAAAAAGCCGTTAAAATTGTATGTTTTATGTGATCGTAGAAAAGTACGCTACATAACACGAGTTGTAAAACAATTACGCACTCGTGCGTAATATGCTTCTAACCACTCGTGTTATGTAATATACTATTAGGTACATACTTTATTTCTAATACTTTTTATTGTGAAGTAAAGAAAGACGTAACATTTAAACAAAATTAAATTTATATAGCACGTAAAGATTTATCGTTGTTTTTAATTTTTTAAATACGGTGGTTTTTTTAAGAACATTTTTATTGAATATTCAGTCTTAAACGATATTTATTGCTTTATGTATGGTAAATATAGCAAAAGTTTCAAAAATAGTGAGCAAAAGTTTCAAAAATAGTGATTTAAATTGTCTGCGTCTTTCCCTTATTGACGCCACTGTTTTAAATTAATTTTTAGTCGTATCGGAAAGCAATATTTACTTATACTTAACTGTATGACAAATTTAATCCTCCACCTTTTGCAAATATTGATTACAACATTTAATTTCAGTGCCCTTTGGCCTTTAGGGACGGATTTTTAAAAGCCTTATGACTTTTTATTTTTTTAATAATTAATAATAAGTAGGTACACCGAAAGGACAACCAAAAACGGATTGTTTTATGACCCTATTATTAAATACATACTTTAAATATTTTTTAAAAATATGCATTACAGTTTTAGTATGAGAGAGAAATAGAAAAATTTAGCATTCCGTAAGGGACGTTGCAGTACGTGTGTATGCAGTTGTAGACAAGATTTGTCCGTCCAAGCGAATTCAGTCGCAAAGAGCAAACAAACGCGGAGCCTCTTCCGTATTCACATATCTGCGTTAGTTCTTCTGTCCTGTCCGCTGTGTCCGAGAACATCGCCATGAAAGCGTCTGGCAAAAGCAGCCCGCAATTTACTTAGGCCCCTCGAATCAAATTGTGAATCTTCAAAAGGTTTTCCCTCCCTCACCGACCAACTAAAATACCCCTATTTCACTTTTATTTAACTCGGTTTTATCTCTCTAAATCACATAGCCGGTGGATGTTTAATGTTGACTACCAACTTTTAGGAAACTTGGATTAAAAGATAAAAGGACTTGCATCAATCTCCGAGAATCTGTTTTATTCGAATTATAAACTAGGAGTATTAAGTACGGCAAATTTTGAACAGCGGTTGTTACTAATCGACGGTCTATATAAATAAAAGTAATATGTTTTTTGTATCAATAAAACCCGCATTAGAATCGAATCGAACTAAGTGGTCTAAGTAGCAACCACCGTCCAGTAAAAAATACTTAGATCATAACATAGAGACAAACGAAAGTTAAATGCTGTTCGATATTTCAACTACCCTAAATTTAACAAGCAAATAATGATATTTTTGGGATTCTGTTGTACATTACATAGGATTATAAAGAAAACCTAATTTTAAACTAAAATTTTATTTGTAATATGTATGGTACATATTTTTTATTCTTTGAGCCATACTAAATGGTCAGTTCAGTGCGATCTTAATACTGTGGCTAAGTGGCAAAACTATTGATGACACACGCGAAGTTACTAACCTATTTTGCTCCAAAATTACAATGGAAATTTCGTGTATTAGACCAGTGCTCATCAACATTTTCAATGTCGCGACACACTTTTAATAACTCTAAAATTTCGCGACACGCTATACAGGGTGTCCCAGATTACATTTCCAGCATGGAGATCTCGCTTATTATAAGAGATACAGGTTTGTTTAAATTAGATAAATTATTCCTTAGTATGAGAGGAGCTACAATCAATTTTTAAAAGTACAAAATTCGTCGTGCTTCAGATGTTATAGCAAAAAATATGAAAATGTCGAATTTCTTTTTTCTTTCATAACTTTTTTGTCTTAATCGTTAGAGCAATTTTATTTGTACTTCCTGAAGGAACTTTTTAATGGAGAATGTAACTGTCATTTTAGATTTTTTTTAACACCTACCATTTTCGAGATATTACCCCTAATTCCATTTTTTCTTATGTGCCGCGAAGTTGGCTATGAAATAGTTGAATGTGCTTTTTTCTTCTCGTTTAAATGAGATATTACTTGCTATACCTATTTTTATAAAGAAGTCACAAAATGAATAAAAATCGTATTTTTCATATTTTTGGCTATAACATCTGAAGCACGACGAATTTTGTACTTTTAAAAATTGATGGTGGCTCGTCTCATCCTTACGAAAAATTCATCTAAAATAAACAAACCTGTATCTCTTATAATAAGCGAGATCCCCATGCTTGAAATGTAATCTGGGACACCCTGTATACAGGTGTTTGAAATTCGAGTTTAAACATGGCTATCTCGCTTATTATAATAGCTAGAGTATAGGTTTAAATGTGGCAAAGTTGCTACATTCGGTGCTCATTAATAATCCGAATAAAAATTTAAAATACCTCAAATATCCAAAAAAAATTAGGAAAAAGCCTGGAAACACGATGTTTGAAAATCTTCTATAACTCCTTTGGAGTGTAAATACATTGCCTAAGAAACCTTTTTAGCCGAATCGAATGGTCATCACTAATTTTTCCTAGGTCGATTCGTTTTTGTTTCATGACAACCAAATTTATTTTTTATTACGGGCGCAATTTTTTTTATTTACATAATCAGAATTTTTTTCAAATTTATTGATGTATTACACATGGTATTTTACTTCTACATTAATAAATAGCTAAAATTGCGCCCAAAGGAAAAAATAAAGTTGGTTGTCATAAAAGAAAAACGAGTCGACCTGGAAAAAATCAGTGATTACTATGCGATTCGGTTTAAAAACTTGCATAGGCAAGGCAATGTCTTTACACATTTGAAATATTTCATACTCCAAAGGTGTTACAGACACCTTTTTCAAGATTTCTTTTTAGATTATTAATAAGCACCCAGTGCCGAATTTCTGTATAGGTTGAGTAGGCCCGGCCCTGGCCCTAGGGCTCCGCGTCCTAGGGGGCTCCACGAAGCCCTGCTATATCGAACTCGATTTTTTCTCGATATTATAAGGGCGAGGAGCTTTTTTTTGGCTTCCAAGTTTTTTAGTAACGTTTTTTTTTCTTACAACCTTGCGCCCAAGGAACCCGGACCCATTCTACTTTTCGGCCTAGGGCCCACGACAACCTTAATCCGGCACTGTAAGCACAGAATTCAACAACTTTTCCAAATATAAACTATACTCTAGCAATTATAATAACCGAAATTCCCATGCTTAAACTCGAATCTCAAACATCGCGTTCTTGCAAGAACTGTGTATTTATTTTTTATTTTATTTTCCGCGACACACCTGAAGGATGCTCGCAGCACACCAGTGTGCAGCGGCACACTGTACTAGACGTTATAAATGAAGACTTGAGCGATACACTCAGTTTCATTTTAAGTAACCTATACATATTTTACTTTAACTGTAATAATTTACCCTAAATTCAAAATATTCTTATAATCTACCCCTGTATAAAGTATAAAGGGACGATTTGACCTTCCTCACATTTCACATAATTCATATTTTAAATGCTTCATTTGTTCTTCTTGAATGCAATACCACGTTACGTTAACTATTCAGCTAATACTGTATAGTGTATAAAATCTGTTTTTTTTTGCTACCACTAATGTAAATGCATAGTAAGTGGATCCTTACGCACGGTAAGCAAAAAGCACAGTTTTTTAAAGAAATTATCAAAGTAGATTCACGTCAAACACTTCCTGCTTGCATAGTAAGTGAGTTATAACGCACGGTAAGCAAAACGCACACTTGTCTAGAAATAGAAATATCAAAGTAGGCTTACGTCAAAATCGACAAGACAACGTAATTACATGTGTATATTAGCCAAAAGCCGTTAAAATTGTAGGTATTAGGTATGTGATCGTAGAAAAAGTAAGCTTCATAACACGACTTGTAAAGAAATTACGCACTCTTGGAAATACGCTCTCGCCTCTACGCGGCTCCGTGCGCAACTTTTTCATTAGTGCGTAATATGCTTCTTACAACTGTTGTTACGTAATATACTATTTAACAACCCTAAGATTAAAGAAACAACGGAACGAGATTAGAACGCAGAACCAACAGAGAGCGGTCAAAATCCTAATTCTTAATTAGCGATAATTTAAGTTCACATATCCTAAATAGATAGTGGTTCTTAAAAACTTATTTCGTGTGTTATTTATAAAAGAAAAACGCTATATTTAAAGCCGTATTGTGTTTCCTATCGCTAATATAAGTTGTAAAGTATCAATATATTAGTTTTCATATTACAACCGTATGATTTATGTGTTTCTTATAAAAGATCACGCATTTGTGCATTAGCGTGTTGTGTCCGGCTCCAAGTAGGAAGCTGCGTGTCCGGAGTTGCACGGGGTGAGAGCGGATATTGATTAGTGCGACCCTAGTTAGCGCGACTACCACCACCCCCAGCCTCCCCAAGCAAAACTAAAGGCGATAGACAATCAGCATGGCCACGAATTTATGCCGATAATGTATGCACTGTATTTCAATATATATCTGGCCAATATCTGATTGCATTAGCATATTACATGCAAATAAAAATGGGGTCTTCTGAATTATTATAACGCAAAAAAATCCAGCCTCTCATAACAAAGCTTTTTTTATCGTATAATGCGTTAGTTAAGTGACAATATTTATCGGTATTAGGCTAGTTAAACGCTATGTATGTCTGTAATTGCCTTAAATAAAATCATTTTATGTGAAGTTACATTGTTTGAGAGTTGAAAACACTCTAAATGTATCGATAAAATTAATTTATAATAATCCCATTAATCATTTGTGAAGCCTGTGTAGTATCTTCTTCTCGAGAACACACAAACATGGAATGACATTAAGCGTATGTTTTCATTAAAGAATTGAATTCCTGCTATTTTTAAGTAGATATTCTCTACAGCATAGTGAATGGAAATACTTGTAGCGTATATACACGGTGTCACAAAATCGGGGCTTGACGTAAAATCTTAAGAGCTACGTAGTTGGTTTAATTGGGGCAAAACCGCGAAATTCGTCGCTGAGATGCAATAACAAAGTTGATGATGGTCCAAAATAAATGAAACGTCAGATACAAAGTCTCATTGAGTCATTGTTTATTAATCTTTCCCAACGACGAAGAATTTAAAAAAATCAATTCATAGTCTTACAGCAGTGTTTTTCAACCTGTGTGCCGCGACACATCAGTGTGTCGCGAGCATCGTCCAGGTGTGCCGCGGAAAATAAAATCAAATGTTTCGAGTTTAAACATGGGGATCTCGGTTCTTCTAATGAGTATAGGTTTATATTTGGAAAAGTTGTTGAATTCGGCACTTATTAATAATCTAAAAATACATCTTAAAAATGGTATGTAAATGTAACACCTTTGGAGTATGAAATATTTCAAATGTGTAAAAACATTGCCTAAGCAACATTTTAAGCCGAGTCGCATGTTAATCACAATTTTTTTCGAGGACGATTCGTTTTTGTTTTATTTTAATTTTATCAATAATATTTCATTAAATGCTATCCTGGGACATTCAGTTATGGTAGTGTACTGTGCTATGCTCTATGGGTCACCCCATGGTGATTTTGTTTCATAACCACCAACTTTATTTTTTCCTTGGGGCGCAATTGCGCTGTTTATTAATGTAGAAGTAAAATACTATGTGTGATACATCAATGAATTCAGAAAAAAAAAAATTTTTGATCATGAAACAAAAGCGAATCGACCTAGGAAAAATTAGTGATGACCATTCGATTCGGCCTTAAAAGTTTCTTAGGCAATGTATTTACACATTGGAAATATTTTACATTCCAAAGGAGTTACAGACGATTTTCAAACATCGTGTTTCCAGGCTTTTCCTAATTTTTGTTTGAGGTATTTTCAATTTCTTTTCGGATAATTAACGAGCACAGAATGTAGCAACTTTGCCAATTTTAAACCTATACTCTAGCTCTAGCTATTATAATAAGCGAGATCCCCATGCTTAAACTCGAATATCAAACATTTTGTATATAGGGCGTCGCGTAGCGTTGTTAAAAGTGTGCCGTGACATTGAAAAGGTTGAAAAACAATACAGTGTTAAGTATCAGCAAAGTTTCAAGATTTCATCCAACAATCTAATTATTGTATGAAGTGGAATTACATAAATTTTTTTGTACAATTTTTTTTTAAAGTAATTAAAATTTGTTCCCACAACAGAAGAACGACGAATAGAAAAACTCGCAAAGTTCATTTTCCGCCACTCTTGATTCCAAAGCCTTACCGGATTAACCATTTTGCCGGACCAACCGTTAAACTATAGCTAGTGTTAGATTCAGGCAAAATAAATTAAGAATTGCACAAAATTTCGGTATCACCACCAACAAAGGCCGTCCCATAACTAGTCTGGGTAACCGCGTAAATTTCAAATTCCTTTTCGAAATGTTGTCCGGACTAAAGAGGGTGCCGAATCATCTGTTCCTGGAAAATCGCTTTTGTACCTGTACTAATAATACTGACGGACTTTTTTTTTAACGAACCAGAAGTTGATTTTCCTGAAACGTTGTTGCCTTCTCAGCATTAAATATGTTGAAATTTACATCTTATCTTATCCTATATTACATAAACTGTTTGATTAATCCAAAAAAAAAATGATACTAATCTCTCAACTGATTATAAAAATTCATCGGAACATCCGCTAAAAACAAATTGTTTTGTATTTTTTTAGTCTACATATAAAAATGCCAATACTTGTTACTGATAGTTTTATCTGAATTTTTGAAATAATGCAGTTTTATAGACAAATATTTACTTCAATACTTGTTAACCTCGATCGATTTTTCCAATAGTAAAACTACAGTAAGTTGGTTAATTTTTATAGCAAGTCTATATTAATAGATTATAATTTTGCAATATTTGAACTGTAAAAATTCATGTTTATTGAGTTTGGTTTTACCACGATCTTATCAATATTTACGGAGAATCATTTGCATAATTTAGTTTTTAAAATAAAGCTTCATTTGTTGATGTTGTACCTAATTTTATTTTTTTTTGCAGGCAAATTATGGTTAAATGAACCGGAAATAAACTGGCGGTCAGAAATCCAACAAACCGCAAATGAAGAATCAAAAATAGCATTACAAACCAGAATACGATTATCACCATGTAAGTGTCATATTTTGTAATACAATGCGATCTATCTAAATTCATGGAAAATGTATGTATATACGAATAGGGAGACGGTCAATTTTCGAACATCATTGACTGAGAAACGTACCCCATTGACAGATTATTATGATAAAAACCTTTAAATTTGCTGACTCACCCCTTCCAGATGTCGCTATTAACGTCACATATTGCGTACTTTTCTTGCAAAAAGTTGTACGAATGCCATCCGTAACGTCTTATCACTTGTTTTTTTTTTTACCAACTGTCAATGCGGGGGCAGTAGATTTGGGTCTATAGTATTCAAAGAAAACATTCCTATAAAACAATTTCGCTCGCATAACTTCATTTCGAAGTCTATTGGCTCCATTTTCAAGACACAAGAATAGAGCGGCTCTCAACTTGAGTATAATTCAGTTTAAATAAGAGAAAGTGGCGTTTCCAGCTACGGGGTGTGACAATCGGGGTTGTAGAGGGGCAATCTGGACCAGGGGGGACAAATGGAGCGGACTAGACGTGTGAATTCGATAAAGATTGACTGTTTTAGATCCCAACTTACGTTACTCTCACCGATAAATTGCATAATGTAAAAGAAACCCTTGTAAGAAATTTTCTATTTGTGAAAAAGGTTGAGTATTTTCATTATTTATTTTTATGTGCGAAAAAATTTGGGTGTATTTATTTCGTTAAGCCGTATTTGCTGTTTCCATTAACGCATCAGAATTGTTTATGCATTAGGGAGTAGACAGTTGTTGAGGGTGTGTTAGGGTTGGACCTTTTAATTATATAAGGGGATGAGGATGTTATTCCTTACGTTTATAGGACGACAAGACAATGATTTTTCGGCAAATCTAAATTCAATCATTTCTATTTTCAAACCAAATATATTGGATTTTTGTTAACAGAAAGCCCAATCGTTGGGAAAAATTTTCTAAAGTAGCAAATTTGAATTTTATCGTAAATAAATGATACCGCATACAACTGGTTACTGCCATTTGACATTTAATTGGTTGTTTTTTGTTTTTATTTTCATAGATAGCTTGATAAGTGATAGGTAAAATAGGTACAATTTTTCTTGATTTTGTTACTTATTTATAAAAATAGATATAGCAAGTAATATCTCATTTAAAAGAGAGAAAAAAAGCACATTTAACTATTCCATAGCCAATTTCGCGGCCCATAAGACAAAATGAAATATCTCGAAAATGGTAGGTGCTAAAAAAAATCTAAAATAACAGTTAAATTCAACATAAAAAAGTACCTTAAGAAGGTACAAATCAAATTGTTCTAATTATTAAGAGAAAAAAGTTATGAGAGAAAAAAGAAATTCGACATTTTCATATATTTTGCTAAAAAAGGTGGAAGGAATTTTGCACTTTTAAAAATTGATTGTGGCTCTTCTCATACTAAAGAATAATTCATCTAATTTGAACAAACCTGTATTTCTTATAATAAGCAAGACCCTCATGCTGGAAATGTAACCTGGACACCCTGTATATAAGATAGATCGTAAATAATTATTTTTAAAAATTGGTACAAATTATTAACATGTGGCAATATCGAATTAATAAAAATGTATTTGATCGATAAGTTAGTAAACAGAATTGTAATTAACGAAAATTAGATCAGCCGATAATATCATAAGACAATAAAATATCAAGATAAGTTGCAAGAACTACTAAAACTTAAAATTAGGACAAAAATGTTTAATTTAGCCTATCTGTCTAATTAATCCCAATTACTCATTTCCTCAAACAAACGTGTCAATTAGATTTCACTGAATTGTTGTTATTTTCTTTTATTGGCAATCGGTTATCCAAAACTTGTAAACCGATAAACATTATTTAATACTTATAAAAACTGGGTGAATTTTTAAGTTAGTTTCTTAAAAGATTCTTTAAGAGTTTCATTCTAATTTCTTCATAGAAATTAACCTCTTTTTGCAAATTGTAGCAGACAGTAGTTAAAAAACATTTCGTTTATTTATGAATCCTGGAAATTTTGTATATAAAAAAAATCTAATTGCGAAATGGTTGGAAATTTAAAAAAATAAAATTATTTATTAGAGAATTATTTGGTATAAGTACCTTATAATATTGTTCATGTAACTTAATGCAACAGTGTATTACAGGGCTGTTCAACTGGCGGAAAGAACTTTTGTGGCCCTCAAACATCTTACAAAAAATCATTCACCTTAAATTTAATTCCATATACCGGGTGATTCAGTTTGACTGTCGCACCCCTATAACTTTGTAAGGATTGAAAATAACCTCAACAAACCTTATATATTTGAAATCGGCGAGAAATTCTCTATTAAGTGATGTGTTTTTGTTACCTCTACGATGACGTATGTCAAATCCGCGATAGGCAACTGTTTTTTTTTTAAATTACATAGTATACATTTTTTTGTTGATTCGGATAGAAAATTTAATTCTGAATCTGACCATGTACTCAAAAAGTAGGCATACATAAGAAAATTGCCGAGAAAAATCAGTTCAAAGTTTATTCAAATCATCGCAAACAGTCTATTTAACATAACAGAAAACGATCAAATCTTAAAAATTATACGGTAACTATCAATGGAAATGTATTGAAAATTAATTTTTAATAGAAATAAAAACAAATAATAAACGCCGACATAAAAAATTATATTTTAATGTATTCAAAATAGCCGCCACTGCTGATTTTTTTTCGATTTTTTTTAAATGTATGCCTACTTTTTAAATACATGGTCGGATTCAGAATTAAATTCTCTATCCGAATCAACAAAAAAATATATACTATATAATTTTTAAAAAAAACAGTTGCCTATCGCGGATTTGACATACGTCATCGTAGAGGTAACAAAAACACATCACTTAATAGAGAATTTCAAGCCGATTTCAAATATATAAGGTTTGTTGGGGTTATTCTCAATACTTACAAAGTTATAGGGGTGCGACAGTCAAACTAAATCACCCGGTATACATAAAATTTCGGATCGACTGTTAAAATTATATTGAATAGTGATCCGCTAAACTTTGGAGGAAAAAAAAGATGGTCCGCACTCATATAGAAGTTGGATAGCCCTGGTATACTACATAACAAAAGTTGTAAGAAGCACGAGTGGAAAAGTTGCGCACGGAGCCGCGTAGCAGCGAGTGCGTATTACCACAAGTGCCTAATTGCTTTACAACTCGTGTTATGTAGCATACTTTTTCTACGATCACATAATATCTACATACGGTTTTACCGTTTTTTTTTTGCTAATAATAAACATACTTGTACGTACGCTGCTGACTGTCAAGTTTGACGTAAGTCTACTTTGACATTACTAGACAAGTGTGCTTTTTGCTTACCGTGCGTAAAGACCCACTTACTATGCATGCAAGCTGTACAGTAATAGTCATTTACAGTAGAGGTCGTAGATAAAAGATATAACATTACTTTGATTTATCCATTAAATTAATAAACATCGAAATACTCACTCCTCTCAAATTTTACTGCTACTGCCAATTTCACAAAATATACTTAATAAAGAATTGTGTCTCTAAAGACCACCAAAAAGGAAGACCAATTCCAATTTCCGAACATACATATAAAATAATGTCAGGTATAGGCAAATAGTGCAAGAACATCTAAAACTAATTTCGAGATTAGTTTTTCTTGCTTCTGTCAAATCGATAAAAAAAAATATTGTACATAATCTGCTTCGTCTATGAGTTTACTATGGCCTTAATTAGTTTTATGGTTAATAATAATTATCGTAAGTAATAAGTTACAATTGATAAAGTTTTTAAAACTCCTATCGGTGTTCCTTATAAGACACTTCAATTGCATTTCTTCAAATTAAAATATACTTCGAAATCTATCATCTGTTTTTTGCTTGCACATTGTTTAAGTACATACATACTTAAAAAAACATATTTATTAAATAAAATACTCAGAATAATTAAAGTAAGCTAATTTCTAATGGCTTAGTAAGTAAACTGAAGTATCAGTATTATTTTAATACTAAATTATAAGTAATAAATTGTGATTAACCAAGATTAATTTACACAAATTTACACGAAATGTATAAATTTTATCTAGTCTTTATAGGCGCTGAAAATAAACATTTTACGCAAAATGTTTACATAACAGTTGTTTGTTGTCAACTGAACTTTATTATAGAACTTGATATAATACAGTAAATTCTTTGTTTTTGCAACAAATATTACTTAATTTTATCGTTCGTTGGGTTTTAAACTAATCAAGCGTGTCACGATAAATTGTTATTAAATGTTAGCACCATCCAATGGTTCGCTGGGCTTTTTAAGTTAATCACAGTAGTAGGCGATTTCAATAATATTTAAGAAGAGCTCCACTCGAGCATGCATATTTGCATCACCCTTCAATGAAATTTAAAAAAGATTGGCTCCTGCAAAAATTCTTTTGAATATAAGTTTATACACTTCGTTCTATCTTGTAGTTCTTCACTCGCTCCTCACAAAACAATTTTATCATTATATTGCGGATGCTCTGTCAATTTTTTTATTTCATAAAAAGAGACTTGTCTCAACTGCTGCTGTTCCGTAAACCCATTTATGGTGTTTTAGCGTGTTGGGAGTAATCTTAGCTAAAGTTTTTTTTAAGCGGTTTTTTTTTTGTGCTGTATATCTGAATAAACCCTTAACATAATTAGCAAATAGGTACATTAATTTGAATTTGTTTAAATACTTGTTCAAAATATTTCGAAACGGATAAACAATGCAATTGTGTACAATATCTAAATAAATTTTACTGTACCGTCGCAAGGGTTGGCTTGAGCCACTTGACAAGAAATTGGTTTGATTAATAGCTGTTTGTATTAATACTTCTTTATAAAGCATTTCTAGGACAACTTTTCGTGCTCTTTCTTAATAAGTGGGTTAGAATTCACCAAATTTATTTCTACTCATGCTAAGTCTGCTTATTCTGAAAGGTGCAAATTTTTGAAAAAATTCCAGTGATTTATATATTTTTTGATATTCTACAAGTCGCATTTTTTTTTAAACACTATCTGTGGCTCATTTTAACCCAGATGGGGACTAAATTTGCAGTAGAGCAACAAATATGGACTTTATTATCATGTGGCTCAATCCATGGGTGTCATGAGCCACCCCTTGAGTTTAAAAAAATCAAAGCTTTTATGAAAATTGGAGTTCTGAGCTTTTGTCAAACTATAGGGCATGCAGTTTGTATCCTTCTCTCCAATTTTCAAACTCAGAACCTCTCAAGTTTTATAATTACATAAAAAAATGTAAAAGATTTTGTGGAAAAATGGCTCGAGTCACCCCGCGCGACGATATATTTAATAACACCAACGGCCACAAAACGCAATGTAATTTTTTAATTCATGAGAAAATTTTGCGGTATACAAGGTGCTTCTTAAATATTGCGAAAAAATTCGGGATGTAATTCCTTATCGAAAATTAAGGGGGGCTTTTATATAATTTTTTTCCTTAGATGTCTCCATCTAGAATTACACCCCCCTAAAGAGGAGCGGTAAAATTAGGGTTTTATTTTATTTCTCAAATTTAGATAAATGTAGGAGAATTATGTTTACTTTTTATAAGGTTTCCCATAGTTATATTTTTAATCATCTCCCACATCTTCACAGGGGGCTGAAAAGTGCGACCTTGGTTGGTTTTTTAATCGAAACTTTTTGGGGGTTTAAAATTTTGCAAAAAAAAAATAATTTAAATTTAAAAAATTTCTTTGAAAGCTTCATTTAATTAGAAACTTTTTTATTCCTTAACTTTTCCTGCAAAATCTACAGTGTTTGAGTATAAAGTGAAATAAGTGAGCATGTACCATAAAAAAATCTAAAATAAAACGATTCGTTTTGGTGGCTACCATGGTTCATCTGTTCATATTGGGTGACGTGTGTTTTCGTGTTGTCACCTCTTAAACTTCAAAATGAATTACACAAATGTTGAGATGCGCAACATGCATTTTACCGTTAGCAAAACCGTAAACGAAATGCATATCGCACATCCAAATAAAGAAATAAAATAGAAACCTAATTTTACCGCTCCTCTTCAGGGAGGTGTAACTTCAAAAGGAGACGTCTAAGGAAAAACATTATATCTAATCCCCCCTTAATTTTCGATAAGGAATAATATCCCGTATTTTTTTGCTATATTTAAGAACCACCCTATATCTATATGGTTTAGTGATTCATTAAAATTGGGTTATTTCTGGCAGTGTTTCTTAATATTTATTAACATAAATTCTTTAGGTTTGTGGTATCTTAACCCCTCTTAATTTTATAAATTGCAATTAAAATGGATTTAAACCCACAATTTACCCTAATAATTAAAGAAAAAGTTCCATAATAAACTTTTCCAGGTGGCGCCTAAGATGTGCGATTATTTCTGTGTGTTAAATTGCCTAAACAAATGTATGTTCCCTCACTTTTTTAATTTTCAGCACTACAATTTAATCAGATTTTTAAATAATGCTGATTAAAGTGTTTTCTACAACTCTTCAAGTGCTGATTTACCTTTTAAATTTACTTTTAAGTGTCATACTCTACTTAAACATGTGCTTGTTTTCCTTTAGCTGTGTTCTATGCAATACAAATCGTAATTTCGTTATATTTTTAATGTTTTTCTATAAGCTAGTATCACGTGATTATAACAGTCTGGTGCAAGAAAATAGAACAAGTGCGTTACAAGGTTATATGTTTTTCGAGACATTTGCTAGTGTATCAATATACTTTTGATCGCAAAAGATTATTCTGTTAAATATATATTCCTCTTTGGGCGTTCCAATACGGAATGTTTCTGAAAGTATTTGATCTCACAAAAAATACGTTAAAAAGACTGCCCTAAGAGATACGGTTAAGGTATGTTTTTTATTAAAGCAGGTAATACAAGAGCAGCACGTCCTGTCATCTAGTTTATGCCCTCGTCCTTGTCGATGCTTAACATGCCCTTTTGGAATACGCGATCCCTGTTCCATATTGGTTCCTGTGACACGAGTGTGTAGTCGTAAGCCGGTCGTATATAACAGCGGGAGCCTTCAGGGGCCTGCGCCACCCCCTCGCTGCAAATGACCGGCCTGTACCACCTTGCTATGATAGTCCCTGTTGATATACGGCCCTGGCCAGTTATACTTTCCATAAAACATATATTGAAATGTCGCCAGATGAACGCGGAGTGTAACTGAATATGACTTATATAAACGACGGATGGACTCCAATAAATTTCTATCAGGAGACGTGTCATTGAAAAGGTCCGCCGTATATTTATGTCTTATTCGATTTTTTTCGGGAAAGTCATAGTGTCTTATTGACGAACTTCCCAACATACATACAGGGTGTCCCCGTTATCACCGCGAATATTTTAAGTGGTGATAGGGGACCTTTTTCTAAGAAAAAATTTTAAGTAAATTTTTTTCCTAAAATCAAATGCTAAGCTGATATCAACACTTACTTGATTTTTTTACACTTCTGCATTTATAAGACTCTGTCGCCGAAAATATCAATTTTATCGTAAAATACCTTGCAGCTTTTTAATAGAACACGAAACTTTCTACAAAATTAGTTATATTTATTTTTTGTCTACAGGCAATGGTTTGAGAGTTATAAAGCAGTTTGTACAAAAAAATTTACAAAATATACAAAATTTAATTGTTTCTTAGACTTTGCAACCGCTGTATCTTTAAAACGAAAGGTTGTACAAAAAAACCGACGGCCCATTCCGGATAGCAAATTTTATGGGCTACAACTTTGGTCTAGTGAAATTTTTTGAAAATCAAACCGATTTTCCGGAAAAGCTGAAAATAAGGAATAGAGTGCAAAAACAAAATTTCCTACAAATATTGTTTTGTATTTAAAAATGCGTTTAAAGAGAGTGCGATTACGTGATTGAAAATGATGGAGGTCATTTTGAACACTTATTGAAGTAATTTTGTGGTTACATGTTCATTTTATTGCGTCCAGATGGATTTGCATTGTTATGCATTTTATCGTTTTCGAAAAACAAAACTCCCGGTAATTATGATATTTTGTATTTAAAAATGCCATAGCATCGGCAACATTCATAAAATTATGTATCTCATCAGTTTCAAAGCTTTTTATGAAGTTTGAAATTCTTTAGAAAACCACCCCTTATCATTTTTTTTAAGGAGCTAACGAACAAATTTTAAAAAAAATTGTAAAATTGCATATAAATAAGTTATGTAAATTTTTAAAAACGCTGCATCTTTTTAACGAAACGTCGTAGAGCAAAACGGATGCCTATTGCTGATAAGGCATTTAACGGACTACAACTTCGGTAAATATGTTGTTCAATAAAACTATATGTATCATAGAAATGTTTATAATAGTGAAAAAGGTGAAAAAAAAAAAACGATAAAATGCAAAACAATACAAATCCATCTGGACGCAATAAAATGAACATGTAACCACAAAATTACTTCAATAAGTGTTCAAAATGACCTCCATCATTTTCAATCACGTAATCGCACTCTCTTTAAAAGCATTTTTAAATACAAAACAGTATTTGTAGGAAATTTTGTTTTTGCACTCTATTCCTTATTTTCAGCTTTTCCGGAAAATCGGTTTGATTTTCAAAAAATTTCACTTGACCAAAGTTGTAGCCCATAAAATTTGCTATCCGGAATGGGCCGTCGGTTTTTTTGTACAACCTTTCGTTTTAAAGATACAGCGGTTGCAAAGTCTAAGAAACAATTAAATTTTGTAAGTTTTTTACATTTTTTTGTACAAACTGCTTTATAACTCTCAAACCATTGCCTGTAGACAAAAAATAAATAAAACTAATTTTGTAGAGAATTTCATGCTCTATTAAAAAGCTGCAAGGTATTTTACGATAAAATGGATATTTTCGGCTACAGAGTCATATAAATGCAGAAGTGTAAAAAAGTGTTGATATCAGCTTAGCATTTGATTTTAGGAAAAAATTTTACCTGAAATTTTGTCTTAGAAAAAGGTCCTCTATACCCACTTAAAATATTCGCGGTGATAACGGGGACACCCTGTATGTATGTAATTGCTAATCTGGAACGTACTTATCCTGCTTTTGAAAGAATTTGTTTTTAAAATGTGTTTTGAGCGGGGTTTTATAGGTTCATTCGTAAATTACGCTAGTCTAAAAGAGTTATTAACGTAATAAGACTCCGAAGGTGGTGCTTTACTGGACGAGTAAACAGTTTTTGGACGAGCCGTTGGCGAGTCCTGAAAGCATACGAGTCCAGTAAAGACACTTTACGGGTATGTTACGTACAATATTTTTTCAGTCCGCCACTGATACCAAAATCACTATCGTCACTATCCATAATTAAACAATAACTTAACAAATCACAGTTAAAAAATCGCTTGGTTGTATAATGACGCTTGTTTGACAGGGCAAATAAAAAAAAAATTATTAAATTACAGCATTGATAAGTTTTTTTGATAAAATAGGCAACCTTTGTCCAATTTGATTAACCATTTATTTATTAAAAAATGAAAAGCTTTTCTTGGTAAGTCTGGTATTTTAAATGATTAGTATGGCACACCTTAAGAGACAGTTTATAAAGTTTTGTCAAATAATAAATTTTAATACATCCTATTCGTTAAGTTCCACGTAAAATATTAAATGTATTGACTCTATCAACTTTGACCAACTAATAAAATGCAATGTTATGAGAAGAATGTACTCTTACCTTCTTCTTAAACCAACATTTGGGCATTTTACGCGTTTGATAATATTTTTTTCATGGGTAGGTTACGGTGTAGCATTTTTTTATTCGCTTATTTTTTGTATAATTTAATAATAGTCACCATCTGATGGTAATTGTGTGTTAAACTATGATTTTATGCTGAAATTACGTGTCTATATATCATTAACACGTTTACTTTTGGCAGGTTGTTCGTGTTAATTAAAAAAAAAACAGGAGTTAAAAATCCCTCAGATGTGTATCTCTGTTTTTGCAAATTAACATTTGTGGCAATGAACTTATTTTTAACGTAAACTGATACTTTTTTTTTACTGTTTATAGAAGTGTCTTTCCAACTTGGTTGTATTTTTTTGTTAGTAAGTGTAATTGCTAAATTATTACATGGTACTTTTAAAAATTTAACAGTAACATAAATAAAAATTTTTAGAAACAAAAAACAACGAATGACTAAAACTTTAACAAGAAAGTGCGCCGTAGAAGATTATTTTATCTCCTATGAAAAAAAAAAAAAAAGACTTCATCAAGTCTGCGCCCGTCCATAAAATCAGTTGTTTCCGATCAATTTTTAGGCTGGACAATACATCTTCACTGGCCTAGGCTAAAAAGTAAGTGGTTGCCAAGTTGCCATGGCAATGAGTTGTCTTTATCGGCCTAGGCCGGAAAGTAGCAGGTTGCAATAGTGATGAGTTGTTTTGTTGATTTGCGCTGTCAAACAAGCGTCATTATACCACCAAGCGAGTTTTCAGCTGTAGTTTGTTAAGTTATTGTTTAATTATGGATGGAGACGATAGTGATTTTGGTGTTAGTGGCAGACGCAGAAAAAATATTGTACGTAACATACCCGTAAACGTAAAGTGTCTTTACTGGACACGTATTCTTTCAGGACTCGCCTACGGCTCGTCCCAAAACTCTGTACTCGTCCAGTAAAGTACCACTTTCCGGTCTTGTTACATAAATAACTATAAGATCACTTCGTATTCACATTAGGATTCTTTGCAATTTAATTCTTTAACGTAAAAATGGTGTTGTGAAATTTTAATTCATTATTCAATTGCTGCAAGTAATTATTAAGAATATACACTTTACAAGAAATTTCTTGGTAACTAACGACATGCTGCTGCACAATAACAAATGCACAGCATTACAATTAATAATTGCAGCAGCCACTATGATGCTTTATATTGATAGTTCAACTTTCTAGGCTTATTAAATTGTTTAAGTTTTGTTGAACAATAGCCTTTGCATTCATATTTAATTAAAATAAACGTGCTCAAGTGCTTTTTATATTTCTCTATTTACATACCATTAAAAGTGTTTTGAATTCAACATAAATTTGCAATTCATGCCAATGTAAACGAACAAGTGTGTTTTAAGGAGATTTTTTTTTGCAATAAATTAACAGAGCATTATGATTCTTAGTGAAAATGTACATTTACATTTAAACGAAGGTGTGCAGATTGCTAAAAAATTAAATTTAAACAATTCAGTACACATGTAATGCTGTTTTTTCTTTCTTTAAAAGAACAAATGTGCTGACTTCCTGATTAAAGAAAATTCTTCTGCATTGTTGTAATTTAAAAAAAGGTACAACTAAGATTAATTTTGGTCCCCATATATTACTAATTTCTTAGAATGCATTTTATTTTATAATTTAAATATTCATTTTAGATATATTTTAGAAATATTCTAGATATATTTTATAATAATATATATAATAAATATTCTAAAAAAAGAAAATTTATTAATTGCTAGAAAAACAGTTAAAAATGTTGGTAGTTTATTTTCAAAATTAAAGGATGATATTCCTCTTGTATCACATTCTAATATAGTGTACAGCATCCCATCTAAAAACTGTGATAAAATTTATATTGGACAAACAAGTCAGTTACTAAAATCAAGAATAACTCAACACAAAAGTGATAGTAAAGTCAAACCAAAGTCCTGCGCCTTAGCTACTCATTTACACAGCAATAAACATAACATCAATGAAAACAATATTGCAATTTTAAACAAAGAAAATAACCTTAACAAGAGACTTTTTCTAGAAATGTATCAAATAAGTAAAGAACCAAATGCAATTAATAATAAAACTGATATGACTAACTTATGTTCAATTTATTCATATTTACTTTATTTGAACAATTAGTTTGGTTTTTACAGTATATCTTACAACTTGGTTCAATTATCTTGCTTAAATAAACATTCAGTTCAATATGACATTGTCACATGTTTAAAATATTTCAATTAAAGTTCAAATAATCTTGTATATAATCTACTGATGTTGTTATCAAATAATTTAGTGATGAATTAACTAACATTAATATATAGTTTTAAAATCTTGTAATAATATAGTCACGACTAATGTATTCTCAGAAACAACTATTTCTTGTTGTTTCATAGGTTAATTGTTTGGATCCATTTTGATAAAGTTTTTAAGTTCCGTACGTATCACATGCTGTCAAGCCGTACAATAATGCCGTAGTTACATTTAAGCTGTTCAATTTTTAATTTGTGGGTTTATCCCTTTTGTTTGTTCTATATGTAAATTTTAATGTGTTATCAATTTTAAACGCCTGAATAGTGTGGTTTACTCCTTTTTTTTTAAGTGTTCATGAACCTTTAATAATATAATATGATTAAATTTCTCCATATGATAAATTGTGGCTCACCGAGCATACTCGTTTATGTAAGTTTTATCAGAATTTAAGTTTAAAAAACAATTTGTCTTATATATGTAACTATAGTACCTCTGATGAAGGATGAAATTTAAAAAAAAACATCCGAAATATAAGGAAATAAAGAAGAGTTTTCTTTCATTACCAAAATTTTACTGACCAACTGTCCCGATAAGAAGTGTATATTATGAAGTGTATTTTATATTTTATATGTATATTAGATATACTTTAAATACTTTTTAGCTATATTTTAGATATATTTATGGTGTACCTAATTTAAAAGAAGTTAAGAAAATAAATTTTCATCTGAAAATTCTTTTTAATGAAATATTAAGAGAGGAAAACAAAACGAAATATGTTTGTTTTATATTAAAGACTAACAAACTAAAATTACATGGATCGATGTTTACCAATTTTTGAAAATAATGAACAAAAAATAAAGCTCGAAACAATAAAACTTGAATTTTGTGTCTATACTAATTGGTGTTATTTTAACAACGTATCACAAGTAATTTAAAAATATAGCTTTATGCACGGTTCGTGTTTGATTTTGCAGATTAACTTTGATTACAAGGTTGTGAGAAAAATCTGTACAGGCAAAATTAAATTACTGGTATTTGTATACCGTTATTCTAATTCATTTTTAAAGTTGATTCATACAAATCACGAAGTAAAAAGTTTTCGTTTGTGTGTTTTTTGTGTTTATTATGCCAGTTTGCACCATATTATTTAAAAAATAACTTAAATATAATCTAAGTTTAATGTTATATTTTATTTGCACCGTTATGTAAAGCTTAAAGGTAATTTAAATTACTGAAATGTTTAAGGTTCGTACAATTTTCTTCTCTTAATAACAAACAGATAAAAAGAAAACAATTTGAATGATGTATCGGTTGTTTCAAAAATAAATGGTTCAGGTTTTAGTTTAATTTTCTAACTTTTTTTGTTTGAAATTCTGCACTAAGGGCTGATGAGTGGGGGGAGGGCAGGGGGGCTCCGAGCCTCGGGCCCGGGAGTAATTTAAGGGCCCGGGAGTCCACAGGGGTTTGAATATTATACCACAATTGTTTTTTATTAACAAAATTTTCAGATTTAACCTTAGTGAGTGAGTGAGATCGTGGGTCGTCCCACTTGTTTCCTAAGGTTACATCTGACCGCCACCGCCACCGCGTCGGTCTGTGGAGACCTTTATAGTAAGAATTTGTGAAAATAATAGTTATTTACGTAACAAGACCGGAAAGTGGTACTTTACTGGATGAGTAGAGTCCTGAAAGCATACGAGTCCAGTAAAGACACTTTGCGGGTATGTTACGTACAAAAAAATTCTGCGTTCGCCACTGACACCAAAATCACTATCGTCACCATCCATAATTAAACAATAACTTAACAAGCTATATAACGACGCTTGTTTATCAGCGCAAATCAACAAAACAACTGATCACCATGGCAACCAGCTACTTTCCGGCCTAGGCCAGTGAAGACAATTCGTTACTATGGCAACCACTAGCCTAGGCCAGTGAAGATGTATTTTCCAGCCTAAAAATTGATCGGATACAACTGATTATTTGGACGAACGCAGAAAAAGTATAGAATTGTTATATTTAGTTAACTCCAGCTACTTAGCTATAGGTTTTCAGTTTGGTTTCCACGCTTGACGAGTTATCTTAAAGACTACATAAGATGCACTCAAGTTTTTTCACATTACCCGCTTAAGTACTCTTTCTAAAATGTGTAATCATGTCTTCATAACGATTTCAATTAATTGCAATTACATTTAATGCTTTATTATCGTTGATTTGCGTTTTTTATCGAGTTCGAATCGATCCGGTATTAAAAGCGTGTCGCTTTTGTTATCATGAACGTTCGGTGTCGCGGTCTGTCCCGATCAACGGGTGTTTAAGGTATATCTCGTTTATCTAAAAGGGGTGAATTTAAATTGATAGTCCTTAGCTACCTGTTCACCTCTTTAACAGCCTACCGTGTCAATCGACAGCGCGTGTCTAAACCGCGGTAAGTCGGTAATCCGCTTGGGACATGTCAAGTGTTTGAATCCCTACGCGAATACTTTAAATTCCTTGCGACCCTTGCAAGGGCCCTAATTTAAATTTTTCTAAATACCTCTTTAATGGAGGGTGTTGATATATTTCAAGGAGTACGATAATATTGACAGCGTTCGTGTGTTATTAATTGGGACAGATTGGGTCGTATTTTTGTTCACTTTTTTAACGCTTAAGTGACTTTCGCAACTAAAATTGAAATTTTAGCTATATTTTTACTACATTAACTGTTTTAAACCTTTTTTACTGGTGATGGATATCGTAATTAGAAGCTACAGGGCCAATTTACCATAAAAGCTAACCGCTATAAAGTCGGTTCAGTAAGTAAAATTTGGCCGGCTCAGATTTGTTCCGGTTCGACAAGTTTTACCGGTTCAGAATTTTTGTTGATTTAGTTTAATGGTGTTTTAATAAATTTTATATTAGATAATTTTTTGACACAATATGCGTCCAATTACATGTAATACATGTAATTTTAGAATATTTTAATTTTTGTTTCTTCGCTTCTGAAGTTTAGATCGAAATAGCATTAAAATAATTGCGCACTATTTTAATGTTAAACAGAATATTCTATGCAACTAGCGATTCAGTAGCTCCTTCGGGGCTTCTTTACCGCTAGGCCCCGCCTTGCGAGTAGAATTAATTTGGCGTAGAATTAATTTGCGCGTAAAATTATCTTTGCGCAAAAAATTATCGTTCGTTTGGTGCAAGTCCCATTTCGCTAAGTTCCTGAGATATATCGATTATAACTGAGCCGGTCATATTCTTTGGAGGTGGGCAATCGATTGGCTCAAATTTTTATTTGCAACACTCGTTATTGCTTTTCAAAATGGAATAGATCGATATTCGTACTACTCGCGCTGCGCGCTCGTATCCAACAAGTCCTTTGTGGCTAGAATAGTCTTTAAGCGTAAAAATATTTTCGCACAAGAAATTATCTTTCGCTTGATGCAAGTCCCATGTTTATAAAAAAAGTCTTTTTTACTACATCAAGATATTTAAGAAAAAAAACGAGAAATGCTTATTTTGTAAAGTCGTTTAACAGAACTGAAATGAGAAGAAAAGAACGACGTTGCTTGCTTATTAAAATAAAATAATTACTTCGACATACTTAAATTGTCAATGCAAAGCAATGCCTGTAAAAAAAAAGCTTAATACACAGAATTTTTTTTTGAAATTCATATTTTGAAAACTGATAAATTTCAGAATGCTCAGTTGTGATGCACTTATTTGTGATAGTAACTAAAAATGAACTGAAAAACACTTTGATTAACGATTCTTACTTTATTTTACTAAGATAAGCTTTTTCAAGCAAATAAAGCCCATTTGAAACTACAACACAGCGTAATACACTGGTAGAATGACAACATTTAGTACATATTTACAACTAACATTTATTTCTGGAGTTTTTAAGTCTTAAACTATGTATATTTAGCATAAACAAAGTACTTTTATTTGTTTTGAATTGCACTACAGTATTTAAAAGAGTGTTTGATGTAAAGCACTCGATTAAAAATCACTTTAAATGCTAAGGGTGTCTGCCCTCTACAAGAAAGCTTTCGGCCAAAGTCGATTTTCCTGTATAGGTTGTTTGTATAATGCTTTCTTATGCAGTTCCTTTTAGAATTTGGAATTCAAAGCATTGTACGATGGTTCCTTTTGCATAAGTCGGCACCACTTTCGCTGTTTCAGAATCAAAATTTCAATCACTTTAGTGCAGCTAGATTTGTAATAGCGGTTTCGATATAACGTATCACTTCTCTTAAGTTGCAATAAAAATCAAGTCTTTGGAAAATATTTTAATTTTGGTTTTGTTTTGTGTGAAAAACTCATGATTTGTTTCTCTTTTGTTACAAACTTCAGTTGTTCCATAGCAGAACCTGTTAATCACAATAAGTGACGTGCTAAACTTTTTAAAAGTAATGTTAAAGAAAATTGATTAGAATGGAGAACTTAATTGCTTATTTTTGCAATGCCAAACATATTGTGTAAATTTCCTCCCAAACAAAACAAAAACCGGACCCGGCCAACTGTTTAAATTTGTATGAAATCGTGTGTAGGTAGGTAGCTCCAATAATATCCAGCCGTTCGATGTCGTTTGCGTATAATACTTTACTAGTAGAATAGTGCGCTGTGCTAGAAGCAAATTTGGACTATTTACACAGTATATCAATAAGGGGGTCTCTAGGGATCCAGCTGACCACCGCACCCAGCGGAATTGCAAAATATATTCCCTCAGCCTGGTCCGGACTAAAGTTTCGCCTACTCCCACACTTTAATGTTACACGTTCCATACAAAAATCTGCACCGTATTTATTTCCTTCAATGCATAGTATATTTACCGTACCTTTTGAAGAGAACGGTCAGCTTTCGCATGGAAATGAGCCCGAGGTTAAAAACCACTTTGATATTTATTTCAAATGCATTTTATATTAGGTAGTTCCTTACGGTAAAGGCCTTCATTTGAATGTTTCTACCCTTAGAGGTATATATCAGAAAATTATAAATTAATTCGAGTCGTAATAACGTCGTAAATAACGTGTTTTATATCAAAATGTCTTTATGAAAGTTATTAGAAAAAATATCATCTAATATCCTAGCTGTAAATAACAAAGAAATGCTCCGTAAATGTCTAAAACTTTACTAATTAAATTAATTAATGTTCCAAAGTTTCATATTTTGTAGCCTTTATGAGAGCCATAATGTGTTACTGATAAATTGACAGTTATTAATACTGATATAAGGTTTAATATTTTCTTCGTACATAGGGCGCAATAATTTTTGATCGATTATTATAGTTACTTTTCGAATCAAATACTTTCTTAGTAATTGATCTTGAAAAATTCTTTGCCACTAATTAATCTAACAATTATCGTCGTGAATAACGATTTTTTCTACTAAACTGTTTTTATTAGTATGGTCAAAAACTTTACAAACACAATCGGTTTAGTGTAAATTATGTAATTGATTTTATTATTACAATACCAATACGTTATTATCTGAACTATATTTGCTTTAAGAATTTACTTGATTCGATGGAACATGGGACCAAGCCTAGGAAGTTCCAGACAGTATGGAATGAATACAAAACCATCGCGGTTGTAACGATATTTTTAAAAAATTTATTTAAACCTTAATAGGGTTTATAAGAATGCAATCAGGTCTTTCAGACCAATAAGCAGTTTAATTCTAACCTAAATTAATAATGTTCAAACTTAGCCTAAGGTTTACCCAATGGTAGTCCTTAGTTTGCTAATTATTAACGTGCACACTACCGCACAGTCTCTGCTTTTAAACTTTTGCTTAAACTAACTCAAAAGCTTTAACCTTTAACCCTTTTAAGTCTTCTTACTGATCCTGTAGCGTCCAGGAGCTGAATCGCCTCGACGTTTACATGTTGATGGAGCCTTTCTTCGTGGCTCTTGGCAAACTTCTTAATGGTTACAGTGTCCATGTTGAGGTCCCGATGTATGTCAATATTTCTGCAATACCAAGGTGCATCAGCGATGTTCCTTAGGGTTTTGTTCTGGAATCTCTGGATGATCTGTTTGGTGCATAGCTGTATCCCATATGTCCATACAGGTTTTAAAATTTGCTTGTATAGCAAAGGTTTATTATGTAGGGACATTTATATTTGATACGTCGTATTTTTTCCCTTTTAACATGAATCTGCCAGCGTGGCTTAGCGTCCAGTACAATACCTAAGTATTTTGCTGTGTTGGAGTTTGGAATTAGTTTATTATTTAAGTCGATTGGTACATGTTCAATTCTCTTGTTGGTAATGTACTGACTTAGTTTCATTTTACTTTATACGCCATGTTTTTGTCCAGTTGTTGATCTGATTGGCAGCTGCTTGTAATTTCTCGGATGATTCTATATCATTTCTTCCTACTGCTAAAATAGCCGTGTCGTCGGCAAAGATCAATAATAAAAATAATAATGTAATTTATTTAGCGATTTGCTAATTCTGTTTACATGTTATAACCCTACGATATAAATATACAAAAATTAAAACTTTCCCATAATATAACTACTGAGCTTACGTCTAAACCTTACAATAATAGTTTCATTTTTAAGTTCGCTTGTTAGATCGTTACAAAATTTCAGTCCTTTATAAAAAAGTGAATTTTGAGTGTAATTTCGTGTCCTGAATGCCAATTTAAAGTTTTTACAGTTCCTAGTCGGATAATTATGAAAATCAGAGTTTTGGGTTATAGAATTTAACAGACAATTTGGAAGCGGGTCATTTATAATCTTGAAAATAAAAATAATCGTATTAGAAATTATCCGTTGTTTAATACTAAGCCACTGTAGAGTATCTAGCATTAGAGTAATTTTGGTGTATCTGGAACAGAGTAAAATAATTCTCATAGCCCTTTTTGCAATTTTTTAAGCCGGTCTAAATCTTAGGTATTCGCCAGAAATAAAAATACTAGAGCAGTATTCGAAATGGGGTGCTATGATACTTTTGTGTATTAAAATTTTACGCTACACATTACATTCGTTTGTTCTTCTCCGTCTAAAAATGGATCATTGGCTTTAAAATAATCGTAAACATTTTAAATTCATTAATCAGCCAAACAAAAACTACGCAAAATCGTCCAAAACCAAACCTTTAGCAATCTTCCTTCGCTCATTTCAATTTAAGTAAAGCATTTTATAGGACTGCTTTTCCCAAAAGCGTTTTAATAGCGGTCTACTTAAGCCGAAAGCTTAAAAACCACAAAACCACATAGTAATGAACCTGCGGTACTGTTTTCAAATCTCCTTCGTACATTTTCACATGATTTCCTAATAATTTACTATGATATTCCGTCACTTCCCTTTGTTATCTTTGTTAATATCGTTTTAGAATAACAAACAATTGATACCGCTATTTAATAAACAATTATTAAGGCCTTGATTTCGATTGATTTGTTCGTTACGCCATGATAATGCGCTAACAGTACCTTGAGACTGTATTTTTTTTTAATGCAATCAATTCTTTATGTGATGCATTGTCTTTTCAGTGACGTAATTGTTTGTATTACGGTGCCTCTAATTTCGCAAATTACATTAACTGAAGAGAGAAGTTTACTAGATCCCACTTAATACTTGTTTTCCAGTGCAGTGTTTACGTTTATTTGCGTTTTTCTCGTGAACTTGGCGAGCGGATGTTTTAAGATAACGTATCAAAATATATTGATTTAGTACACTGCGTTTGTTTTGACCGAAATACTAGGGTTTCTCCATGTATTCCGCGTAAATTGACAATTTTTAAGTACTGTGTTGCTATTATTCCCTTGAATTATTTCTTAAGTAAACTAATTTTTTGCGTACATTAGAAAATTATCTTATCGCGGATACAAGCAAGGTGTATCCATTAAACAAATAAGATTATTAATGGATCTTTGGAATTATACATTCTAGCTGTTTCGTAATATCTGGCGCTTGTGTATTTTATGTAGACTTTATTATTAAAAGTTTACTTTTGCATTTCGCAAGGGAAGATGATCGTATGATCGACTTGATGTTATCTTTATAATTTATATTAAGTGCACATTACTTTGTATTTATCAACGTATTTATAACAGTGTTATAATATTGCCTTCCGTGGTTTATCCGGTAAAGGAACCTGTGGGTTCTTGTACCAAAAGTTACATATCTTGATGTGTTTACTAGTCTTTTAATGCCCAATGATTCTTTAATTTTAACTGTTTATTCTAAATCTATCCATTGTTTTTTACTGCGGTAATCACTGATCTTGGGGGGTAAGCTTCCACGCCCCGACGAACTTTGCCGATCTTGGTTTGTAATTAACCAGGAAAGTTTTTTTTTTCTACTCATGTACATACAAATTGTCATTTTCTCACTGCCTAATCCTAAGAATGGTACAAAAATTTATATTAAATTTATTTCGTTTGTAGGTTATAATGACATAAATAATGTCAATGTTAGTGTGGTGGTGTCGCTATCGAAATGAAATGATTAATTAAAACTTTATACATAATAATTGTCATTTGGTTCGTTTACATTAACGTTCGTTCTATAATATAACTTTAATTTCGTAGAAAAAATAGCATTTACGACTCGAGATGAAATCAGTTTTTTTCGTTCGTGAGATTTGCTCACTCGCCGCTTTGCTAGCTTTTTTATGTCTTTGCATTTGATGTTTTTATCCGTTGTTGCTTCATTAACTTCGTCTTGCCAGATTTTTCTCGATCTACCACTTTTATTTTTTCCTATGATCTTGCTTCATAGGCTTCTCTGGTTAGCCTTTCTTCTTTCATCCTACAAATGTGACCCAACCATCCCAGCTGTCTTTCTTGCATTTTTATTTCAATTGATTTTATCTTTAATAATTGTTCTCTATATGTTTCATTTCTGATTCTATCTGGTTTGGTTTTTCCTTACATTTTTCTTAGATATTTCATTCTGCTGCATTCACACAGCTACTATTTTTGTCTGTAAGTGTCCACGTTTCACCCGTATAAAAGTGCCGGAGTTACTACCTTTTTGACCACTTCCACTTTTGTTCGTTTTGGGACTTCTCCATTTCCAAAAAATGTTGTTCTTAAACTGTTAAATATTCTTCCCACATTTCCTGTCCTTTCGCTTATTTCCTTGTCCATTCCTCCACTTTTCTCTATGATCACTCCTAAATATTTAAAGCTTCCTATCTGTTCCAAACTAAGCTCATTTAAAGGGACGTTATGCCCCTTGTTCTCTGTTGTAACGATCATAGTTTTAGTTTTTTCTGTATTTATTTTCATATTGATTTTTTCCAATTCTAGATTATGTTGCAGGTTTAGGACCATGTCCTAAACCTGCAACATAATGCGAACATTAGCTCAGAAATAATTTTATTCGATTAATATTTGCCAAAAGTTGGTTTTAATACATAACTGTTGAATTATTTATTTTATCAATAGTTATAACTTAAAAATCAACAAATACTAGGAAATATTTATTGGATGTGACATGCCTTAATTTAATAATCTATGAATAAGATTATGTAAATAAAAATTTTCAATGTATGGTTTCTTCTTATATTTGTTTATGTTTAACATAGTTGTAAAAAATAATCGCGCAAAATCTTTAAATCTCAAATATATACATTCCCAGTTATTATGAGCGCATTAGAAAATTTGTAACGCAAATATCAAAATTGTATAATAAAGTTGTCCTATCATAATCCTACCGTGATTAAAATAACTTAGATATTTTTTTTACGACGGTGTTTGTGAAATTTATTGAAGATGAACAAACAAAGTTATCTATTCAGAGCAAGTGCTGATTGATTTTACCTAATTTATTTATTCAATTATCTCGTTTAATACTTATTTGCTAACACGTGGCGCCTCTTGAATTTGTTTATACGAAAATATTTATGTTATTACCGTAGTCACGGTTTTTAAAATTGGGTTACTCTATTAAAAAAATTGGAGCAAATTCTTATATGTACATTAACCAAATTGTAGAAACATTTCAAGTTATTTAGGTTGTTTTAAAAATCTTTTTTGATGTGATTTCATACACGCTAATCCGTATCTCCATGCTCAGAACTTTTTGTCTACCTGATTCGTCTTTTGCCAGTCTGATCTTTAAAAATCAAGCACCGCTGAACGAATCCAAATGAAATTTTGTACCATCCTCTGTAGATGCCCCCACCAGCTCAGTTGTCTAGTTTCTATGAATTTTAAAATAGATTCTACTTCTAGTT
The DNA here is from genome assembly GCA_947652605.1 of Elmis aenea. Lineage (NCBI taxonomy): Eukaryota > Metazoa > Arthropoda > Insecta > Coleoptera > Elmidae > Elmis > Elmis aenea. The sequence continues at coordinate 44,888,207 of OX393581.1, forward strand.
CATTTCTAATCTGTTCGTTTCTTATTTTGTCTTTTCTTGTCATGCCTCTTACTCTTCTTAAAAATGTGACTGTTAATAAAAAGGGCGAATGTAAATAACAAAAATCACACCTAATCTCCGTACCGATGCAAAAATAAATATAATATTAAACTAACTATACCAAGCAGGTATTATTTACGAAAAATAAAATAAGATTTTTAGTAAGTACTACACACATTTCATACCCAATCCACATATTGACTTATTGTTTTGCGATTAATTTACGGGCATAGCAATAACCAACAAGTTAAAAATATTTTAAAATACCAGCTTGATAAAAGTGTTTGCGTCTAGTAAATAAATTTGTTTACCCGTTTTTTAATCAATAGTATTACTACCACTAAATACTTTAACTATAAATTAACCGATTTCACCATAAACACTAAGAAAAACGTTTAGATTTAGTCTGCAATTTAAAAAAATTGTAAAGTCATTGTTATGAATAAAATTTCCTAAGCTCCTGATGATTGTGTTTTCAAAATATCTCACTGTTTCATTAAAAGTCCAAACTATTGTACCAATGATAAATTATATATTTATTTAACTGATTCATTTGCTAACATGAATAGGCTTCATTTAAAAAAAATAAAATCATTATATAAGTAAAACTGCATATGATGAAGAGATAAAAGTTTTAAAATTGATTGTGCATTTAGACCTTCAAAAAAAAGATAAGGGATTTTTTACTTAGCTCATTTATATTACTACACCAATGAGTCATTTTAAATCTTATTGTGTCGCACCTGTGACTACCAGTTGTAACTGAATTTTAAAGGTAGAAGTAGCTGTAAACAAAAATTTTTATAGTTATTTTACCGATAGAGAAAAGTTGTTGGCGCCTATATTTAATTGATTTTTTGATAACGATAAATTTGGAATAAAAATATGCTTATCTTAAAACCTAACAAACTTGTTTGTCGTTTCGTTTAATTAATTCAGAGTTATCCCCACCTAATATTTGCAATGAGACCAGGAGCGCAAATTTGATTATGTCTTGTTTAATCCTGTAATTTCGATTTTTTTTCTCGTTCGATTAAAATAAAAAATTGGCTGTAATATTATATATGTATTTGTATATATAGCGAGTTCCTTACAGCTTCTTCGGCCGTTTTTCGCCCCCAGGTGCCATTTCTTCCTATCTTCACACACCCCTCTTGTTAGGTTTCTTCTTGGCATTGCTTCCTCCACAGTATCCTTCCATTTCTTCCGCGGACGTCCCCTCTTGTTCCGTTCACGTGGCTCCCATGCAAACATTTTCTTTGGCCATCTATAATCAGGCATTCTTGTTAGATGGCCGTACCATATAAGTGTTTTTCTCTCTATGTTGTCGTTGATGTTAGTTTTAATTTGCATTCTATTTGTTATTTCAGTGTTTCTTACATGGTCCAGATTTGTGATCCCGCGGCATCTTCTCCAAAAGTTCATCTCTGTGACCTCAAGACATCGTTATTGTCTCGTGTTGATCACCCAATTTTCTGTTCCGTACGTTACGCAACTCTCTGCGATTTCGATTTCTTAATGTAGTCTGTTTATTTCTATTTCCTCTTTAAATTGTGTTCTGTCCTCGACTCAGGGCCTACTAGAGGGGTCTTGAGGGGCTGCATCCCTGAGCCCCCAGTTTGAGTGGACCCTTTTTTTTGTGTTTAATATGCATTTTAACGGCAAACTGCAAATGAACAGCAAAAAAGACTGGCCACGTTTTTTCTTTGCTCTCATAAAAAACAGTTTTTTTCATGTACAAGGGCCCCCAAATTTTAACTTCCCCGGGCCCCCTCTTACCTCTAGGAGGCGCTGCCTCGACTAATAATTTTTTATAGTATTACATCCACTCCGCCATTCCTATTGGGTCAAAATTTAGTCTTTGTTGATCATTCTTAGTTAATAAGCTGTAATATTAACGATTCAAATATGCAACGTATATAAAAGAGCTTTAAGATCACTCTTAATGATATTGATACTGTAGGTACATACATACCAACGTTACGTGAAGCGGTAAAGTGCTGTATATCGGGGGTTGAAACGGAACACATGGCATATGCGGGTGAATCGCAAGGAGTGTGAGGGTGCATGCATTAGTGTCTATATCAAACTCTGGCCAGTGGTCACCCCGTCAGTGTTGATCGAGATCGAACTAAGGCATGTGCTATATCGTCTTCAATCGCCTTACCATTTACGCGAAATTTTCAACAAATGACCATCGTTAAGGATGAAATTAAGTAAACAAAACACTGGCTTGAATATTTAGGTGACACGCGCGAAGTTCGTTGTGATTTATCAAGCAACACGTAATAATAATTTAATCTGAAACATTTAATTAACGATAAAATTAAAATATTTTAATGATGATAAAGTTCGAACAGCTCTAAATCTAAGTGATGATTCAATTTTTATTGTTATTTAAACGTGGCTAATTTATGAATCGCAGACTATGTTCAGTAAATGTTATTTAGTAATTTTTATTATGTCAATGTTTTTAGCGAGTGTCTTAATTTATCTGATAATATTTCATTTGTTGTTGCTGTTGGTAATCAATTAAATTCAGTGTGATGATAGAGGATGGTGCATTAGAATGTCTCGTAGTGCGTATCATTTCAAACGCAAATATTGAAATAATTAATAACGAAACTTTTTTTATCAATATCTTATCATTATGAGTTGACATTTTAATATTATAATCTTGAAATATCAACCTGCCTTACCTTTTTAATTATCTATACAACCTATATTTATAGTAAACACTGTGGTTTTAAATATTCAGTACATCTATCTAATATCAGCAGTATGACATCGCTATTATCTAATATGGATAACCATAGAAATTATATGAAGTCCCTGTATTCAAATTTGGTGATGGACATTCCAGCCTTCCATCTTTGTAAGTTGACCGATTTTAATATTTGCACAGAATTTCCGTTTAAGATTGTTTTATCGAGTTATCCCATCACGACTCAAATTTTTTTTAAACAATTTTTGAAGCACGTCTCAATAAAGTTTTTATCTTTTGAAAGGCTTTTACGATAAAATATTTTTTTTTCGATTTTGATTCTTTTTATTTTTTGTGTGATATACTTAATTTGTGATTAACTGAAGGTATAAAATGATTAATTATGCTAGAAACTTACACTTTTTGAATGTTTTTTTTAACCAACGTATTGTTTTTCGAACTAAATATATTTTTTTGTGTTTTCTTTTCATAATACAATGATTATGCAATAAAACAATAGTTGATGAAGAAAATAAGAGGGAAATAAAGTTGCGCATACAAAGTTCAAGTTTAATTTCCGTTATCTGTTTTTTCTTGATGTAAAAACTCAGAGTCACCTGATTTTTATTTTAATAATGCAGCAAATAGGTAATATTTTTTTAACGAAATATTAAAATGTTGCTACATTATAGATCTTTTTATTATTAATGGTAATTGCTAAAAAATAAAAAAGAGGTGAATATTTTCCTCCTATTTTCAATAATAATTTTTTAATATTACGACTTAACGTATGTTTTATTTATAAAATAGTTTAGCCGTTAATCATATTATTTCTTGGTTTATATTATTCTTGTCTCAACACGAAATAATTGTGTTTTGCAATTTAAATTTTTTAGTTTGTACTGTTTAGTGCAAAACTTTTTTTTTTATTTTAGAAAATGACATTTGGAAAATTATTTATCGTTGGATTAGATAGTAAACTGGAAATTTTATTTATTTACACATTGTACCATTTCTGCTTAACTCTAAGGTCCAACTGCAAAAAATTTGAACCTGGGTTTAACCTCTTTAACCCTAAAACTAGGCAAAATGGCAACAAGGTTAGGTTTTGGGGATTAACTCGTTTTTTAAAACCAGTGTTACTTTGTGCAATAGGGCCTTAATTATCAACTGTTCCATAAAACTTTTTTAAAATATTAAAATTTTATTGCTACATTTAAAATTTTCTGGCTATGTATTTTTCAATCAAATTTGTTTGTTTATGTAAAATTTAAGCTCTTAACTAATTTGTTTATTTAAAAATCAGTTGAAATATTTAAAACCTGTTTTAATAAATTGGTCCACACAAAACTTAAAAAATTACTATAATATTATTACATCTAATGATATATTTTTGCATTACTATTGTGGTTTTTAATTTAAGCCCAGCTGTCTAAGTTATTTATTTTTATACAATTAAATGTTTTATTACGTTTTTAAAAATTAAAGTGTAATAAAATTCGCTGGCGTAACATAAAATAACTATCGTTATTTAATGACAAATAAATAAATATTCTATTGCCACATAAAATTATTCTACTAACAATAAGTGTAGGTATATGTCGTAGGCATAATGTGAAATCCAGCTTTTTACAAAATTCCTAGACATTTTGTAAAAAGTTGTTAAAGCGAGCAAATTATGACTTTCTCTTAACCTCATTAATCAACCTTTAACCTGACCCTCATTCATTTGGTCAGTAATAGAGGGTCAGGTTAAAGGTTGGTTAAAGTTTTTTTTAAAATAAATTATGAAAACGAAGCTAATAGGTTTGTTTTCATTAAAAACAATTATGCCTGCATTTCACAGTTCATAAGGCTCGAAATGCCAAAATGTTTGTGTTGAATGACCAAAATTATGATGCGATTGTGAAATACAGTGAGTAACAGACATGGTCAACTGGGCGACAGTCAACTGGGCGATGGTTAACTGGGCGATGGTCAACTGGGCGACAGGAACTCAAAATGTTTAAACGCTTATGTTAGGACACGATTTGACGGATTGTTTTTGTAAATATTGATAAAATATACTTACTTTCAAAGAATTATCCAATACATCAAAATTTTTAGAATCACTTAAAAAAGATGCGGTTTAAACAAATGGTCCGAAAATAAATTGAAAATGTAAAGGTATGGTTGCGCAATATTAAAATAAAGAAAACAATCCGTCAAATCGTTTGCTAACGTGAGAGTACAAAATTTTTTAAGTTTTTGTCGCCCATTTGACCATTGCCCAGTTAATCGTCGCCCAGTTGCTGTGTACCGGTGGTTAATAACCTCAATTAGTGCGCTTCCAATTAATGCGATTCTAAAACTAACATGATATATAATTGAATACCAAAATTTTGGGAGAAAATAAGTAAAAATACTGTTCTAATACCTTACTTAAAAATTTTACAAAAAAATAAAATAAATTATTATGTAATTATTAAAAACAATTAATTTAGATCATCATAAATATATTTATTTTCCTTATTGTTATTGCGTAAAATAATCATAAAAGCATGTTTGGATTAATTATTGTATTCAATTAACACGATTTTAATTAGTGCAGTGTTTTTTCCTGGAAATTATTAATCGCACTAATTGATGAATCACAGCATGTTAAAAAGGGAACAGAAGAGAAGTGATTGTTGATTGCTTGTGTACGAGTAGATGTTAGACAAATTAGACGTTAAACACTAATATATTTTTGCTAATTACTGATTACAAAATGATGTTACATAATCATACACATATGCAATGAAATGCACTTTGCAGCATCTATCGTATAATCTTCTACTTGCTCGATGAAGCACCAAATTACTGTTACTTTTTCAACGCAAATAACGTGCTTTTCTCACCATAGATGCGTTTCACATAAGCGAGCGTTTAATTTCAAACAAAAACCATAAACTAAAATTTATTATTTTTTAAAGATGCTCATATTCGGGCTAATTTATATCCTAAACTAATGAATGTTTAATGAGTTTCGCAAACTAACCATGTAATTTTATACGCAAACGTAAAATAAATTACCCAAAAGTATTTATAACTTATGTTAATTCAATTTATATTATAAAACTAACAATTAATAGAACCTAGCATGGAGTGTAATTAAAAATTAGAGATTTATATCTGGGTTTTATTAAATCAAAATATAAATTGTCGGTAATTAGGATCTTTTTAGTTGACATGAGTTTATGCCATAAAATTTACTTTATCTAAAACTGTTCTAACCTTACGCGGTTCCATTAATGAGCAGTTCATTTTCATTTTGTTAATTTTCAACAAAGAAAATTGTGAGTTGTCGGCGTACTGTGTTGATGTTGATACATAATGACATAATTCGTTTATTTCACTGTCAGCTCGGCCCTGTAATATAAATTAATTTATTAATTCTTTCGATTAAATTCCGGCGTCTAATTCTAAAAATTAACGATCCAGAAAGTCCAATGTAATCGTTGATAATTGTCGATATAATTTATTGTACGATTTTTTTTGTTATTAAACGGCTATCAAATGCAGTTCTGCAATTAATACAGCTGCTAAATTGATTGGGCCCACATTAAGCGTTAATAAAGATGACAAAGGTGACGTCATATGGCCAGGACAACATAAATTTCCTTGGATATTGCACAGTAAATTTAGCAATATATATTTGGAAGGCGTAATTATTTTTCTGAGAAGGTCGCCCGAAGGAATTTGCTCAAACAATTTATTCCGGACTTGACCTTATGCAAAAAAAAAAGTATGGTCAAAGTTTACGAACAAATAATAACGTAAATTAAACAAATTTATTATATTTTATATCTTCCACGAACTTACACACCGTGTTATATTGTTCCAAGATATTGTTGTCGTTTTCAGTCAATTATGAACAAAGTTACCAATAAATTATTTAGTTTGAATTTGATGATTACATTTTCGAAAAGAAAGAAATTGAGAATACGTTGTTTGTAAAGGTTATGCAAAATATATTTCTTGTATTTGGTCCTTAGTACCCTAGGTATACAAATATCTTATACAATTTTTATAAATATTATTAAAAATTACAAAAAGTAAAGCAGTGATAATATTCAAGACAAATTATATATTTTCTCGTGTGTCCTTTTGAAAATATAATTAAATAATGAATATTAAAGGCGGAACTTAAATGGTTAGTTTTAAAACAAAAAATATATAGATAAGTTCAGGGTTGTCCAACTGGCGGCCCGCGGGCCGGATGTGGCCCGCGATAGAACTTTTGTGACCCCCCAAGCATCTTATGAAAATTTATTCAACTTAATACTTAATTCGATGTATATCTACATACATTTCGTTGCGTTTATTACAATTATACTCAATAGTGGCCCGCTAAAACTTTGGAGAAAAAAAATGTCCGCACTTATATAGAAGTTGGACAGTCCTGGATAAACTCATTGCACATAAAATTTTAAAGATATCTATTAATTCACATTAAAAGGATAAACCTTGTCTATACAGGGTGTTGCATGACCAAACGGCCAAACTTAAGGAGCATGTTCCTTGAGTCAATTTAAGCAAAAAATGTTATATAAACCATAGTCCAAAACTCGATTGTTATCGAGTTATAGACCTTTATGGTTTATAAAAAAAGGTCAATTTCAACATAAAAAAGTATGAAGTACCGCTTTTATCTTCTAAAATATTGATTTAACAACAAATTTTTATAAAAGATGCACCGCTATCTTTTCTGCGTTTTATGGCATACTCGATTTTGTTTTGTTTTTACGGTTTATTTGCCATGGCAACCGACCTAGTTATTTTAAATAGAACACCCTATATATTATTACATTTTTGCATTCCTGCTTAAATGTACTTTATAAAATGTAAATGGTCATGTTAGGCCTAAAATGAACCTTTTTCGAGTAATTCACTTGTTTTTGAAAATTTTGAGCGATGTAGTAATTTAAAAAATTTCCAATATTTAAGAGATGTGTGGTGACAACCGAAATTCGTTTGGAAGTTATGCTTCCGATAGGTTCGTACACTATTTGTATTATTTAAAATTTTGAAATTTATTGTTACTTTTGATCGAATTCGTTGAATTCATATTTTTGAAAGTGCTACATTGCTCGAAATTTAAAAAACTAAATCACAATATTAAATCTGCTCTTGTAACAAAATTATTTTAAAAAAACAAATTGATGAATAAAATCTAAAAAATTACGTTATTTTTTAATAAACCCAATTTCTTTTTTAATTAGTGTCGAAATAACCAAAATTCTGTGAATTAGATGTCTAATTATACTATGGAAACTTACATAATTTATTTATTTAGACATGCAGCTTAACAACAAAATTATGGGGAAAACCCAGGAACATTTTCGGAATATAGTTTTAGATATCCAGATAAATACTAATAATTAGTATACCGCCACCTATCTAGGATATTTTTTTAATTATCGTTTACAGTCAGTAATTTTCATATCTTATGTCTCCGATTTTATCTGTATTGAAATATTGAAACATTTATGGCAAAAATAAATGAAAGACGCATATACGTTAAACTACTTACATTTTTTTGATCTATTTGCAGTAAAAACCGACATTAGAATAGTCCCTAAAACTCCCTAACATCTAAAAATCTTTCTGGTGATGTATATTTGGCGGTTTGATAATTTTGTTATTAATTTTCGAACAGGGGCGTTACTTTTTTTTAGCTTCCTGAGTTATATTTGCAATTTGCTTACCATGAAGCAATAGGCAAATTTTGTTGACAATCTAGACATGAGAAGATTTATTGTCCAGTGACAGCAACCTAATATATTTTACTTAAGTAACTTATTACTACCTTAATAGTAATAACATAATAATGTTAATCTATTTTTCTGAGCGACAGGAGAGACCTAATCTCAATTTCCAATAATTTAAATATCTTAAAAATAAGATTTATGATAATGTATTGTGTAAACACTTTAACAAAAAAAATACAATATCGGGATTAACTTTTTTATAAGTTCTATTCAAAGATAGATGATAAAAATGCTTAGATGCTTATTAAGAATAATAGCTAATTAATTTTATCTCGTTATCACAATGATAAGTTACTATAATTATGTGACTTGATATCAATAAATTTTTTATTAACATTATAAAAAATTTAACGGCTTGTCAATGTTCGGTTATTATTATTGTTAAAAAATAATTGGAGCTACATTTCTTTATCGTCTATGTGAAGAAAAAAAAAACTAATTATCGTGCATTACACTTTCATGTTACTTTCAAATGCCAATGGAAGCGGTACCGAATTAGAACCGAATAATTGGAAATGAATATATGAATATTCTGCGGTCTTATTGAATATGCCTTTCCAAGATGAGGTATTAAATATTTAAACCTCGTAGATATATTCATATCTCGCCCCCAACACGCGATCTTTCATAAAATATAAACGAATGTTGCTTCACATGCAAATGTCAGAACGGGGGATTGGAAAAACCGCCACGGCTCAAGTAATTTTTCGTCTAAAATAATTCCAGACAACTTAACAAGTGTTCTTTTAATGGATTTATCGGCGGCACAAATATGTTGAGTAAGTACCGCAGTGAGCGTCCGTAATACGGATATCAGTAACATAGTAACATCGCATAAGTGACCGGAATACTGCATCTATAACGAGAGGTACATTATTTAAAGGGGTGGCAAGGTTAGTCCGGCAAGATGCTGCGGTCCGGCGACTCCGGGCTAGCTCGAGTACTTTACCCCTTACGACTCCCCCGAGATGCCTAGCCCCACACTATTATTTTTCACCCTTAGCCAGACTTTTGCATATATCCTACTCTAAGAACGAATTCATACTTATTTGTCACTGTTTTTCCCTTAAACGTGTAAAAGTAGAAAAATTTTACATTCGGTAACGATGAGATAATTATCTGCTAAATCTAACTCGTTACAAGAATTATTTCATGCAAAATAAATTCTTAATTATCGAATATAAACAATAATATACACATACAGGGTGTCCCAAAGATCATAACCACCCCGATTGCCTCGTTTTTTTTTAAATAGCTCCAACAAACCTTACAGGTTTCTGTCAGCAGTGCATTATGTACTAATTCATGTACTAATACGAGTACATGAACTGGTTTATGCACATGCGTCAAGTATGGACTAATAAATTAATTAATCCAAGTTAGCGCTGCCAAAAGCTTTAACGACATGCCTAACTGTAGGTGACATCTTGTGTTCATAAAAATGTAAGTATCGCAAGTGTAAGAAATCAGTACCAACATGGGATTAGAAGGCCGATGCTTAGCCACTAAAGACTACGTTACTTTCAAACAGCGTATGCGCGTAAAAATCCAGTGACAGTTCTTGCCTTCGTTCACGTACTGTTTTTACCGTCCACAAACTAGTTCATGAATTAATCCGATAACTGCTGGAACAGCCGACTAACCGTACGATGAAATATTGGAAACTGCTGGAACGCGATATCGATACTGCGCGCACTCTGATCATTCATCGGATTATAGATAGCCGTGCTGGAACAAACCCCAATATTAAAATGGCTGTAAAAACCGTGTACAGTGACCTTAAAATGTATCTGACACATTAATGTATTTTAAAAAGTCGTTAATCAACTTTTTTCTTTAATGATACTAGTATGGTTAATCAAAGTCAAATAAAAAACAATACAACTTTTAAGAACATCGAAATTTAGTGAGTATATGGATAAACAGATGAACAAACAAAGCGTTAGTATAGTTAGCGTCAAGTCTAATGACGAGCGGTGGGGGTGCGCACTTAACACAATTGGAATTGAACACTCCTACTTACTTGGTTGTATACCCGCCAATGGTTTTAAGGTCCTTGGACCATAATGTAGCGTCTGTTGCGCGAAAACACCCCCACCACTGGCCATTAGACTTGACGCCGGCTATACAAGTTTTAAGGCAGTTTATTATTTTGTACTCAAAACGACCAATCATGTGCACAATTTTAGTTTTAATTTGCATTTATATTGCAATGAAAGCGTGTGCATTTGCACAGGGTCTTGAATGATATTATCAAAAGACCGTTTTTAATTTCTTTCATAAAATTATCCAAGATCACATAAATCAATCTAAATGATATATGATAGCAATTAACACGTTTTTTTTTTCGTTTCAGCTGATCAAACGACGCTTAATAGAATTGAAAAACCTCCTTCGACTCCACCCTCTCACGATGGTAAGTACTACACGTCTTAAAAATAATGTTGCTTTCACTAATGTTCATAATTACATTTGCTGAGATTTGGAAACCTTTGCGGATCATCAGAATATTTAAACGAAAGTTCTTTGTAATTTATTTCCTTAATTATCGTGTGGCATTTAATTAGAATTTATGCCCGCAGATAGCCTGATAGAATGCGCCTTAAATTGGTCTGGTAATGAATTTATTATTGATCAGTATTGATCGATAGCAAGTTTTGTAACCGGATATCGGTTTGCAATTAAATGTGGCTTAAGTAAATCGATAGAATTTTATTTGGTGAAGTATTGTATGCGCTTAATTTATAATTTTGATATTGACATAAAACATACTAACCACACTTACTGAAAAGTAATAAAGTATAATAAATGTGTGTCTGCCGGCGGTAGCGCCACTAAATTAGAGGGCTATAGTTCGACTTTCCTACATAAAAGCGAAAAATACCCGGCTTCTGTTCTTAGCGATATGTAATTTTCTATTTTTTTACGCGAAGTTACTTTAGATAATGTCTCTGCTCCGAACAACAGCTCCTGTCTGTCTATTAATGACTCTCACGTTCCATATCTACCTCAGTTTTCGTTGTTGCCTTGAACAAAATTACCTTAGTAGGTACCTACTCGCATATTTTTAGTTGTTATTGTCTTATTATAATTTACAAGTTTAATTTGAATTATAAAGTTAAATTAACACGCACGTTTCAGCGCGGGCGCTCGCTAAAAATTAATGTTGAAGTTGTTCTGTATCTAGCGTGCGTTATTTTACAGAAATTTTGAATAATTTCCGGCTGGTATTTTTTATATCTTCGCATATCTCGGTATTCGGTAGCTTCGTTTCTTGTTAAGTTAATTGTTTTGGCATAATTTATTAGCTACTGAATTTGCAACAGTTCATGCGCACGGAGGAGGTTAATTGTTAATTTTTATTCAAATTGCCTTGAGCCAATGTCATGTTCGAGTGCACAGTTCTCAACGTATAATGGGATCGAGCGAGCTCAAGTTTTATCACAAACTTCCTTTTATTTCCCCTAAATTTTGAAACTCCTCCGGAAGTCAGAGAAGTAATACCCAACTTGCGAAACATGCTATTTAAGAGTGCTAAATATCTTGAGCAAACTTGTACAAAAGCTACATAATTTTCAACACAATGGTTTTAAAAAAAAAGTACTAACAGTGCCGGCGCAGGAATATCTGACGCCGCCCCAAGGCAAAGAAAATTTAGGCGCCTCTGTACATTATCGCGTAATGTTTTTGGGGATTTACCCAAACGTCGAGCAGCAAATACACAAATATTCACGCGGGTAAATCCCCAAAAATATACATAACGTTATTTTTTAATATAATGCACTTATTACATCGTTTTGGCAACAATTCGATACCCCTAAAAAAATATGCCTTCGGTTTGACTGCAAAATGTGCCCAAACTGCAGCCTCCACCTCTTGGTCGTTACTGAAATGGCGCTTGCGAAGGTCCTTTTTCAAATTTCCAAACAGGTAATAGTCACTGAGGGCCATATCTGGACTATACGGAGGGTGATCGATTTGTTCAAAACCGCAGTCACGAATTGCGGCTTGAGCAATTCCAGCAGTGTGCACGGGGGCATTGTCGTGCAGTAAACGCACGCCTCTGGTCAGTTTCCCACGTCTTTTCTCTCAAATATGTTGTCGTAATTTGTGCAGGAGTGCTACATAATATTCCCCGTTGCTTGTGGTGTTGCGTTCTTTAAAATCTATGTAAGAATGTCCTCACAATCCCAAAAGGTCGTAGCCATCACCTTTTTTGTAGACTGACAGACTCTGAACTTTCTTAGCGGTGCTTCTCCATATCGTCTCCATTCCATCGATTCTCTTTTGGACAAAGGATCATAGTAGAGAACCATGGTTTCATTCCCTGTGACAATTGTCTTCAACGCGTCCACAGAATTTTCTCCACAGAGCTCCAAAAACGATCGAGCACATTCAATACGACGCTGGCGCTGAACTGCTGAGAGATGTTTGGGGACCCACCTTGCACTAACTTTATTAATACCTAACCGGTCGGAAAATGCTTGTATCTGAAAGCCCCGACATTTTTGATAGTTTTCACCATCAAGCGTCGATCTCCTAATACGAGTTCCTCAACAAGAGCAATCTTGTCGTCCGTCACTTCCACAGTCCTTCCTGTTCTTGCATCATCTTCCAAGGATTCTTGCCCCATTCGAAACCGTTTTGACCAATCTTTTACCACAGAATAAGACAGGGAATTGTCTCCGTACACCCCATTCAGTCGAACTTTGATGCTTTGAGGAGAACAACCTTCGCGAGTAAGAAATTTTATAACAGCTCGATATTCAATTTTCGTAACTTCTGACATCGTGATGAACGAATGACAGATATCAGAAAACTAATTGATATAAAATCCATTTTGGTTTTTTCCAAGACTAGTATGACTAACCAATGTGTTAAAAAAATTTGACCCGCCCGCGATGCCTAGATATATGTCAGGCCGAGAAATTTTGGCGCTTACCTCGTATATCGATTATAGATTTATTTTCATGCGCTATAGATGTTATTTCTAGACCAATGAGTCGTTTTTGATACATCGTAGAGCGAGCGAGTGTACGTTTTTGTAAGTTTCAATTTTAATAAACTCCTTTCTAAACTTGCTACCTATACTCTAGCACAATTGCAAAAATTCTCACATCAATAAATACATTTGGAACACCATTATCTAAATTATTTTTGCATATGTATAACAGCACATTTAAAGAAAAAGTATTCTTTAGCACTTAATCTTGCTATTATTTGTAATTCACTACATGTTCCGTCAATATCTGGTAAAAATATTTCGCTTTAATGTCAAACATTTGTGCTGAAGTAATTTTTTGTAACTCATCTATAGGTATTTGAAAGGAAGCCAAACTCGTTATTAATGGTAGACAGGTGCTAGAATTTTTCATTATCAGATGCAACGGCGTTATCAATAATTGCAAAAAAAAGCTACCTTACATTTTTGTTTAAAATTTATTATGATTACACCCTCTTTTTCATGCACAAACTGTTTCTTTTTTCTTAAGTTGAACTCTTTCCTTTTCAGAATTAGGCATTACGTCTTAAACCTCAGCGATGTTTTCCGCATCTGTTAACATTTTTTCAATTTCATCTTAACTTTCAATTTTTTTTTTGTGAGTAAGACTGGCGCCCCCGTATCTTGGCGCCCCCGGGTAATAGCCTAGATAGTTGTAGATGATTGTCAAATTGTCACTTAACTATTTATATCTTAAGATTTCATGTCTTCGTTTTTTCGTTAAGATGTTTTGTTTATATTTTTAGTATTAAACTATGTGGGACTACCGATATTGCATGTAATAATGTGTTTTCTTTGTATTCAAATTAACAAATTCGTGTGTTTCCGAACGTACAACACCCGAAAATTGTAACTTAAACTGCTGACAGACCCCTAACGTTCTAACAAGTCTTTATTGAGAAAGGAAAGGCATTTGTCGCAATAAAAGAGTCCCCCAAGGAAATATTATGCTTATAAAACCCCTAAGTAGTGTTTAACCCTTTTTAATAAAGGAGATGCCACGTGTCGGGGTTTACAAAACACGTGCCCCTGATTTTTAAATTACAAAACATAATATATTATGGAGTACCACGCGTGCGCCTGGATTTAAATGCGATTTTGATTTCAACCCGTGCAATTTAAGACCAGATCTATTCCACCATTTTTAATATATAAAGTCGTCATGATTTATTTTAGCGAACTCGACTTTAAATATGCGAGAGACAGTCTTAAAAATGCATCAAGTTGTTTAATAATGTATTAGTTGATTTTATCGACGAGATCGTAGACGGCATCTGCTTTAAAAGTTTGATAATTGGAACGAAAAACCACGACAAAAGACTTACTTAAAGCAACATGTGTTTGATTGAGGATATGTGATCTAAAAACGCACGTATTAGTGTTTTTTTCTTTTAATTAACGTCATTGTAACGCATAATGTTCATGTTGTATTCTGATGGGTCAATTTCAAGATTATGCAGACGCAAAACGGTACCTCATTCCTGTGAACGACGCGACGGTTCTTGCTATTTAGTTGTAAATGTCTCTCACGTCGCTAAACCTTCAACCACCGGTTTAGCCAAGCTGTTGCAAGTTTTTCGCCAGATTTCCAGCAATTCTGATGTAAAACAGGATATCTACAATATTTATGTGTGCCGCATATGTCGCTAGATAATCGATTACAGTACATTTTTGGCGTTAAATATGGACGTTATTCTTTTAAATACAGTTTACACCCTTTCGCTGTTAAAATGCACCCTCGTTCTCCCCCGAAATATATATATGGTATGATCAAACGGCGTTGAAATACGATCTGCAATGATTGATTGATCGACCGAGTCTTGCTGATTGCCCGAAAACTCTTTTAACTGGTACGATTGCGTTTTAATGC
Source organism: Elmis aenea (assembly GCA_947652605.1). Lineage (NCBI taxonomy): Eukaryota > Metazoa > Arthropoda > Insecta > Coleoptera > Elmidae > Elmis > Elmis aenea. The sequence continues at coordinate 44,903,614 of OX393581.1, forward strand.
GCGATTTTTCATGTGTTAACGTGTAATGATGATGAGATTTCAGCGATTATTATAGTTTTATTTATGACACTGATGAAGGGGTGCGCATATTATAAAAACATTTATATAAATTGGGTGCCCAATGGTTCCTGCCAGCGCCTCAGTTCACTATAAGCATAATTTTGCGCCATTTTATTTACAAAAATGTCTACCGTAAGGATAAATTTAAATAAGTGAATAAGAAACTAGTAAAGTATAGTTATTTACGTAACAACACCGGAAAGTGGTACTTTTCTGGACGAGTGGACACTTTTGGGACGAGCCATAGACGAGTTCTGAAAGCATACGAGTCCAGTAAAGACACTTTACGGGTTTGTTACGTACAATATTTTTTTCTGCGTCCGCCACTGACACCAAAATCACTATCGTCACCAACCATAATTAAACAATAACAACAAACTACAGGTGAAAACTCGCTTGGTGGTAAAATGACACTTGTTTGACAGAGAAAATCAACAAAACAACTAATCATCATGGCAACTAGCTACTTTTCGGCCTAGGCCGGTAAAGACAACTCATTACCATGGCAACTAGGTACTTTCTGGCCTAGGCCAGTGGTCGGCAAACCGTGGCTCGCGAGCTTCATGCGGCTCTTTGGCCGCTTGAGTGTGGCTCTTCCACAAAATACCACAAGCGGGCGCGCACGTACAGTGCGATTGAACTTCGTGATGACTGGTTTGACTGTTTTGAAAGATCTGGAGAAGAAAGATATATATTTTTAACACCTAGAATGTATTCCTGACTCATATAATCAGCTGAAAAAACTAGCGTTTGCAGTTTTTTCCTTATTCGGGTCTACATATTCATACAAACAAACAAAAATTTGGCTCTCAAAAGAAATTTCAATCGTTGTACTGTTGATATTTAGCTCTGTTGACTAATGAGTTTGCCGACCACTGGCCTAGGCGAATAAAGATGTATTTTCCAACCTAAAAATTGATTGGAAACTACTGATTTTCTGGACGGACGCAGAAAAACGAATTTAAATGATTTACTAAGTGGTAAGTTCCTTATGTATTTAAATACCTACCCCCTTGAAACTATCAATACATGTGCGTCATTTGAAATAATGTAAAAGATAACATTCCTGATAATGTCAAAACGGTTTTTTTAATTGATTTTACGTGTAATTTATTAAAAATACTAACCAAAATAACAGCAAACAATTAAAGAAACACATATAAACACAATATTTAACGAGTCTAAGAATTCAGAACTGTAGCAGCGCATAAATTCCTTCCGTACCAAAAATCTAGTTAGTTTTAAAAAAATTATAATTTTAAACAAAATAAGTATTATTAGTACCTAACTCATTATTACGAGTTTAAAAAAAATTGAACAAACAAAAAGACTTATAACAGCGCTTTAAATTTCGACAAAAATTGAAAACATTTTTAATTTAAAGATCGTATCTATTCGGTAAAAGTAAAGATACATGAATTTAACAATAGTAGTTTTTGCTTGTACCTATGTGTAAGTGCGTTGAAATGTACAAAAAACAATTAATTATTACTTTTAAAAAAATAGACAAAATTGTTATTGTTATTGTTCCCTTTTTAAAAACATAAAAAAACTACGTAAGCAGATGAAATCCGATACACATAAATAAAGGAGCGGCATAAACAGTTTGAAAATATGCATAGCAATATACATTTCTTCATAGACTGCTTGTACACAATTTTTATATTCCGGAGTTCGCGTATAGATTCACTCCTAACTTTTATTGTTGTTGTAGTGTTTATCTGAAAATTTCTTGCACCTGTCAAATTTGCGTTTTCAACCAATCACTAATCTTAAATCTTCTAGAACTACCAATAGAAGCATTATTACACGGTAATAATTTTACATTCCCCTGTCAGACGTTGATCCTCCTGTCAAATTTGCGTTTTCGACCAATAACAAACTCCTAGAAAAGACCAATAAACATAATCATACACTGATAATATCCTTTTCGCTTTTAACAGACTTTCATGCGTTTATTGGTCGTTTCTAAGAAATCCGAGTTTGTGATTGGTCAAAAATATAAATTTGGAGAGGGAATTAAATATTTTGGTCTTGATAATTTTTTTGACGAATTTCGGCGACCAGCAGCGTTCCTTTAATATAGATTAAACCACACCCCTGACGCACCACTCTGACATTACTTGTAAAATTTGACATAACGTACGTTTAATTTGACAGGTAGGTTAGGTGAAGGAAATTTTCTGACAAAATTATAACTCGTGCATTGCAAATAGTCTTTAATTTTTAGCATATCTTCACTCATGCAGGTTGAATCAGGAAAAATCACTCGTTCACTTCGTGCACTCGTGTTTTTTTCAGCTCAACTTGCATTCGGGCATATTTACCAAAAATTATTTTCAATGCACTTGTTATTACTGATAGTTGCAGAAATATTTTCAAGATTAAATGTGTAGACTCCAATAAGTAAAATAGTGTTGTTTAAAGTTTCTTAATATCGTGAATTATTTCCTCGCCACTACATTTGCTTTAGTTGAACAGTTTTTGTCGCATGTATTTGAAGTAAGCACTTCAACAAAGTGACGCTAGAAGTACGAAGCTATTTTCACGCTCGGTGGATTCTAGTCAAGTGACCGCTGCATCCCTAAATATCAAAATTCAGCTGGTGTGAAATTTCTTATAGCTGTTTGCTGCCTCGGGGTAGTCGTCCTGATGTACCCTCGGTTATCGCGCAGTCCTGTTCCTTATCTCCTGGTATGCAGGACTTAGCACCAGTTGTTGATGTATTGGAAAATTAGACTATGACATGAACTGAAAGACCAGTGATTATGGAATTCTTGAGACGTGCGTTATTAGCTACGCCGCCGTCTGCTTCACAGTCCTTCAGTTTTAATCAAGTTCTATTTCTCGACAACAAAAAACAACGTCGCGCTGTAAGCAACATTTTACGGAGCTATTATTTGCGTTGCGTTATCATTTTAATTTTACAAATGATTCGGGATTTCGCCTCGGATATAAACAAGCATTCAATCAAATAAATATATTCATAAAAACGGTCGTTTTTCTGCATCTAGATTTCGGTTTTTAACAAAATCGAAGTCCAAGACCCGTATTGAATATCAAGTAGATATATTCAGATCACTCAACTTCCTTCTAGCATTTAAATATTACGGATGAGGAATTTTACTCCCTGAATATGTAAAATAGCGGACTGATTTTTAACTTTCACGTGATCGGAATATTTCATTTTTAATACAAATCTTATAATAAATGTACTTGCTCCGTACAGAAATGTGGACTTTTCAATGGAGTTTCATGCTGTAAATGCACCATACGTTTTCCAAATTCATATTCACGGCCGAGAATTCGTAATTTCTTTGCGTTATTTAAAGAAATGTTTTGAAAAGGTAAATTTGAATAAAGCGTTCGGATTTTCAGATATATTCAAATCGCATCCGCAACCACTTTGAATAACAAAACACCATCCACAATAAAAATATACTACCACATTACCTGTAAGCCTTACTAAGTTACTAGCTTGCTAGGATTTTATTTTTTTCGTTTGTTCACTTTTCAATTTTTTGTCATCCATTAAAAGTTAGAAGAAAAAAAGCGTAATGTATCTTTGTAGTATTTAAATAGGCGCTTCCTTAAGTAAGCCATTAATATCTGGAACATTCAAGAATGGAATGTTCAAGTCTGGAAAATGCACCGATAGAATCGTTCAACGCAGGAATCACTCAACGCAGGAATCATGCAACGATGGAACCACGCAACACGGGAATCGTTCATCGCTGGAAATTACCTAAGCATTGTAATTACGCAACTTTGCCCCAATTTGTAGCCCTTGAGATACTTTAACACGAAGTTTTTATCTTCCACTATACAATAGTTTAGACAAAATATAAAACGACGTGTTCTGTAATTATATTATACTTGGGCTGTTGTAATATAGAGGGCAGCAAAAGTTCTTAATTTTTGGATTCCAGATTTGAGCTTTCCAGAGACGAAGGATTCCCGTGTTGCATGATTCCATCGTTGCACGATTCTCGCGTCGAGTGATTCCAGCGATAAACGATTCAAAATTTGAATGATTCTACCGGTGCATTTTCCAGATTTGAATGTTCCAACTTATCATGCGGTTCCCTTCCTTATTGGAATGAAAACAAACCCTAACAAAGTTTAAAGATCCCCACTAATAAAAAAAAAGGATAGAAGTCGATGTTCAACTTTTACTGCACCGAATTTAATTTTAAGTCTGTACCTATACTTATTCGAATAATGAACAAACTTAGACACCAATTCTGTTTAAATAACCTTAAACTACGTTTCTTTATTTGTTTGCACGGATTTTCCAACTTATTTCGGAGACAAAATCTATTTTTTTACTAAAATTTCACCCGCTTTTTTGTTTTAACTTGAAATTCTAACGCCAGATACGCGTCTCGCTGTACCGCAAGACTGCGATAAAATATGAATCTCCCTTTATATAGGTATGTATTAAACACGTATTAAGGGCTTGTGCAGATTTATTCTAGAACTGCCAATTTTAAAAACCGCTACGTCAGTACGAGATTGATGGCGTACGCGTAACAATGGCCTTGTCAGACATTGTTGTGCCGCGAGTAAACCCTAATCTGTTAGGTCAAGTTAGCGCGCCCTTTGCACCCTCTCGCCAATCAAATTTACACCTTTTACTTACGGCTTTTAACCCTTTTTATGCATATCATCCCCTTGCATAATCTGTGCTCGCCATTTATAATAAAACATAGATGGATCCCATCCTACACTTTAATAGAATTCATTGTAAAGTTTAATACAATAGATTTCAATGAAAACTTGGAATAGAAAAGTCAAAAATTGTAATAAAAAGGATTCAGAAAGATCAAATATTTTGTACTAGTTCACTTGGTTACAGAAACTATTACAAGATTTTTAAAATAACGACATTTCAGTAACCATAAAAAATATACAATGTATAAACTGTATAAGAATATTGCAATAACTTAGTTATTTCTAAAAAATAAACCTAACAATCCATACATCATGAAACGAGAAAAAAAACTCTTTTTAATGATGTCACAGCCAACCACAACCTGTATTTAAAATAAGAAAGTTGGTGTTAAAATAACAAAAACAAATGAAGATACGTAAAATTTATCAACAAATTTCTAATCTACTCAAAAAAGTGTCCAAAAATATTTTGAGTAGGATTTCAAATATGCAAGTTATATGCAAAGAAAATTGTTTTTTATGAATAGCGCAAAAACTGTCAATTACTTTGAAGATTTTTCCATAGAATAGTCGCTCTTAAATAGAAAGTGGAAAATTCTCTATCAAATGACGTTTAAATGTTTTTTTTTTTACAATGAAATATGTCAGACTGGCGATAGACAACTTTTTTTGTAATCACAAGGTATACATTTTTTTATTGGTTCTGATAGAGAATTAAATTCTGAAACCGATAGTCCATCATTTGTCTGCGGTATCATTTGTTAGAATTTTATAATATTCTTGTGTGTGATTTGATTTCTGTATTTCTTATAATAAGCGAGAACTTCATGCTGAATATGTTATATGGGACACAATCTAAATTCCGAGCCAATTTGGTGTTAAAATTGACAACATAATATTTACTGTGTACTTTTAGAATGTCATCATATCGTTTGTGAAAATATGCATTTGTTAAACTAAAAATCGCTTATTATTTTCATGAGTCTTTTAAAAAAAACTTGAGTGATTTTTATTAAAAAGTATTTTTACGTATTAAGTCTGTTTTATACTATACTATTTTTTCGTTTAAGAAAATCTTATACGATTTTCTAGTACGGTGTCAATCAGAAACGAAAAATTCGCACGAAATTACTACCGTCCCTATATGCGTCCAATTTTAGCATGCGCGCATGCGTATTCTACTGTAACTGTATCTGACCGCATGTCATTTGTGGGTTAGGTTAACTGAAACAAGCAAACGATGTAAGTACTACTTATTATCGTTATCCCTCACAATTTATATTGTAGGAATAAATATGTAGAATGGAACAAGCGTTAAATATACGTTAAATTTGAAAATGATTCGCTTTCTGTTCTGTGATCAAATTGAACATTTGACATGGTTACTCAAGGTGCCAATA